>CM044108.1:2651690-2690031 GCA_024174645.1 Lemna minuta | reverse complement strand
AACTTTATAGGAAAATTGCTCGTTTCTTCTCTTCCTCTCTTGGCAAAGAGCAGTAAAAAGTAGATTCAATCATCTAGCTATCGTGTGGATACTACTAGAGGCTAGACATTTTAAAAACTTTGAGAACTTCTTTAATGAACCTTGAATTATAGGTGTTAATATATAATGGATAATATGATCATCGATCATTGGTGCCACAATATTTTGAATGTTCAATTTAATAACTTATTTTGTGTTCAATGTTTTTCTCTAAATTTTGAGAGCTTATTAAGTATCAAGATCTAATAAAAATATGACCATGTATATGAATAGAGTTTAGTGTGTCTTGATGAGCTATTGGGATAGATATCAAAACTCCCAATTAGATGGTAAAATAATTAAGAAGTGGGGTGACAAGGCGAGAGAATTAGTTTCTTTGACATAGCTATCTAATTTAATTTTTAAATTTGTCAATTATTCACTCAATTTATCACATCACTTGTTCCAAAAAAAAATTATATTGAACATGGTATTTAAACCCCCCCCCCCTCTCACTAGTCCTAGGATGAGATAGTACTCCTAAAGTCTATTGGGAGCTGAGGCTCGACAAGCTCTCCAAATTTTTAAGCAAAACATTAATTGCAGTAGAAGATGTTGAATCAAAAAATTCAAAATAGTTGAAGCAATAAGAATAAATGATCTCATCATCTATTATATATGATCCTATTATCTTGTATATAATAAAATTCATACTTACAAGGTTCATTTGACAAGAGTTCTTCAAAAATTTTAAGCGTCTAGCCTCCAGTGGTATTCACATGGTCACTAGACGATTGAATCTCCTCTAGAATACTTTTCACCATGAGAGGAAGAGAAGAGAAGGGAGAGTTTTCCACTAGGCTTGTATAGGCGCCCTTGTTATGGTTAGTCTCCCCCTATTTACAGACTTTGGGAATGTGAACTTGTCACAAAAACCTTGATATTTATGTCTGTATCCACCAACTCCCATTCACCTTATGTGTGTGACTCTCGAGGTCCATATATCTTGTCGATTAATGTCTTCATTGATCTAGTAACATTTATTGGTCTTCCTTATCAACTAACTATATCAACATATAGATTAATTGACTAATGATCGATTTAACTCAATCAACAGGTTGAGTAGCCAGCTCGGTAGGTGCCAAGCTACACTACATGCTCTCAGAGATATGGAGTATATCATAACTCCTTCACAAAACCTTGTTGTCATCAGTTATTGTGTATGTATAATCCTAATCATGCACGAGACTCATGAATGACCTAGGGTATGTGATGGAGAATTATTTTGAAACATGAACACAAGGGTTCTAAGTGAACCTATTCTCCTCCTTACTCATGAATTTGAAAATTATCCATTCAATTAAATGGATGAAGAAGACCTCTCTAAATAATTAAAGAGAGTGTAGATCTTAAGGGAATTATCTTCCCTCTTTTTCCTATTTTATACTGATCTAAAGATTGACTTGGTCAAACATTTAATCCTTATCTTTAGAAACCTAGAATTCCTTGAGTGGACCAAGTCAACCACTTTTCTACCTTGAAATAGGGTCCTTAATCTCTAAACCTTATCCACCATATCATAGGTACCTTATATCATTTTAATTAATGATCTCAAAAGAAAATCAGTAGGAAACCTCTTTGAATTACATCCCTTTATTTCTTTGAAGCCACCCTTAGTTAGAATTTTAGAAGAGATCTATTATTGATGGAAGAAACTATCTTCCTATTCTACTCAAGTGGAAATGAAGATACTATATCAAAAGGATCCACAATTCTAAAGTTTATGAAGAGCATTTACATGATGATAATCATGCGGAGGACGACTACATCAAAGGCTCAACGGTTCCTAAAGACCCTGAAGAGTATATGCTTGACAGTCATTCTAAAGAAAGCTACCACTGTAAAAGACTTCCCCAAGATAACTCCAACGGATTCCACTTGCAACTATGACTTCTAAATGGACCACATCAAGAGCACAATCGACTTGTGAAGACTACAAGAACAATTGTATCCAAGAAATTAACTCTACAGCTGATAAAGAAAAGAGGCTTGGTCTGATATCTACAGTGAACAGTAGTCTCCATTTTCCACAAAGTTGTGTCATTACGTTCCACGTGTGACCACGAAGAGTAAGGAGTATCTCTATTATTATCTCCTCTACTAAAGAAACACGCGAGAGTTAGGATTAAACCCTCAGCAACCGCCATTGTTCATGGGACTGGCAGAACCAACAGTTACAAGAAGAACCTCGGATATCGGGTGACATCGACACATGAGCAGAGCCTCTACAGCGTCTTACGAGTCAGAAATAAGAAGATTTCTCTTCAATGATGTCAATGGTTCTGGAGGAAAAATCCGCAAAGAAATAATCACCTCCGCCCTGTTTCTCATCCGTTATCGCCACTGGTTCTTCCAGCTACACCATTAAATCATGCCACTACGACGAACTTGCATTCGTCTCCAATAACTTCAAAGAGCGAATAGTGACGAGCGCGAAGCCAGATCAATTCAGTCGGTCACGAGCTGTCAGCTACGTCGTTGACTTTCAGAAAGACCAGCAAAACAACAAAAATATCGCGATCCACGTAAGTTATACACGCGAATAACCACCACAAAGCATATGCACATCAACATCAAACGCAACGAATTCTCTCTCCACGACAATATAAGAAATATCATCACCGACATTATTGCCTACAGTCAGCCTTTTGTCGCCTTAACTAATATCAGCTTTCTCCATCGACGACCGTCAACGAGACGCTCACGCGATAAGAGGACAACCATCAACGGCATCACATCTTCACAAAAGAAGCAACTGTCGTAACTGCCTCCAGTAAAGTTTGATGCACCCTTTCGTGTTTCCTCCTCTCTTCCTCTACTCTATAAGAGAGACAAATGTAAGAAGAGAAGACAGTTTTTATTGAATGAAAAGTTTGGTTCTTGGTTACGGTTTTACCTCTGTGTTCATTGTTTTCCCTTTGCCTCTCCCACCTTCCTTCTTCTCCGATTCTATCTTCCTATCTTTTCTCCCCCATTTCTGTCCTCTTTCAATCACTTCAAAGGAAGACTCAAGCGACGGGAAAAGTTGGATCGACGGGTAATTCTGGAAGCATCATCTTCCCGCCAAATCAGGTAATCTTCCTTATTTCCATCTTCGTGATAATAGTTCGAAAACCCTGAATATCGTAAGTCCAGCAATGTCTGTTATTTCCTCCACTGCTTCCACCGCCATTTCCATCGCATCGCTTCCCACTATTCTTTTCTTCTCTTCTTAACTATCCCTCTTAGCTTCCACCCCACTACCCGTATTCCTCAGTCTCCGATCTCCCTCTATCCGAGAATCTTCTTAAATAATTATATTATTTTAATAATATAATAACCACATAATATCGGCCTTCTAATTCCTATTCGTTATATCTTATCTTCACTATTCTCTTATCTCTCTCGCTCGTCACACTCTTGTTATTCTCCAATATATTATTCTCTTCTCCTCCTTCCTATATTCTACATTCTATATTTTATCTTCACTATCCTCATTATTCTTCTTTCCTATCATTTTACAAATTATTCTCTACCATATTTCTCTGAATTATAAACTTATTTCTCACTGATATCACTTCATAGATCCTCCCATATTGTAGGATTTAGATACAATCATGCTAAAATATCCTACATCAGTATGGTTATCTATCAAACCCTAATCAGTTACATAATTTAGTATTGATATAAGTAGGAAATCATTTAGAACACCTTCTCTAATATTTCTACTACCTTGGCCAAGGATTTAATCGCTTCTCATTACTTGAGTCAATCTCCTCTTATACTGAGGGCGGATGATCCCATCTTGACCACTTAATCACCTTCAAGGACTTCATGTCATATTCAATATATGATTTTTTGGAGATTCAAGGTCATGGATTTGTAAGTTATAGTCAAAACACGATTATCCATCCCTGATATATCTTTCATGTCTCAGGTCAAAGAAACATGCAAACAATCGTGACATGAAGCGACTTGATTGATAGTTATATGTAATGTTATTCTGGGATTCATATGGATCAATTCAATGAACTCTTTCTCTAAAGACCACCCACTCTCGATCATTGGTGTCTCTACATCGATGGGCATAGGATCAGTCGTACTCATCATATGAGTCAGATTAGACCATGCTATTCTTTGTGGATAGTTTGATGTCTTTCTTGACTATCCTACAAATAGAAATATTTAGAACATATGTTTAAATATTAATGATCATTGTATTATGATCTCATCATAATTCTCTTGGTCATTGCATGTACTCATAGACTTCATTGTAAACATCACACATGAATGTCAATGAATAAAAGTTCATAGTAGTGAATATAAACGAAAGATGAAAGTATGACTGGCTTGTAGGCCACATAATTCCCATCAAAGTCATATCTAGAGAAGAAATTACCAACTAGTTTGTTCAGTCAGATAAAATGATTTGACTCACTCATGATCTTAGTTAGTATTTTACTTACATCACTCATCTCATCTCCCAAAGGCCAACTCCCAAAGCTCCAGCCATCGTGCCTTACTCCCCTTCAAGTTGGCTTGTCTCTGAGAAGTCTTTGAGCCTCATCACCGATCCATGCATGTTTCGAATAAGTTCCTCGACCCCACATGAATTTGCAAGGTAGGGGACAAATGCACCACTAGTTGAATATACGGTCAAACCCCTTAAACATGTCCTCATTCAAGCATTGACACACCAAAGATCGTGTGTGTTATCCTCATGAGTAAGTACAACTCACAAGGAGTCCACCTCATGTATACAAGCGGTTGATTTTACATATTCATTGTTTTTAAGACTCACAAAAGATAAAGATATACTAAACCATCAAACTTGATTAAAAGGAAATAAATATATGCAAATAAACAGAAGTAAATATGTTATGATAAGTAGATAAATGAAACTCTCCTTGTTGAGTTGACTTTGACAATTTGAAGTTGACTTTTGACTTCGTCGAATAGTGTTGAATTTTTTACATTGACTTTGACTCTCAACTAATGGGTTTGACTTTTGAGGTTAATAGTGAATCTTGGCCTCTTTGGCCTTGATTGACCTGAAAATGATTCTTTACATACCTATGAAAAGATAGGCCTAACAGGCTTGTATGAGGAATGAGATCATGAATGATTTATAAAAATTAAGGAAAATGAATTTTTTGCTTGAACTTGAAAATTACTTTTGAAAGAAGCTCTAAAAGATAATCAAGATCAGACTTAGTAATCTCCTAGATAAGAAATTAGAAACATCAGGTAAAATATATTCAATGATCCTCTTTAGTTTAATAGAATATTTTTCACAAAATAATTCTAATAATCTCCTCAAAGACCCCATGAGAAGATTGACCAAGATCTTCCTCATGAGAAGTTTAATTATGAAAAATCTGATATTGATATTCACCTAAAATAAACTTCTAAAAGATCTAAAGAATTATCCTCTATAACTTATCCCAGATTGAGATAATCAAATCAGAAGTAGCATAAGAGTTATCTCCTAATCTAATACAAAATCAAACCTAAAATATCCTACAACATGATTTTAGGATCTCCAAAAGCTAGACATAGATATAATCAGTCCTAATAGAAATAATTTATAATAGATATCAGAACTAAAAAATTAGTCCTTATCACAATTAGATATTATAGAAATTAGACCTAAATAGTTAGTCCTAATCACAATCTATTTTGAGATAAATCAAACCTAAAAAATTAGTCCCAATAGAAAATGAGTGATAGAAATCAAACTAAAAATTAGACATAATAAAAATCAATTCAAATAGAAACCAGAAATAATCAATTAGACATAATAGAAATCAATTAGATAGAAATCGTACCTAATGAATCGTTCATAATAAAAATCATTTGAGATAGAAATACAGAAAAAATGACTACGAAAAAACCTAAAAACTAATAGGACAAGTCAAAGGCTTATTAAAAAATGATTAAAAAATGGTCTTGAAATCAAAACGAAAAACCGTCCAAGTTCAATCTCTTCAAACAAATATTAGAGAAGACAAAGTGTCAGGTGTTGAGAGAACATCTTCATCTGAATCGTTTGAGGAAGACTTCTTTAAATTAATTGCTTTGGCATTGAAAAGTAATGCCAAGAGATCCTTCTTCCAAAAAACAAATTAGGGTGTCATGAGCTTCTTGTGCTAGAACAAGAGAGGGAGATTGTTGAGTGTTTGAATCATGAAGAAAGAGAGAGAGAGTTGAGATTTCTTACCGTCACTGATGACCCAAATACCCTGAACAGAATATAATCGTTAATTCTATTTAACTATAAAATTTAAATTCAAATTCAAATAGAGATAAAGTTATCAAGGGAAAGATAAACATGTTAATTAATATATATGACCCATTCATGGTATATTCAATTATGAATCATATAAAGCCTTGAAACATGTATAACATGGGTGAAGCCTATGAATTTACCTTGAACTAACATAGATGAGTATATCATTGTGGAGTTGCTCTCGGGATGAGGGCATGGGATTGATGCGTAGTTAATATTTTAGATGACAATAAAGGCAAAATTGAGAGAGAGATGGTTAGAGAGATAAGAAAGACACTCAAAATTGAGTGATATTTGTGGAGATAGATCAATATATGGGTCTAAAAGTACAAAGGAAGAGTCTAGAAGAAGCCACAAGAGCTTTAAGAGCTTCAAATAGTTGAAAATCTTTAGAAGGATCTTGAGAACACTCAGAGATACATAAGCTGACTTGAACATAACCTTCTATGTTTTGTTGAATATCTCTCTCTCTCTCTCTCTCTATAAATATATATATACACGCATACTCTTTCCATCAACACATGTAATTGAATTCGATTAAAATTGAAAATCATGAATGGTGTTGTAAGGAATCATGCTATTTACAATAAAACAAGAATGCGTTCTTGTCTCTTTTCACCCTTATAATGTGAAGTAGTATATCAAAATTTGAAGTAGATTCTATTTTAAAACAATACTAGATTCAAGATACATGCCCATGCATTTAATATAACATATGTAACTATGTTTTCATGAATATCTATATCTTTAAAATATATAATCACCCCTATATGCTTATAAATTCACAAGCATATAAATATTCATGGCCCGAATTCAATGAGTGTATGAATAATTTTACAAGCATAATTTTTTTAAGTTCACCATTGTTGATTCGATCAACAATTTCAATCTTCAAATATTCCTCGTTGAGTCTAGATAGCTGATTGATTTTGACAATTGTCCTTGGGATTGAATATTCATGTTGGTCAGGCAAAGTTCCACAAAATTCGAGTCAAACGATCCTGATCAAATCAAATCAAGATTGATCCAAATCAGATTATTAATTTGATCTCTCACTTTTTCTCTCATTTGCTTGGTAAGTTCACTTGAAGGTCTTGCCACCCGGACCAATCAGGATGGCTGATCCGGATCAAATCAAATCAAGATTGATCCAAATCAGATCGTTCATTTGATCCTGATCATCCATCCTCATTGGTCCAGGTGGCAAGACCTTCGAGTGAACTTGTCCAGCCAATGGGAGAGAAAGCGAGAGACTGGGAAGAAGAAGAATAACACGCAGAAGCAATGCCCGCGGTGACCTGCAGCATTTCTAGAGACAGCAACTTCCTCCGCCGCCTTCTTCTAACCTCCACATTTGCCATCCTCTTTATCGTCGTACTTTCCTTCGTGTCTTCCTCCGCTTTCCTCTCTCCCGGATATCCTTTTCCTTTAACTTCCATTTTCTCGTCCACAACAGCAGATATTGCCGACCCATCTCCTCCATCGCTCGCATACTTCATTTCCGGCACTGAAGGGGACTCCAACCGCTTATTCAGACTTCTCCTAGCCGTTTACCATCCCAGAAATATTTATCTCTTGCACCTTGACTTAGCCGCTTCGGAAGAAAAGCGCAGATCTTTGGCAATCGCTGTACAAGATTTTCCTTTATTTAAATCCGTTCGAAATGTTCATGTAATAGGTAAGGCGGATTTCGCCGATCCGAGGGGATCTTCTGTTCTTTCTTCTGTTCTTCACGGCGCCGCTATTCTTCTCCGATTGGGCCAAAGTTGGGACTGGTTCATTAATCTCGAAGCATCGGATTATCCTCTCGTCACGCAGGATGGTAAATATAGTGATTTTGAAAAATGACCATTTTCATTATTTTCTTTTTTCTATTTCTCTTCTGGGTTTTTTCTGTTATCTTGAAATTGCCCCCAACTTTGGGTGAAATTGTCCGTAATGTTTAATAATACAAAGATTTATTGTTTAAATTTATGTTATCTTTCTTGAAATTGCAGACATCCTCCACATATTTTCGTTCATACCGAAAGATTTGAACTTCGTTCAGCATTCTGGTCACATTGGCTGGACAGAGTAAATTTCAGCTACCGTTGGCTTTGATTTACTTCAATTTAGATTCATCACGGTGGCCACTTTTACGATCTTTATTAAGTTTTTTTTGTGCAGATCCCGTCAAATAAAACCAATTATCATTGATCCTGGATTGTATCATTCTTCGAAGAGAGACGTCATTTATGCTACTCAGAGGAGGAATCTACCAAATGCCTACAGGTTATTTTCAGGTGACTATTTGCTCTCCTTGGGCACTTAGTTCTTGGGATTCTCTCTTGCTTACTTTGTATATCTGCTCATCTGAATTTGCACTTTTAAGTAGACAAAAAAATGTCCAGATGAGTAAAACCACAATGGTGAAACAACTCTGGGCTTCGTTCACTGTCGAAAGATGGGATAATGGAGTCAGAAGTGTATATTGATCGCATATTAGGGTTACACAGGAAAGCCTTTATAGGGCTACACGAGAGAGATAAGACTGAGATAAGTGTTGGGCTTTCACATTCACTATTTGAGTCAATGGCCCCCTATATGTTTGTTCAGTAGCCCATAACCCATCCCATGGCTGACTTTCACTAAGATGGGAAAAATTTTAGGCCAAATAAAACTGACTGAAAATTGTAAAATTGTGATGGAGGAACAATTGGGGATTCTTCACTTTCGGAGTCTGTTAGTCCCCGTACTATTTGTCAGATCCTCTTTTACCTTATCACACAGTTGACTTTTTTGAGTCACTAAAAAACTCCAGGCAGGATGCATTAACTGCCTAATACATTGTCTCTCACTAACTCTAAAGATATATTCATTTTTCTCTATGATAGTTCTTTGAAGAATTGTCTGGCATTGATTTTATTTCTTGCAGGTTCAGGTTCTGTCATACTTAGCCGCAAATTTCTAGACTTTTGCTTCTTGGGCGTTGACAATTTTCCTAGGACTCTACTAATGTATTATGCAAACATACCTTCATCTCACAAAAATTACTTCCATACCCTTCTCTGCTACTCTGACCAGTTCAATGGCTCCATAGTCAACCACAACCTTCGCTACACAAATTTTGAGAAGTCAAAACATATGCTGACATTGGATGATGTCAGCAATTTGATCGACAGTGGAGCTGCCTTTGCCGGTGGGTTTGAGGTCAATAGCCCTGCCCTGGACTGGATTGACCGGGAGCTGCTAGCACGTAAGTACAGTAGGGTTTTGCCCGGGGGTTGGTGTTTGGGGGAAGCCAATGCTGACCCCTGTTCAGTGTGGGGGAGTGCAGAGATTTTGAAGCCAGGTAATGGAGCCAAGAGGCTCGAGAATCTGATTGTGGAGTTACTGGGGGAAAATTCCTTCCGAAATAATCAGTGCAGGTCGGAGTGAGAGAAGAAGGTGCCACTCATGTTTATCATTGAATGATTTATTCTTTCTACATCCTTCACATGGTGAAATTGATCTCTCACACTGTCTGCTTCTCTAGTTCTCTCTCCTATATGTATGTCTCTATCTATGTCGTTCACTTCCATTCTCTCCTGCTAATCTTTTTTAACCTCCTCTCTAGCAGGCTAATTTTTTGGAGTTGCTCTCTCTCTCTCTCTCTCTCTCTCTCTCTCTCTCTCTCTCTTGCCTTTCCATCTGTCAACTGATGTATTGATCTGTATTTATGAGAAGCCCAAATAGACTCTGTGGGCCCAAAAGTTCCCAACATCTCTATCTCTCTGCCTCAGGAAGGTTTTCTTCAAAGATTTTAATTTTGTGCTCTAGTTTGGACATGGTAATACTGTGGCAAAGGTTCAATCTGAGTGTTTCTATGTCTTCTGTCCCTGTTTCCCATTGGAGTTATCTCTATACCTCTCGATATTTCCCACACGACAACTCCTGCGCAAAAGGCATCAAAGATTATTTTATTGGTCTTGAAGATGAATTTCTGAACACCAGAGAAGCAACATCTCCAGCAAAGGATAATTCCAATGAAAGAACCGGAAAGTCAGGCCTCAATTTTATCCTCTTGATTTCTCCTTTTGTGTATTTTCTCTGACTATTAGCATGTGAGCTCCGCGAAAAATTCTTGATAGCTCCCAAGCGAAGTATTAAAGTCAAATATCTTGGCTACATAACACCTTTGGTGCAGGTGGAAGAGGAAGAATGAGAGAAGAAGAAATATGAAAACAGTGAAAGAAAACAGGAAAAATAAATAAATGAGAGCTTTGCTTCATCAAGGAAACACACTGTTGAGGTGTAGGTATGCTCTTTGCACACATCCCATTATAATTCAATGTTTGTTTATTATCATAAGCCAACTTATGCTGACTATAGATTCCTATGTGCCATGCCTTAATCTATCAGTCATCCAACTTCTCACAAACTTCTGAAGTCTGAAGGAAACTCTTCAAGGTTAAGAAGAAATAAACAGATGTTCAAATGCACTATGCCAAAATTCAATTACACTTGGACATGTCAACTGCTAATCAACCTCCCACCAATGAAAACTTCACCTTCAACTGATTTTTTGGGAGAAAGCTGCTTTGACCATATATCTCTAGAATATCTCCAACACTTCCCTCATAAATCAAAAATAAAAGTCCTCTTAGTACTGAGCTGCATGTCCTATAATTTTTTTATGAGGTTATTCAGGTCTCCACAGGAGTTTCTATTCCTACCCCACTCTTTATTCCATCTGATTCAAATCCTATGATTTCTATGAGGGCAAGAGGAGAAGCCATGGTCTTCACATAGTGAGCCACTAAATGTTGTGAGGAAATTTTCCATCATGGACACATTGTGAGGAGATTAAATGTCCTCGAGAAAATTTCTGGGAGAGGTTTGGAAAATTTGAGTGGATCCTTGAGGTGTCAAAATCAATGAATTGGAAGACTTTCTTATCCATACCATCCATTATTTCCATCTCAATAGAAAAATGTGAAGCCATGCTCATCCCAAGGATGCATGAGTCATGGAACTCTTCACTACTCACACACTGATAACTATGTGAAGTACAACTTGGGGCATAATCATCTTGGATAATTAACTCAAGGATTGTCCTATATGTAATTTTTTTGATCTTATTTTTCCTATTTATATATGCTTAATTGAAGGTCCCAATTAGGTGATGATGTAACGAAGGGGGAGTGACGAAACATTTTCGTGCAGTCATTGAATATACATGATCTCGTGTCAATTTTTTTTTTTCCAAACTCACCAATTAAAGGATTAAATCACTAATTAAGGAGTATAGTAGTGAATAAGGGTCGAACTCACGGAGAAATTAGGGAAATTTTTTAGATATCTTTGAAATTTGATCAAATCAGACAATGAATTGAGGTTAGCAATTAGGCAATTTAGTACATTAAGAAAGATAACTCCAATACGAATCCATAGAATCAAAAATCACTAAATTTAGATTAGAATTCGCGGAGAAATTGAAGATTGAAATTGAGATAAAAGTCGATCGCGAAATGATTGAAAACCGAAAGTAAAATAAAATTAAACTTAATCTACAATTCAAAAAGTAAATCTAATGCTAAATGATGAAAGATTAGGATGAAAACACGCAATTGATAACATATAAATGTATGACCTTTAACTCTGAATTTTCATGAATATTTGGCTTAAAAGGAATATATTTATGTGTTATTATGATTAAATTGCTTAATTTTTCTTTATTATGCTTTTATGGTATTTCTTGGATTTTATAATATTTAAATATCCCTCTTGGATTATAAACTGACAAGGAAAATGAATTTTTAAAGCAAAATACATATTTTAGGATTTTTTAAATGGTTTAAATGAATTTTAGAGCATTTTTCTTGATATATCTCTAATTATCTTAAGGTATTTATGCATATTTATCAATATCAGGGGTATAAATGCAATTTTGGGTCTTCAAAGGTAAGTCAAAGAGCCGCCACCAGATCGCGACACGTGTCGCAATTTGGAAGCTCTGCGTTGATAACTAAATTTCATATTATTTTAATATTATTTTAATCGCTGACTTACCGGTGAAGACCACGTGGAGGCGCTGTCATTTTTGACTTCAAGGAGGAAGTAGAGAGAGCGACGTGGTGCTCTCTCATTCGTCGCGGGCAAACCATCTTGTTTTGTCGTTTTACCTTCTTTTGTCGTTTTTTTTACTACTTTCGTTTCGTCGTTTTGTTATTTCGTTTTGTCGTTTTATTATTTCGTTTCGTCGTTTTTGTTGCTTCTGTTTCGTCGTTTTGTTTTGCACGTTTTGTCGTTTTGCACCATAAGCAAGGAAGAGAGCCACGCGACGCTCTCTCATTTGCGCTTAATAGAGAAACCTGTGGCGAAATTAATCGCCGCAGATTCCTCTAACGGTTTATATTTAAATATTGTATAAATTCACTTACTCGCGAAATGAGGCGCAGCCTCTGTGACTACAGTAATCAGATAACCGAGGAAGAATGTGACTCACACTGTATTTTGTCCTTTTCTCACTTACTTTTTCGCAGGTGACGTGGAGGAATCTCGCGGTTAGCTCTGCAGTGACGTGGCGCGATCTCGGGAGTCGATGAAGGAGGACCGCGACGCAAGAGATCACCGTCGACTGCTAGAAATGCTCGAAAAAGAAAGGGTGATATCTCATGATCCAGCCGTCCGATCGGGCTGAAATTTTTACGACAAGCTCATCTCATCGTGCTCTTCCATCTATACGGTTGAGATTTCCATCTGATTCCTGAAGTTCCCGAAAATCAATCTCAATTGTCGGATTGGGAGGAAGCCCTAACTCCTAAAAGTTCTCCTCCTCCACTCCGAATTCTCTTGTCTTTTGGCTCTCTCTTGACACCAGGTCACCAGCAGGAAAGGGGGAGAAGCTTATGCCCAAGCTAGGCATCATCGGATGCTTGAGTTTGTTTTGGAGAAGGAGAACAAGAGGAGATCGTCGTCGTAGCGAATCAAGCACCACCCGGCCTAGGATTGGCACCAACACGGGCCTAAGCTTCTGAGGAGGGATTATGAGGAGGGATTCTCTTGTAAGCCTTTTCCATGGATAATGTAGGACCTTTTCTTCTATTTTAATTGTAGGTTATTACATTCACTTCACAAATCATACCTAAACCACATCATCTATCTCCATAAGATTTCACCTCTCTTATCTCCCCTTCATTTCTCTTTTCTCACCTTCAACCAATCTCTACCCTTCCAATTCTAATCTCTTTTCCTCTAATTAGAACTACAGAAATATAATCTCACCAATTACATCCATTACCTCTATATAATTAACCTTCTAACTTCTAATATCCTCCACTATAGGAATTCATCCCTTCTTCTACTTTCGTCTCAACCCTCATTACCTAGATTCCCTGAGGATCTACCCTTGCTTACTACTGTCCTAAGTGAGGAATTATAAATGTATTGCATGAATTAGAACACACAACAACGATATAATCAAACCGAGTTTTAGTTCATCAGCAATCTAACCGAAAGTCGCGCTCAAAATGATCGAATTAATCGCCAGATTCATGGCTTTTCATTCCGCGATTTTGAAAACAAAGTTTGGCGTCCAAGATGTGATTTCTTCCGATTCCTTCAATCAAATTCTGATTTTTTGCACTCCTCGAATGCGGAAATGAGTCAAGAAGTTTTAGAAATCAAAAGATTCTCAGATTGTGGTGTCTAGACAGTTCAATTTGTTCGAAAATCTAAAAAAACATTTCGATTGCGAAGAACATTTCAATTTATAAGAGAAATTGGGCGTAACCATCAGATGCGTTGATTCGATGCGATCAACGCCTGAGATTAAACCTCATTTGACGAATCGAGGCGATTAAGTCGCGTCTGTCTGATTGGTGATGAAGTGTCTAGATTAAGCCATGTCGCGTGTGAGCGAGAAGGCGTCGTTTCATCTCGTATGTTAGATCTTCATCGGATGATTGCGATAAATCCATGTGTGCATCAGGCGCTTTAAATCTTGACCGTTATAACTCGAGGATGAACGACTGAGATTAAACGCCGATTCACTTGAATCGTCGTCTAATCAATTTCTGCCACTTACCCCTATGAGTAAGTGACATCCGACGCACGTGATTCAATCACACGATCAGTTGTCTCTCATCTGAAACATAAATAAAATAAACATAGTCAATTAAATTATTAGATTTAATTGACTATATAATATACGTTGGTTTAATGGGTTAGCTTAAATCCATTAACGGATGCTCTATCTCATTAATTAATCTCGCGCACAAGTGCCACGCACACACACGCATGACACGCACACACGCGTTCACGTGTCACGCACACATGCGTACACGTGGCAATGCTCTGCCACATCAACGCACGGTAAATAAACACCTTTTTATTCTTTTTTAATTATTTAAATATAAAAAATAGAGTTAAATAAATTCAAAAAATTCTAGAAAATTCCTAAAAATTAGAAAATTCATAACTTTCAAAATAAAACTCTAAATTAATTTCAAATTTGTTTTTGGAATCAGAAATTGAATTATATATCATTATAAAAAGTTAAAATATTAAAATAACAAGAGAAATGAATTTTAATTTAATAAATACACTCATGTATCTTATATAATAAATTGAGAAAAATATATGAGTGTAAAAAAATATTTTCTCTTATCATATAATCATGAAAACATAATTATGATCTTAAATATTCATAGGATTAGAATCACATTGTTTAATTATGCATTATTGTAAATAAAATAATGTCTTTTTATATCATAACATGAAATTACATAAAATGATAGAAATGTACTTAAAATATGATAACATGCATACAAATAGAATATTTAATGCTTTAATTTGTATTAATAATCATGCAAATTCATGTATAATTGCGTGCTATCAAGGAGGAGATGAGCTCTTTATATTTTCAAATGAGTTTTATATATTAACTAGATTAGTCACTCAAGTTTTCTTATGTCTCTCTTCACACCAAATTTTTTGATACAAGACATGGTATTTAAGGTGAAGAAAGTTCTTCTACAGTTACTCTATCCCTTGTCCAAAACTTCTACCTATGGAAACTACTAACTTGTCTAGGGTACGAAGCACAACTTTCTTGCAGTCCAATGCACACCATCTCATAACTCTACTGATCCAAGTCTTTCCTTGGTGCTGGACAGATCCTCCCATTGCACATGAGTTAACTTCAAGAGATCATCCAAATTATCCTACTTTCTTCATGGCATCCATTATATCTAAAGTCCTTGAGCATCATCACCACTCCATACATGACATGGGTTATGAATTTTAATTTTTCATATGATATTGGAAAAAGATCTAGAAGTGGGAATCGTAGATACTTTTTTTTTTCTTTCTACTTGCTTAGCTCTTCTCTTCTCTTTTGGGGTACAATCAAGCAAGGACCATGAAGGCAAATCCAATCACAAATTTTGAATCCTACAAAGTGGAAAATTTCAAAATTGCATGTACTTTTTTATGTCCCATGGATTGTAGCCAAGGATTGTCTACTTTCCTTAGCTATTTGTTAGATCCATAGAGCTGCTTTCAAGCACGTCTTATATGACAACATCCTTAAACTTTAGCACCTTGGAATCATGTCAATTATAGATACCATGAATAATTTTGACCTCAGAGTCAACTACAAGACTCATCAAGAGCCTTTGGTCACCCTCACAAGTAAGTACAACCCATCTTGATAATCTCAATGTTTTTGTGGGTTGAAGCAATCTATTCAAATGTACTAAGTAATAAAATTTTTTTTTTACCACATGGTTAATGAAACTATAAGTGATAGCAAAAATATAGGTGAAATGAATTAAGCTTCCTTTCTTTATTGGAGTTTACCTTCAATTTTAGCCCTTCAAATGAGTTTATTCTTGACTCAGATTGACTCTACCTTTGATTTGATGAAGGTTGGCTTTTTATTATGCTTGACTTGGATTGACTTGGTTTGAATTGAATTTACTTGACTCTAATTATATCCTTGGTGCCATTTTGTTTTCCTCAAGGAGGGGGAGACTTACGTACATCGATGTATCACATTTCCCTGATGCTCAATTGGTTTGAATTCCCTAGAGGGGGGAGGACAGACTCCCCTACGTGTTTGGGTGACTCATCTACTTGATTTCCACTTGGTCCCATATGAGAGGGAGAAACTCAATTCCATGTTTCACAAGAAAATCTACTAGATGCCCAATTTTTCCCCGTATATAGGAGATTCAGCTATGTGTCTTGGCTTCATGTCTACTCACCTGGTCTCCACAAAAAGGGGGAGACTCGTGTAGGTGTCCTAGTAGCATGTCTCATTGGCTGATATCTATGCTCATCTCATATGCCAACACTACTTGGGCTGTCTTGTTGTCTAGTCGCCCTCCTATACTCTCTATGGCAAGTTGTGCTCGTCTATGTCCTAGCTCTTGAGGGATAGTGTTGTAGTGGCCTATTGATAACCATAATTTGACCTACATTTGTGGATCGTTATTTCATGATTTAATATTTATAAGCTTATTTTAATACTCTATTATATAAAATTAATGGATTTCATGTGATTTTATGAAATATATATGAAAATGCACAACTAATTGAAAGTAGGCCAAAATTCAATATAAAAAATGAACTTGGAATTTTATCAAGAAACTAACCGATGTTATCATGTGGTAAACCTCTAATCATGTTTAGAGTTTTTTATTGTGTATGGCAAAAAAGAAGGGTTAAAATAAAAATAATGAAATTCAAGAAATTTGATTAGCTAGAAAAGTCTAAATCCCCTAGCCATTTTTTATTTGTGCACTTTAGATAGCGGATGATACCTCATCCCTGGTTGCATTGATATATATTATGTGGCCTAGATGCTAAATCACACTTTCATGTCTGGTTTATATTCATTGAAAGGGAATTTATTTATCATTATTCTTCTAAGATAATGTTTGCAAGCGTGAAGTACATGAACATGCTACGTATGACCAAGTGCGAATTATGTAAGATTATATAGTAACAAATACAATTAGTCTTTAAACATATGTTATAAAAATTCCTATTTAAGGGATTATAAAAGGACATCAAGATATCAAGAAATAATAGCCCAATTTGATTTGACTTATAAAATGATTACCGTTCATCTGATGACTATCATTGTGGAAACACTAAGGATAGATAGTGGGTCCTCTTTGGAGAAATACTTCATTTACTATAATGCGTGTGAATTCTTAAAGGACACTATGTCTAAATATCAATCAGGTTGATTCATGTCATTATTATGAATTATGTAAATGTCAATTAAGTTAAGTCATTGACGAGTCGTGCATGGATGAAGGATTATATGTACATAATAATTGATGACAGAAAACTTCTATTTGGGAGTTCTTATACACACTATATCTCTTAGAGCACATGATAAATCTTGGCACTCAATGAGTTGGAAATTCAACCTATTCATTGGCTAAATTGGTTCATGAGTTATATGGACGTTGGTGCATTGAGATTAGGTTTGTTTGAAAATTTCACATACCCAATCTCTATAATTAAGGGAGAACTATCACACCTAATATTTCCTATGCAAAATTTTTGGGAAACTCTCTCCTTTTTCATCTCTCTTTTGGTGAGCAGCATTGAAGAGGAGATCCAATCATATGACGATCATGTAGATATAGTTAGAGCATGGACACTTGAACAACTTCAAGAACTCTCTAAGTATGAAAGTTAATATATACTAGATGGTAGATTGACGAAGCGTTTTATGCGGTCGTTAAAACACACAAACGTCGCTCAAACAAAATTTATAATTCCAAACTCACAATAACAAAGATATAAAATCAAGTAAAGTGTAAGTATAAGCTCGATCCACAGAGAACAAGGTTGGCTTTTTATTGCAGAGGTGACTTGGTCAAACTTAGGCTTAATTCTAGATTTTAAGAAGTAGAAATGAGATGTTATAAATAGAAATACCATAAATATACTAGATAGGGAATTTTAAGATTTAAGACTTCTGATTTGACAGAGAAAAGTCAAAAGTCAAGGTCAAAGCGTTGACTTTGATCAACAGTCGACTTTCTGTAAAATTAAATAACCAAAAGATGTCAGAAGATTATGAAAATTATATATTCAGAGTCAATAGAGAAAATGGAATTTATTGATATAGAATTCGTGATTTTTCGATAAGAAATAGATTTATTATGAATTATTGAAAATCAAAGATCAGAAAATTCCTGAAATGAATACTTTAGATTGATATTGACGTATAAAATGATATTCAAATCTTGAAATTGATGTATTAATAAAAATCTAACAACCAGAGGATTCCAAAGCGACCAAAATCGTCAAATTCCAATTTATATTTTAGGAGTAATTGATCCTGCATGTCAACGCCCAAATTCGGATTGAAAATAAATAGTGGTTGGTTAAACATTAATTGAGGGGTCAAATAAACTTGGAATTTGAAGAATTTGCTATCCACAGAAAGCTGATGAAATAAGGAATCCAATGAAATTAGAATCAAGTGATTCGGAATTATAATAAAAGCGATATCTTATTTTCAAAATCAGTAAAAATTTTGATCAAAATTGGGTGAAAATGGAGAACAAAACGAATTTAAATGTAAAATTAACATTCTAAATATAATCTAAATACAAATTACTGTTAGATGATTGATCGAACCTCACTGCTTACCCGATTTCCGCGAAGATAGGGCTTCAATTCACACGGATTGAAGTGAATTTGTGTGGATTCTTCCTCGGCGGACGTTGGGTGTTCAAGAGGAAAATTCGATCAAATCCGACAGAATTTCGTGATCAATCCCGCTCTGACTGGATCACAATCGAGTCTAAACATGGGGGGGTCACGAAGAACTCAAGATCTTGCTCAAAAATTGCTTAATTCCTTCACGATTCAATCAAGAGTTGAGAAAAGAAGATAAGAACATCAATTTTTAAAGGGAAATTCTCGCGAGAAATGCGGGCCATTTGATCCGATGAAAGGCCAATGGATGGCCACGATCGCACGATGATCGTGGGCCATCAATGCAAGGCGATCGTGGCCATGATTGTGCGGCGAATGAGCCACGATCGCATGGCTCACGATCGCGTGTCAATCGTGAGCCACGATTTCACTTGGATGTGTGTCCGCTGTCCGATGGCCATCATCGCATCGAGATGGGTCCAGATGTATCCACATGTCCCCCTTGATGTGCCAAAATCGCGATGAGTCGCGATTGTCTGATGAAGATCGTGATCCCTCAATCACGTCCGATGAAGATCGCGTGGCATTTTAACGATCGCGCATCCGATGAAGATCGGATGCTCCCGAAGCGTCCACGTGTCGCCAGGTAAGTCATCAATCGCGTTCACTTAAGTGCGCTACTCACGCACGTGCTTGATCGCTGATCAATGGACTCCGTGTCCACGCAATGGATGCTTCACGATCATATCTGATGCGCCACAAAGAGCCACGTCACGTGCACATTAAAAATCTCTCGAGAACTTAGCCCCACACAGAGGAAATAAGCAAAAATCTCGTGTATAAAATGTGCAGCGATTTAACGCTATTGCGTTACCGCCCCAATACTCTTACCCGGGCCCATTTACCCATGGGCCCTTCACTTGCCGGCCCCCCTGCCACGTGGTCCCACCCCGGCATCCGCATGGACTCGCGTGGCCCCTGCCACCTGTGCGCCACTTGGAAAAAAGACAATTTTTGTTTTTTAACAGTCTGGGGAAGAGAAGCGAAACTCCCCTTCGGTTCTCCTCGAAAACAACCTTCTTTTTTTCAACCTATTTGGAAAGAGCTAAATCAAAAAATTAGAAAACTGGAAAAAACATTTTCTCTTTATCGAGTTCTAAGAGTTTCTAAAAAAATGAGAAAATGGTTTTCTTTCTCGAGTTCTAAGAGTTTCTCTTTCTCGAGTGGGCCTCGCGGCTCTGCCACGTGGCCTTGAGTGCCGCGTCGCATCCGTGCGGGTCTCGCGCGCCATGTCAGCCCCGCAGTCCTGCGGAATTAAACCCCCTTTTTTTCCTTTCTAAATAAGTAAAAATTCAATAAAAATCGAATTAAAATCCACAAAACTTCAAAAATTCATAACTCAAGAAATACAACTCCTTTTAATCTCAAATTTTCTCTATTGGATCACACAATTTTTCAGTTTTAATATCATGCCATTTAAAATATCATTTCAAACAAGAATGTAAGATGAACTTATAATTAACTTAGATCATCTGTTAATAAATCCTCTTAATATCATCCTCACATTTTCATCTTGAAATTTATCCTTAAAAAACATGCACTAAAGTCAAAGTAATTCAAGAAAAGAGATTAACTTCTATTAATTTCAACTTTACAAAAGATTAATCATCAATCAAGCATATAATTAACCCTAAATTATGCATAAATATAGACTTTAGTGAAATGGCATACCAATGGAGAAAATTCATAGAAACTATGATAAAATGCATCATATTCACATAAAATAAACATGAATATTTGTTAAATAAGATAAGAATTTAAGTTATAAATGCATGTTATCATAGATCATCGTATCTTGGTTGCTTGATAAGAGGCTCAATAAGCTCTCAAAATTTAGATCAAAGCATTGAATGTGCGCGATGATCTCAATGCTACTACATTAAAAGAAAAGTACAAATAAGAAGAGAACACATGTCTACCACTTATGGAGATGTTCACAAGACAAAATCTAATCTATATCATTTCATAAAACTTGCAGGCATGCCCGTCTTAGGGTTGATGATGCTTGAATTGCTTAGATCACGTGGTCGTCGCGTGTAGTCAACAACCTCACACATTCAACATACGTACATAGATACACACACACACACACACACACACACATACACACATACATCCATGAACATAGACATACATACCTACATACATACATACACACATACATACATACATATAGACATACATACGTATCTACTTACATACATACATACATACATAATCACATACATATATACATATAAGCATACACACATATGTACCTACATACATACATACACACACAAACACAGAAGAGAACACATGTCTACCACTTATGAAGATGTTCACAAGACAAAATCTAATCTATATCATTGCATAAAGCTTGAAGGCATGCCCATCTTAGGGTTGATGATGCTTGAACTTCTTAGATCACGTGGTCGTCGCGTGCTTCCTTCTCCATAAAAATATTGCGCATAAAATTTTTTTCCTCCTTGAGCCTTTTCCTCCTCTCCTTTTCCTTCTCGTATCATAATTTTAAGAGAGAGCCAAAAAATTAAGAGAGAAAGTGAAGGTTTTTATTAGTGGGTTCCTAGGGTCGAAGTGTTAAGATGGGTAAAAGAGTCTAATCATCAAAATCATGTTTTCCCTTATCAAATTTTCAATCAGAGGATATGTGGAGGATGAAAAGATGAATTTAGCCATAAAATTTCAGCTCAAAACTCCCTCTAGATCATTATATTATGATTGTAGTTTAGAGAAATCATAAGCCATCAATCAAGATCATGCATCAGAGCACATCACTTGTTCCTTTCTAAGTGTAGAGGGGCTATTATACAAAACTCTATTCAAAACACTAGAGGAGGAAAAGGCTCTGAGGATTCAGCCCTTATTCACCACTATACTCTTTAATTCATGATTATTTCTTAAAATTGGTATGTTTTGAACTTGTTTGGACACGTCTCCGCGTGTAGTCAACAACCTCACGCATTCAACATACGTACATACATACACACACACACATACACACATACATCCATGAACATAGACATACATACCTACATACATACATACACACATACACACATACATACATACAGATAGACATACATACGTATCTACTTACATATATACATAAATAATCACATACATATATACATATAAGCATACACACATATGTACCTACATACATACATACACACACAAACATAGATACATTAATATTTACATACATACAAAGAAATATTCATACATACATGCACACATGTACGCATATCTATATTCACATATATAGATATACCTACTAATAAGATGCTAATTAGACATGATAATACATGATTATTTATATATATTAAGGCATAAAAGATTCCATTCATAGGCATGTTATCATATTTTTTAGTATTTATCTATTATTCTATGAAAAAGTCATTTAATCTCAAAATACAATAATTTAGAGTTAATTATGATAAATTAAGGATGAATAATTTTATTACCCATCTTTAATTGAGATTAAAAATAGTGTTAAATGTTAAATAATAAGAGAAATCATGTTATATACACTCATATAATTTTCTTAGTTTTAAAATCTAACAAAAGTGAGTGTATTTTTTAAATAAAAATAAAAATCTTGTTATTTATTAAATTTGAATTTTTAGAATGACAAATAATTTGATTTCTGATCAAATGAAACAAATTTGGATTAATTTTGAGTTATATTTTGAAAGTTATGAATTTTCTAATTTTTAGGGATTTTTTCTAAATTTTTATAAATTTTTATGAATTTTTTAGGATTTTTATGAATTTTTCTGAATTTAAAATCGAATTTTCTAATTTAAAAATTAATTTTTATGTGTGTAGGTGACGTGGCGCAATCTAGAGCATCCGATTGCTCGGTTAATAAGAACCGTTGATCGTCACTTAAAGGCGGGGGTGCGTGGCGCAATCTGATTCGTCGGTGAATCATTTTAAAGTGATTCAATCTCACTTGTTAATCTGAGGATTTATAACTACTGAGATTAAAACCGAAGGGAAACGCATCGAGCATCTGATCAAGATCCAACAGTGGCCGTTTGATGTGTTACTTATAACGCGCGCGACGTGGTGAAATCTCTACGGTCCATTATATATCTAACAACCATGACTTAATCGTAACAATTTGCATCTCTACATTTCATGAGAGCTGTCGATCGAAGATTAAATGTCGATCGGATAGTTACGCCCAATTCACCCTATAAATAGAGGTGTTCTTCGACATTGTAAAGCATTCCAGGGCAATTCGAGGAAATCGAACTGTTAAGACACCAAATCCCTTGAACCTCTTGTTTCCAATCGCTTCTAGACTCATTTCTGCATCCACGGAGTGCTTGAGAGTGAGATTTTGTTGAGAGAATAGGAAGAAATCAACGCTTGAACATCGACGATCGCGTTTTCTGAATTTTGATGAAAAGCCTTGAATCCGGCAAATAATTAGATCAATTCGAGTGCAATCTTGGGTTAGGGATCGTGTGTCACCCTAATCTTCCTTCGTATAGCTTAAGATTTCAATTTCGAATTGTAATTTGAGTCAATTTAAATTTTAATTTCGGGTTTTTACGAATTTTATTTTCATAAATTTCTCTCACGTTTATTCGATGATTTCTATGAGAACCTTGACCCAAATTTAGTGAATTTTGATTCTTTGGATTTGTCTTTGAGTCTTCTTTCCAAAAGTATCAAAAGACCTAATTTTTATCTACATTTCTGATGGATATTATGTGGCCTATAAGCCAATCACACTTTCATGTATCTTTTTTATGTTCATTGAAATGAAATTTATTCATTGTCATTCTTGTGTGATGTTTGCAATGAAGTCCAGTAGCATGTGCAATGACTAAGTGAATTATGATGAGATCATAATATAGTGATCACTAGTCTTTAAACATATTGATGCAGGACGCGGTGGTGAAACCCTCGTGCCTGATCAATGGGACTGAGGTTGACCGGAGATAGCCGGTCAAAACCTAACCTATGGGTAGGCGAATCCTAGACCCTAATTATGACCTCTGGCCTAAACCTAAGTACAGGCAGGCGTGCCGATCAGCGGAGTCGACTCCGGGTGACCCGGGGAAACTCGCGATGATGGATAGGGTGAAACCCTCTCGATCTACGTCCGGAGGCGTGGAAGTCGCTCGTCGTGGGGTAGCCGGGAGGCTGCAGCTCACGCTTAGTGTCAGACCTGACGTACGCGTGAGAAGTCTCGAACCTATATTCGTACTATCCTATCTACGTTGTCCGTCGGCGGTAGAGACGAGCAAAGGAAACGCTTCGAAAAGTAATTGAACTTTAAAATGAGGGGCTGAAGCTAACCTGCGGGGCGCGTGCCCGGTCGGCCGTGTCGAGGGGGATCGTTCGTGCACGTGGCACTGACTGGTCGGCAAACACGGGCGCAGTGATGCCACGAAACTCGAAGGTGATCCTTGAAGCGAAAGTGTCGAGGATCGAGAGAGGAGGACTGGGAAGCCTTCGGATATCGCGATGAAGAAAGCGATGGGGTGGAGCGAGGTTAATTCCCGAGCAGATGCGCGGGAAACCCTCGCGGCCTCCGGAGATGCTCGTCGCACTGCGAGGTGAGCTAGAAGGAGATTCCACGAGATGTCGGCGTGATGGAATCCTCGCGCACTGTCAGCGCACTTCGTTCGACGAGCGCGATTGGCTTCCCGGAGAGGGAAACGTGGAGCGCCACCGGCCGCTGAAGGAGGGTAGCTGTGAGGGTGACTAGGCACGGACCTTCAGCAGAAGCGAAATTATTAATCGCTCTCACGGAAAGTGGGGACCAGATTTGAGGTCAGTGGCTGGGAGTGAGGATGTGACCAATTGGAACTAGGGGGCGCGGGCGAATGGAAATCCGTGAAGGACGGGTCGAGAGGTGAGAAGCTCGGGCGACGGGATGAATTCAATAGATCCGCGACGGCCTCGAGTAGAACCCAAAGAAATTTTGGTGGCGCGGGAAGGGGGAAATTCGACGGTTCCCAGAAACCGAATCCCAACGAGGATTGGGGAATGCAGACTAGCGGTGCACCGGATAATCCGAGTTCGGGTAGGCGGCCGTTCGCGGGGAGGAAGTGGGCGATGTTGCGGGTGATGATTTTTGGTCGGGAGGTGGGGTGCGTCGGGCAGTCACGAGGGAAGCGGGACAACGACGAGGTTGGCAGGGGTGTAGGGGAAAGGTCCGCGGGAGAGGGTGCGGGTGCGTCGGCCTTGATTCCGCTGACAGTAGTGATGTGATGAATAATTTCGACACGAGAGTTCGTGGTTCAAATCGACGAGGATGGGGAACTTTAGCGGGAAGAGGAATTCCATGAGTGGATAGGTTGAATTCCGCGGAATCACGGGGAAGAGATTGATGGGCGGGACGAGGAATTTGCAGGAAACTTTCAGCGGAAGGGCTAGGTGATTTTCGAGTTTGGACGACGTGCCTTGATGAGCTGGGGATTGAGCGGTCGGCGGGCGGATTGGGTGGGGCGACGGAATAGGGGAGAGAGGGAGTAGAAATGGTGGGCGGAGGGGAAAAATCGGAATGCGTCGGCGTATGATGGAGGGTCGTCGAAAAGTGAAATCGGGAATAGTTGGAATTGGGGGAAATGGGGAAGTTGAATCGTCAACGGGATGACCTTGCGAGGAATTCGGACGGTTTTTCGTTCGAGAATTGAGAGAGAGGGGCGGGTGCTCACGGGCGTCGAGGTGACAAAATGAGGGGAGGGAAGGAGGTCACGGAGATGGAGAGAGAGAGGGCGTGCGTGGTGCGAGGAATGCGGGGTTGATCGGGGCCGGGGAAAAAGGAAGGAGGATGCAGAGGACGGCGAGGGAGGGGAGCGGGAGTGGAATCGGCGTTCGATGGGGAGGTCTAGCGCGACGTGGAGGGATAGGATGCGGCTGGAAATGGTGGAGTGGGGAGGGGCTGGTGGAGGCGGGCGATGGAGGGGAAGGAGCTTGAGGAGGGGGATGAACGGGAACGGTGGGCTAGGGAGAGTTCGCCGGAGATGGAGGTGGAGGTGGAGTTGGGGAGGGAGATGATGGTCCGTGGAGGGGGAAGGGAGATGGAGGTGCGGCGATCCGGCGGCGGCGGCGGCGACTGCGGCCTGAGGCGGCGGCAGCGGCGGCGGCGGCTGGAAAGCTGCACGTAGGTAACCAGTGGGCAAGGCAGGGGAAGGCGGCGGGCACGGCGGCGGCACGTGATGGTGCGGCGGCGGTGGCGGCGGTTGGTTTCCCTCCTTGTCCTTCCTTGAGCAGCCACTTGAGATGAAGGGTGACCCTTTCTTTCTTCAAATGATGGCTAGGGTTTGTGGGGGGGTCCCTTCCCCTCTTATAGAGCCCATAATGGGCCGAGAGGGGAAAGGGCCCACTTGAGGCCCACAACCCAAAACCCCAAAAATACTCATAGAAAAATAAAGGTTCACAAAGAAAGGGCTTACTGAATGGGATCCCGAAAAGGGACGAACCCACCCGCAAGCCTAAAAGGAAGAGGGAAATAAGCGAGGACCCGCTTAAACACGTGCGGGTCAAAAGTTCATAATAAAGAAATAAAGAAATAAAGGTAAGCGGATAGATCCGCGCGCGCAAAAAGGGCTCCTCCGGCGCCGTGGTATCGTGTCTTGGTGGCGACGGGGGTCGTACGCCACCACATATGTTCTAAACATTCCTATTCGTGGGATATTCGATAAGGACATCAAATTATCCAGAAAGAATAGTACTATCTAATCTATCTCATATGATGAGTATGGTTGATCCTATAGCCATCGGTGTGGAAACACTAAGGATAGATAGTGGGTGCTCTTTAGAGAAAGAGTTCACGGAATTGATCCGTATGAATCCTTGAATGGTATTATACCTAACTGTCAATCAGGTTGATTCATGTCATGGTTGTGTATGTGGTCCTTTGACTTGAGACACCAAAGACATCTTGTGGATGGATGATCGTGTTTTGATTATGACTTACGAATCCCTTGCCACGAGATATCTAAAACGTCATATATTGGATACGACATGAAGTCCACGAAGATGATTGTGTGATCAAGATGGGATCATCCACCCTCGGTATTTGAGAAGATTGACTCAAAGGAATGAGATGCGATGAAATCCTTGGCCAAGGTAGTAGAATATCGGAGAAGGAGTTCTCGATGATTTCTACACGCATCAGTATTAACTTGAGTGACAGATTAGGGTTTAATAGTTGACCATACCCTAAGTCATTCATGAGTCTAATGTGGATGAAGTATTATACATACATGGTAATCGATAACGAGAAGGTTCTATAAGTGAGTTATTACATACTCCATATCTTCTAGTGTACGTGGTGTAGCTTGGCACCCAACGGGCTAGCAACTCAACCTATCGATTGGGTTAAATCGATTCTTTATTAATTAATCTATATGTGGATGTGGATGTGGATAATTAATTAAAATTGACCAATAAGGTGTTATTTGGTCTATAGAGTTATTAACTAATGAGATATATAGACCTAGAGGGTCACACACATAAGATTTATGGATGTTGGTGGATATAGACATAATTATGAGGGTTTTTATGAAAAAACCTCATACCAAATGTCTATAAATAAGGGGAGAACAACCACAACTCAAGGTGCCCATGCAAGCCTTGTGGGAATTCTCTCCATTCTTCTCTTTCTCTCTTGGTGTAGAGCTTTGAAGAGGAGATCCAACCATCCGGAGACCATGTGGATACCCCTAGAGGCTAGACACTTGAATAGGTTCAAGAACTCCTTTAAGGAAACCTGTAAGTATGTTTTCTCATCCATACTAGATGATAGGATCATCTGTTCTTGATGGCTTGGTATTTTGAATGTCCGATTCAATGTTTTCCGCTGCATTTGATGTTTTCATAAAAAAATTTGAAAAGTTATCGATCTCACATCCCGTCAATTTCATTGTCCGATTTGATCAAATTCAAAAGGAACATCATAAATTACCTTAATTCCGTGTGGATTCGGTCCTTATTCACCTCTATACCCCTCAATTCGTGTTAATTTCTTTAAATTGGTGAGTTTGGTATTAATTTTGATCCTTGACCACGTGTTTTCAACAACCTTGTGGTCTAGATTTGTCCAATGGCGAGTTGTCAAGTAATTAAGGCGTAATTTTGATCAATTTAGTCAATTTTGACTTGGTGATAACATGCTATATTTGCATCATAAAACATGATTTTTGATGCATATTTAAGTATAAATGATTTCATTTTCATGCATGTTATCGTACTTATATGTGTTTTTCTATTATTCTCTTAAAAAGTCATTATAATCTCAAAATACTTTAATTTAGGGTTAATTCTTATAAATTAGAGTTTAATAATTTGATAACCCATATTTTTCTTGAGATTATAACTGTATTTAAAGTTAAAATAATAAGAGAAACAATTTTTTTAAACATTCATTTTATTTTCTAAAGTTTAAAATCTTAATAAATGAATTTATTTTTGAAATAATAATTTTAACTCTTATTATTTATTAAATTTGAATTTTTAGAATAATAGATAATTAAATTTTGGATCAAATGAAAGAAATTTGGATTAATTTGGAGTTATATATCAAAAGATATGATTTTTACAAATTAGGGAATTTTTTCGGATTTTGAAACTATTTTTATTATTTTATTTTTGATTTTAAACCCGTTTTTTTTAAATAAAAAATATAAAAAAATGGGCGCGGGACCCGCGTGGATGCGACGTGGCACGCAAGGCCACGTGGCAGCGCCACGCGGACCCACGCAGCGCGCCTACGTGGCGCGTATATATTATATATTATTTATTTACTAAATATAAAGAGGTCTTCAGCCTTCGCTTAGGAAGGGTTATTAACCCTCTTAAATGTCGGCTATTATATACCCGACAGTTTCCTAAACATATTCCGTGTGGGACTAATCTTACCTGAGTGCAGGTGACGTGGCACGACGAGGAGCGATAGATCGCGATCGGAGGACGCCGATCAAATGGACGCCTGGACCACCGGACTTGATCAAACACGTGCTTGATTGGGCGAGTTATAACGGCTAGATTTCAGCAACGTGGCGCGATGAGGACCGCTGGATCGAACGAGCGATCAAACGAGATGCGTCGATCGCGTGGACGCCGGATCACTGGAAGATCATCAAGCACGTGCATTTATAAAAGAGTTATAATGGCTGAGATGCTTCGGCGCCGATCGCATCTCAGCCGTTGGATCGCGATCTAAGGGGCGATATTTGAGGCGTTTTATAACGCTTACCGATGGATTAAATCGTGGCCGTCCATCACGATCCGACGGTCATGACTTAATCGAAACAGTCCACGATGGACCGTTTCATCGTAACCGTCGATCGAAACGATCGGACGGTTACGAAATTTTGCCCTATAAAACGATGTGTTCTTCATGATTCTAAGCATCCGAGTTGAATTTCAATCCAATCGAGCTGTCTAGACACCATTCTTCTCGCTTCTCTCGATCTCAATGTGTTCCTCACTCAATTCCGCACGCACGGAGCATTAGAAATCGAGATTTGGTGGAGAATTGAGGGAGAAATCGCAGCTTGAAACTCGTCGAGGCGTTCTTGATGTTCTTTGCGATTAATCGAGTTAATCACGACGATTTGATCGCAAAACGGGTTTAGTGGAAGCGGTTTTTCATTATTTCTCTTGCTATCATGTTGAATTTCTTTTTAGATTAGGATTTAGCTTTCAATTTCATAAAATTTCACTAGAAATCGCGATTTCGATCGCCCGAAATTGCTCTCCACTTCGAATCTTGATTTCTCCGCGAATTTAAGTACAAATTCAACGATTTTTGATTCCGTGGAATCGATTTGAAGTCTTCTTTCTAAAAATACCATTTTCCCCAATTTCTACCATCATTTTGTTGTCCGATTTGATCAAATTTGAAGATTACATCAAGAAATTCTTAAATTCCCTGTGGATTCGACCCGTATTTACCATTATACCCTTGAATTCGATACATTTTCATCAAATTGGTAAGTTCGGTATTATTTTTGACGAGATACCGCGTGAAATCGAAGACCTCGCGGTCTCGTCTCGTCACTTGGTCAATTTGGATTTTCCTCTTAATATCTTGAAATTCACTGACATCGATCCTACACCGAGTAATCTGAAGCAGAAATTCATCTCCAAGATCCTAATTCGATAAGATTAAGTGATTTTTACACCTCTTCTAAGGATTACGGGTGATGATTTCATTAAATTCACGTTAAAGAGCGCTTCACTCTCACGGATACCGACACTCAAGTACGATCGACGTCATTTTTTTTGTAATTTATATTCATCTAAATATCCTCTCTACCCTTCCATGAGATGACAAACTACCTGGAGATTACGAAATAATACTTTAAACATAAATTATTTTGAATGATCCTCGCAATCCTCCAACATTACTGAGACATCCTCCACTGTATAACCGATAGAGCCAGTAGAAATGGCCTAGAACAATAAGGAAATGCAAGGAAATGCTTTAGTGACTACACCAGGCCCATCCTCCGAAGACCCGTCACCGGAATTCATGCAGCCCTAAATAGAGGGGAAAATTTTTGGATATATTCGCTTTTTATGAGTATGCTTCACATCTTCCATAGTAAACCTTCCAAGGACTGGTATAGACACATAGATGAACTATATCGTAGAATGTCCCCGCTGACACAATGAAGATGAAACTCTTTCCCGCTACACTTAGAGACCAAGCCAAGGATTGGTTTTTAAAATTAGGGAAAGGAATTCACGATTGGACTGAGATGGAGGAGGAATTTATTAGAAAATACTATACCATAGGCAAAATCACCTCCGTCCGAAAAGCCATCTGCGAGGTTACCCAAGGCACGAGTGAAACCTTTCACGAAGCCTGTGAGTGACTTAGAGACCTCACTAAGGATTGTCCACACCATGGAGTGTCTAACCATAAATTGACGCAAATATTTTATGACGTGTTAGGCCCCAAAGATAGATATCTTTTATATGCAGAAAATGACGGCACCTTCATGAGCAAATATGAAGACAAAGTTATAGAACTCATCAAGATGATGGTGGAAAATAGCCACGACAATGCGGCTAAACCATTCGGAAGAGGTGCGATGCCGAAGGGACAATTGATCGACGGAGACGGGGATGCTACTCGAAAGAATCGACAAAATGGCGGAAGTGTAGAATCTACTACTAGATCGACTCAACATTCATAACGGTTTCGAAGGACTCGCCCCCATCTCACTCCAAGAAGCATCGCCGTGTGCCAATTGCTCAAGATTCGACCACATCGAGTTAGATTACCCCGTAATGGCGATCCAAGGGCAGGGCATGTTTTGACAAGGTCCATTAGGAGGACCGACTCAACAAGGACGACTGAATTTTTCGGGTGCATACCTGAATTATTATAGTATCCCTGTTTTTAATAACAATCCTTCGCAGGATGGATGAATTAGGAGGAACAACGATCAACCCTATCCTCCATCATAGACAAGGACCCTACACAACAATATCAACAACCCTACGCAAATCAAAGACAGTCGTCGTTCATCCTTCAAACACAATCATAAGCCTACACGCAAGCTCCACGCCAGACCGCACCGTCATCAGATTTGATCCTCGGGGCAATCTCGTAATTGATGGAACAAATGACAAGGATGAATTCACGTGTGGACGAGATTCAAGACTTCGTCAAGGTGAACCTCCAACTGAAGACCGATAATAAGAAGGTTAAACATATATCTTTTTTCTCACCAACTACCCTCGCAGGCCATAGCCAACCTGAGGAATCAAGGGGCCTCGTCGAGCCAAACGCATAACTTGAACTATGTTCATGTCGACGAGGAGGCAATGGAAACGACACTACCGATATCGAGCCTTCGAAGTGGCAAATACCGACTGGCGAAATGTTTTCGTGCGGTCGTTGAGTACACACGATCTCATGTCAAAACAAGTTCCAAACTCACCAATTAAAGGATATATTGGTGTATAGCTAATTATGGTGTATAGATTTCTAGGTTGATCCGCAAGGATTTTAGGATGGAAACATGTCAACTTTAGTGGCAAGAGGAGGAAGTATTCCATATTACTCAGAGAATTTAGTTAGAAGGGGGCAATTAGAAGATGTAATAAATAGAGTTGTAGAGATTTAATATCAAGAGAAGAATTGGGGAAGGAGAATATGGGAGAAGGGGATAATAAAAAGGGGTGGGAGAGGAAGGGAGAAAACCTTGCAAGGAGAAATATTGGGAGAGAGAAAGAAAGACAAAGGCAACGGAAGGGAGAGGAAAATTCAAGAGAGAAAGAGGAAGTAAGTGAATTCAAGAAAAAGTAAAGAAAGAGAAAGTGAGATTTCAAGAGAGAGAGGGGGAGGGAACGTGAGAGCGAGATGTGATAAATAAAAAATTCAGGTATAAATTGAATGTAGTTTTTATGGTTTTATTGGACTGATGCAATATTATTCATAATATAACTTTTCCTTAATTTTCTCTTTACCCGAAGATATAGCTCAATAAGGGGTCAAATCCAAGGAAGGCACTGATGATCTTTCTTTTATTTATATAATATTCTTCCTTTGTACTTCAATTCAGTTAGACTTACTCCTTAGCTTTGTATTTAATCAAATCTAATAGCTAATCCTCGAAGAAGACTGAATTATAAGAAATTATTTTTCCTCATTTTTATTTTTGCTTAAGAATAGTTCTCTAGTTACCAATATTTGTGTGATCCTATATCATTACATGTTCCTATGTTTTAATTTTTTGTTGTCTTCCTTTTATTTACTTATCACCTTTATTAGTGTTTTTCCTACATCACAGTATATTTTCTTTTCTTTTTTAATTCCTAAATGAATGAAGCAATTGAAGACTGTTCGTCGCTATATTACTTTCCGATTTTTTTATTTGTTCAAATTTAATATCTTGCTAATGCAAGATTCCTACTAATAAGTTGAAAATTGAAGTGCAGAAAAAGAGTATTAAATTACATATTTGAATCCATTTAATCTCTAATTGCATGGTAGGAATTTTAAGATAACTTTGTCTAAGAATCTCTACTTAAAATTTTTTATCTTTATCTCTGCTTAAGCAAAACAATGTCTACAATTCTCAGTTAGAAGTCTTCAACTGCAATTGAAGATGACAGAACAAAAGAAAAGGAAAGATTATAAAGAAACGATCAAGAATATGTTCAAAGTAGATCTTAACCTTACACTAATTGCTTATTCATTCACCTTAAAAGGAAATAATGAAAATGATTGTTGTTGTAAACTATATATATTGAAATTAGTGCGGATGAATCTCATTAGAATGACAACTCAATCACACAATATTAGAAAACTGAGGTTTAAATCTTAAAAAGAAACTTAAATGAGACATAAAATTTCTTAAAACCTAAAACACAAAAAAAAACCTTATTCGACCCTTGTAGATCTTGTAGCCACTTTGAGTCAATTATTATCAACTCATGTTCAATAACTCCATGCTGTTTGAGGCATTATTTTTTGTGATTGTGCTTACCCATAATTTTAAAGGAAATAAGAGATCCTCCAAGATTATTTGATTATAGAAAATATAGACATAAGGAACACCCTTAAATGTTCCTTGGAAGCTTTTTCTTAATATGTTAAACGCAATCTTGTCATGTTGTCACTTGAATGTTTGCTTACAAGCTCACCAATCGCAAACACTTGCTCTTGCAATATCCATACTTGATAATAAGCTATTCTTATGTTCAAAATTTCCAACCTCACCAATTTAAGATTAAAATCAAGAATTTAAGAGTATAATTGTAAATAAGGGTCGAATCCACAGAGAATTAAGGTATTTTTGAGGTGTTCTTCAAAATTTGATCAAATCGGACGAGGAATTGAGGTGAGAAATTAGGAATTTTAAATTTTTATAATGAGAACTCAAAGAAAAATCCATGAAATAAAAAATTACTCGATTTTGATCAAGATTCACGGAGAAATCAAAGAGTAAAATTAGGTAGAACTTCTGAACATGAAGAGAGAGAAAACTAAAACTAAATCTATAATTAACCTAATCTACGATTCTAAATTGAAAGATAATGATATATGACAAAATATTAAGAGGAAAACATATAATCTAAATCGAATTCACACTCGAAATGTGATAAGAACATAAAATATAGTTATAAGCACCTATGAATTGCTCTTATATAACTCTATTAAACCCTTGAACACAGCATCTCCTCTATTATCTCACAACTTGAAGTTTCTAGAATATTAGTGTATTAAGAGGAATTTATTTTACATGAATTCGGTCTTCTCATTTTCAGGAAGTTCTCAAGAAGAATGGCAGCAAGATCCTCTAAGAGAAGTGTTTAAAGGGCTTAGTGGGCTGTCCAAGTCAAAGAATTTAAAGCCCGGCCAAACAATGTGAGCCCAGCCAAGTGGAGATTAGGGAGAATAAAAAGGGAAAAAAGCTGTTTCGGGAGGGTCTTCTTCTTCTTCTTCCTTTTTGTTAGCCTCTCCCCGACGCTCCTTCTTCTTCGTTTTTTTTATGTTGTTCTTTTCTCTCTCCTAGGTTTCAGATTTTTCTCCCGCTGTAGCTCCTCTCCCCCGACGGATTATGAAGTTTAATGGAATCTAATTTCAATTCTCCCTCTTGCATTCTCTGTCTATCTCCTCCCATATACTTCTTGGTGAGTCTCTTTCAACCTCGTAGGTAATCTTCTCTTTCGCCCTCTTGCTCTTCCTCATTTTCTTCTCTCCCGCTCTCTTTCTCTCTTTACCTTCCCCATTTTTTCTCCTTCTCTTCCCCATTTTTTTCTTGTGAATCTACTTCCTGTTCTCTGCTAAATTCAATCTCCATTCCTTCAATTCCGGATTTTTCTTCATTAGATTTTATCTTCGCTCTCTTCGATTTTATCTCCCTCGATTTCTCCCTCTATCTCTACTTTCTCTCTCATCTTCCACATTCTATCCGTCTCTCTCTTCCGTTTTCCGAAGTTATCTTCATTCTCTCCCTCACGATTTCTCTCTGTTCTTCTCCTATCGTTCTCAGTTCTTCTTGTATTCTTCTACTTTTCCTCATTTTCGTTATTTTGTTTTGTCATTCCAGTATTCTCTCCCCCTCTTTCGTCTCTCTCTCTCATTCTTCCGTCGTTTCTCATTTCTTTTCCTCTACCATTCTTCTATTCTACAATTCATCTATCTCACGCTCTCTTAAATTCTCTCTCACTTTTTATTCTATTCTCTTTCTCCGGAATTATTTTATATCTCCCTCCTTCACTTTGAAGATTTACGTCACTCCCTCTAAATCTCTCCCTTAGAATTTTCTTTCTTTTTATTTCCTTCCGGCCCTCCATCTTTCTTCCTGAAAGCTTTTCCTTCTTTCTCTCTCCTTATCTCACCCTCCTTCCTTCTATCATCACACTCCTTCCCCATTTTTCATCTAATTTATCTTTCCTTCCTCTTTATCTTACGATATCTCCTCACACGTCATCTTTCCTAAAGTTTATCTTGGTTTCAGATCTCATTATTTGCACACTATCCATTTGCCCTTCCCATTAACATGTCCAAGTAGTTTAGATTATTCCCATCTCTTGCCGCCTATATTGACATTCTCTCGCCCTAGAGTCCTTGTGGATCGACCTAGGAAACCTATACATCTTAATTATCCCATTTGCGTCATAATTTCCTAGTTATAAATAGTAAATTTGTAGGGCTTAAACACACGACGACTTTGAGCCCATCAAAATGATCCAATTGATTGCCGGATCAAGGGCTTTTCATTTCACGATTTGACGACAAAATTTGACATTCAAGAGGCAATTTCTCGATATTCTTTTAATGAAATCCTGATTTCAAGCACTCCCTAGATGCATAAATGAGTCTAAAAGAGGAAGAAATCAAGAGATTCAATGATTGAGATATCTAAACAATTTGATAGCTTGAAACATTCAAGAATGATTTAAATCATCAATGAACATGTGTATTTATAGCCTAAATTGGGTGTGACCATTGGATTTGGTTTTTTTATCTTCAATCAACGGCTTAGATGAAATGTTTAGATGCGAATCGTTGCCATTAAGTCGCGTCCATTCGATCAAAGATGGAGCGCCCACATGAAGCCGCGTCATCGTGTGAAGTTTGATCATTGTATAACGTATTCCATTTGATCTTCATCGAACGCTTGAGATGTCGCCACGTGTCCACGGAAGTCCATGAGGAACATATAATCTCAACCATTATAACTCCTCAGATGAACGGATGAGATTAAATCATTTTAAAATAAATCATCTCCCAATTACAGTGTGCCACATACCCCTTCACTTAAGTGAAGATTGACGGCTTCAATTAAGTACACGAATCGGATGCTCCATGTTGTACCACATCACCTGAACATAAAAATAAAGAAACGTAGTCCCACATGGCAGAAATTTAAGCAAACTATCAGCTTTAAAAAGAGTATGTATAAACGGGCTTAGTTTATATCTTTAAAATGATGCTTAACCCACTAATCACACATACACACGCACACACAAGCGCACACATGCCCTCACAAGTGCACACGGGCACACACATGCACACGCACATGGCGTGTACACACATCACCACGTGGCAATCCCCTGCCACGTCAGTGCGCGGTATAAATAAATAAATTTTAATTTTTAAATTCCAAATAAATCCAAAATAAATTTAGAAAAATTCAGAAAAATTCAAGAAAAAATCCGTAAAAATTAGAAAATTCATATCTTTCAACATATAACTCCACATTAATCTGAATTTATCTTGTTTGATCAAAAATTAAATAATCTATTATTTTAAAAAAATTAAATTGCATAAATAACAAGAAAATAAAATTTTATTTCAAAAATACACGCATTTCTCTTAGAAAATAAAACTTAGAAAAATGAATGAGTGCATAAAAAGTATTTTCTCTAATTATTTGACATTAAAACCTAATTATAATCTCAAATATAGATGTGAATAATCTATTCTTAAATATATTCTTTAAAAATATATAATTATCCTTAAAATAATGTATTTTGACATTATAACTTAAAATTGCATGAAATGATAGATATGCACTCAAAGTATGATAACATGTATAAGAATGGAATATTTTATGCCTTAATTTGCATTAATAATCATATAATTGCATATGTAAATTGCATGTTATCACTCATTTTCATCATTGTTAATAGATTTTTAATATAGAATTATTGCTGATATGATGCACATTATCTGTTTTTGTGATAATTTTCAGTTCATCATGTCACTCTACTTATATTCTCAAATATTTAGTGTTGATTGGGTATAAACATGACTATTTTCAATCATGCATCATTTCATTCTCAATTCTTATATCATGAGACTAAGCTCATTTGACTTCCTTGAAGTTAGTGATAAATATAATATAGCTTGCAAGCCAATCATCCTTTCATCTCTAATGTATATTCATTGAAACAAAATTATATTTATTGTCATTATTGTGTGTTTTTAATAATGAAGTTCATGAGCATGTATAATGACTAAGTGAATTACGATAGGGTCATAATATAATGATCTATTCTTTAAACATATATTCTAAACGTTCATGTTCATGAGGAATTTAAGCCAGACATAAAAATATATAGAAAGAATAACACTATCTAATCCCACTCATATAATTAGTATGATTGATCCAATGGCTATTGATGTGGAGACATCAAAGATATATAGTGGGTGCTCTTTGAAGAAAGAGTTCACTGAATTGATCTTTATGAATCCCCGAATGGTATTATAGTAGACTATCTATCAGGTTGATTCATGTCACGATTTTGTATGTGGTCCTCGGACTCAAAACATCAAAGACATCTTATGGATGATTGTATTTTGACTATGACTTACAAATCCCTAGCCAGAGGATCTCTAAAATTTCATAAATTAGATATAGCTTGAATTCCTCCAAGGTGATTGAGTGGTCAAGATTAGATCATGTACCTTTTATAAGAGGAAACTGACTCAAGGAATGCGATGTAGTTAAATCCCTAGCCAAGATAAAGGAAATATCAAACAAGGTGTTCTTGAAAATTTTGTACTGATATCGTTACTAAATTGGTGACTAATTAAGGTTTGAAAGTTAACCATATCCTAAGTCATTCATGAGTTTCACGTGGATCGAGTATACAAACACGTTAATGACGTTGACAAAGTTTCATCAAGGAGTTTTGATATACTCTATATCTCCCAAAGCACGTGGTGTAGCTTGGCACCCACTAGGCTAGTGACTCAACTTCTTATTTGGGCTTAATTGATACTTACTCAATTAATTTTTATGGTTTATAGTTATATAATAAAGAGAACCAATAAGC
>CM044108.1:2349374-2651190 GCA_024174645.1 Lemna minuta | reverse complement strand
AAGATTCAATCTTGAGATGATTTGGGGTTTTGGTAAATAAGAGAATTTTTGCCATGGCCACAGCCACTGCCGCCGCCGCCGCCTTTGCCATCACCTGCTGGCAGGAATTGATTGAGTCCTAATGGTCCATTAAGTGATGAGCTGATCACCTTAGATCAACTATCAAAAACAGCAGCAGCAGGCTTGCACAGAGAGAGAAGGAGAGAGAATTGCACAGAGAGAAACAATAGTTTGGCAAGAAAAAAAGATACTTTTTATTCCACTGGCACATCGTCTTTATATACAAGAGTTCTAACAGCTAGTTTTTTTTTTTATAAAAACTAGCTGTTAAGATGACTGTTACATCCAGCCACAATTCGGTAGATGTAACGGCTAGTTTTTCCAGCCGTTACCCCATCTTGAACAGATCGGTTAACTGAGGCCTTTAGGCCCATTAACCTGGGCGTAAATACACCTTTTATTATCGGGTCTTTAGGCCCATTAACATGGACCTAACTGGGCCCAACTAGAGTGCCTTAACTAGGTTAGACTTTATTTCACCTTTATGCTATTACATTTACATTGATAAGACCCACTGGCCCAATAATCACAGTTGGTTAGTCAACATAGTTAACATCAACATGTGAAGTTTGGTCCTAATGGGCCCCAGTGATCTATAAATTAAGATCATCATCAAGCCATGATGATCTGAACTGACACCAGGAGCCTTCCATGTGATACAAGTTATAAACGTGATTAAATCTGACAGTATATTACTTACAAGAAAGAAGCAATCAACATCTAAAGTTAATTAAATCTGAATTTCTGTGAAGCAGAAGACCGGAGCATCTCCCATACAATAGCACTGATCTCTCCACTTCCACAAAACCCACATCTACAGAAAACCCTAATCACAGAGTCAACGGTTGCCACATCAGGAGTCAACCCCTGACCCACCATCTCTCTAACCAACCTCTTCCCTGCTGCCACATCACCTTCTCCAACTAACCCACCAATCAAAACCCTGAAGACTACCAAATCAGGGGAAAACCTCCTCTTGAGCTCCTTGAATGCCTCCTTAGCCTTGCCAATCCTCTTCTCCCTGCACAACCACTCTATCCTGAGAGTCCACGTGGCCAAATCCTGCTCCACGTTCTCTTCCACCATCCGATCCACCAGCTTCTCCGCCGCTGCCACATCACCAGTGGTACGAAACCCAGCAATCACAGTATTATAACTCACTGTATTCGCCTTAAACCCTCCATTCTCCAAAATTCTCCTTGCCTTCTGAATCTTCCCCTCTCTACAGAGACAGAAGATCAGAATGTTAAAACTCCTCTCATCCGGCTTCACACCCATCTTCACCATTCTAACAAGAAGCAACGGCGCCACTGCCCAATTACCAGCGGCAGAGAAAGCACTCATGACAGCATTAAAGTCAACGGCATTGACCTCCCACCCAAACTTCCAGCTCTCTTCTAAAAGTTTCTTCCCTTCTTCGGCACCTGAGTACCTGCAGATGCAACGGAGGAGTATATTGACAGTCACGGAAGAGGGAGTGATCCGTTGTGCTGCCATAACTGCCAATTGGGAGAAAGCTTCCTCGATCTTTCCCGCATTACAGAGACTATTCATGAAAATATTGAAAGTCACTAAATTCGGCCGCCAGCCCGGAGCCGCCAAGAGCCTCTCTGCCGCCAGAAAATTTTGCTGTCGGCAAAATCCAGATAGAAGAATATTTTTTGCCACCGTGTGAGGCCCACAACCAGCTTCCTCCACAGCTCTAGTCAGAACTTCGGCTTCCTCTGTTCTGCCTCTAGTGCAGAGAGCTTGGAGGATGGGAGTGTAGCAAAAGGGATTCGGCCGCCGCCCGGATTGGATCACGTGGTCGAGGATGCCGCAGGCGTCCCTGATCTTTCCTGATCTGCAAAGATTAGAGATCAGGCTAGAGAAGGTGATATAATTTGGGGAGAAGCCTCTATTGGACATTGAATCGAACAATTTGCGGGCAAAAGTTGGAGAAGAAGACGGCAACTTTAAAAGAATGTTGTGGGTGGAGATGTCCATTGAGAGACCCGAGGAGTTCATTTGGTCGAGAAGCGCCGCCACCTGCAAGGCGGCATCGCCGTTGCGTACGGCGGCGTTAAGGGCAGTGTTGAAGGAGAGGAGGGACCAGCGGCGGCGCCGGTGAGGGGGAGTGCGGGGAAGGAGTTTCAGGGTTTCTTCTAGGCGGCCAGACTTGGCGTGGGACTTCATGAGGGCGATATGGGGAGCTGGATGATGGTGAGGAGGGGTGGCGGCGGGACTGGGGTAGCGCCGACAGTGGAGCTCGGCGGCGGATCTCGCCGCCGCTGCGAATAGGACGGAGAGGTTGCGGCCGCCATGGACCGGCGACGACGGTGGCGGCAGGGGAGAAAGATTTTTGGCCACGGCGTTTTGCGTTTAACTGCCGTCCTGTCGAGCTAGCGTTTTCTTCGTATCGACTTGACTGTCTCTATCTGTTCCCCTTGATCTCTCTCTCTCTCACGACTCTTTAACGCCGAAGAGCAGGAGGGAGAGATCCTGTGGAAGAAATCATGAAGATTGTACCAATCGAGACTTTTTTCATGCGACTCAAAATGGGACAATTTTTTGGGCTTAAATAGGTTGCTATAATTCACAAATCATCCGACATCGAACATGCCATGAATTTTTTTCTAGACGATTTTTGGATTTTTTGACATTGGCCAAACTTGATATAATCATGCTCGAAAATATGTTGTTCGTTGCATCTTGCAAACTCTATCCCCATCATATGCTGTTTTCAAAGTCTCGTACATGGTGTGAAGGAACAATGGTCGCTCAAAAATTGAGTGTCAAGTGCAATCTTTATGGACTTGAACAATGGTCCACAAGGAAGAATTTCAATAAGCTAGCATACTAGAGGAACATGTTCAGACAGTTTTGTTCTATTTCTCAAGGAACATGTTCAGACCGTTTTTTCTATTTCTCAAGGAACATGTCATAATCCCATAGTACACTGTGCCAGACAAACCAAATATGAATGGGGTTGTTGAATGGAGAAATAGAATGCTTTAGTCAATGGTGAGAGCTATGATGAGCCATTCACTCTACTTGTCTAAATCTACTGAGCAAACTCCTTGTCAGTAATGGACTAGTAAAAGGCCTTTTATAGGTTACATGCATATTTGGTGTTGCCCAACTGAAATTAAGCTTTATAATCGAAATGAGAGATATATGGATTCAAGAACTGTCAATCACTACTTCATTGGCTATTCAAAGAGGTCTAGAGGCTAGAATTTCTATTGTCCTACTCATATTGATAGAATGTTGAGTTTAATTGAGCTATATTCTTAAAGGAAGTTTGTATAAGTGGGAATCTTTTAAGGGATTTCACCTTTGAGGACTTAGTAGAAGATATCATCACACATCATTTTGATTTAGATGGTGGTGAAGCCTCTACTTCTCATTGACGGGACGAGACCGCGAGGTCGTCGATTTCACACGGTCTCGTGTAAAAAATAAAGCCTAACTTACCAATTTTGGGAATTAATCATGAATTGAAGGGTATAATGGTAAATAAGGGTCAAATCCACAGGGAATTAAGGTATTTTTGAGATATCTTTTGGAAATTGATCAAATTGGACGAAGAATTGGGGTGAGAAATTAGGAAAAATGGTGGTTTTAGAAAGATAACTCTCTATCCACGGAATCAAAAATCACTCGATTTGGATTAGTAATCGCGGAGAAATCAAAGAGAAAAGTGGGATGAAATTTTAGGAATCGCGAAGAACATAGACTGAAATTAAAGGCTAAATTAAACTAAATTAAGATCCTAAACTAAAAATTGATGATACATGACGATAGATTAGAGGAAAAACTTGTTTTCTAACCCGAGATGACGATCGAATCGATCCAATTAATCGCCGGATCGACAGCTATTCATTCCGCGAATTCAAACGTGAACATCGGTGTTCAAGAGACAAATTCTCCACGATCGATCGATGAAATCTCACTTATAAACATTCCGTGGACGCGAAATTGAGTCTAGAAACGATTACAAGTGAGAGATTCAAGAGAGGAATGGTATAGATGGGTCAATTAGATGAAATCTTTCTCCAATGTCTTACAATTTCGAAGAACAGTTCATTTTATAAGCGGATTGGGCGTAACCGTACGATCGCTTTGATGAATGGCTGTGATGAAACAGTTCATCACGAACCGTTACCGTTAAATCTCGATCGTCCGATCGCGAATGCATGCTCCAGATGTACCCCGTGGATAAGCGTTATAAAACACGTGAAATGTCGTCCTTTAGATCGCAATCCAACGGTCCAGATGAGTAGCGCACGATTTAATCAGGACTCTTATAATCCATCTTAAATCGCATGTGTCTTTGATCACTATCGGTGGTCCGCGTCCACGCGATCGACGCGCGGATCTTCTGCACTCCGCCCGATCCAACGCTCTCCATCGCTCCACGTGGCCTGCACTTAAGACAACTGTGTGGGACTTTAGTCCCACACGGAAAAGGTTAGCGAAACCCGTCGGGTTTATAACGCCCGACGGATTAAGGGGTTTGAATACCTTTCCGATCGACGGAAAGCTGAATACCCCTTATATAATATGTAAAGTATATAAATATAATTATAAGTATGCCGCGTGGGCCCGCGTGGCGCTGCAACGTGGCCCTGAGTGCCACGTCGCATCCACGTGGGACCCGCACGGATTAAACCTGCTTTTTGCTATTTTTTTATTCATTTTAATCATTTAAAAATCAAAATAAATTCTGAAAAATCCAGAAAAAATCTCTGAAATTGTAAAAATCATAACTTTCAAAATACAACTCCAAATTAATCCAAATTTCTTTCATTTGATCTGAAATTTAATTATCTATCATTCTAAAAAGTCAAATTATTTAAATAACAAGAGATTTAATTCTTATTTCAAAAATACATTCATTTCTTTAAGATTTTAACTTTAGAAAATTAAATGAATGTTCATAAAAATGATTTCTCTTATTATTTAACTTTAAAAACCTCGTATAATCTCAAGTAAAAATAGGTTATAAAATCTTTAATATTTAATTCATCATAATTAACCTAAATTAACGCATTTTGAGATTATAACATAAAATTGCATAGAATGATAGAAATGCACTTAAAGTATGATAACATGCACATAAATGGAATGTTTTATGTCTTATTTTGCATTAATAATCATGTTTTATCTTATTAAGATTGCATGTTATCACTCATGCGATAAGGATTTACTTACCTATGATTATTACAACAATGGGTAATGCTCTGAGGGAAAGTACAACAACCTAAGAACAATCTCACACACAGTCATCCAAAGAACCTTAAGTAAGTGAAAAATATGCATCAAGTGAAGAGGTTGTGCTAAGAAGTTGTACTAGACAGAAAAGACCAACTATTTCATCAACATATGTGATATAATTATTACTCGAAGATATGGGTCAAAGGAAAAATGGTCTGGTCATATTTTTTTTAAGCCATAGATTATGCAAAATCTTATCACCTGTTGTAATATATGATGGATGATTGATAACATGCATTTTAAAAATTTAACTCATTATTATTTGATGATTTGAAGGCATAATTCACATCATCATTATGCATGTTATCATGTTTTGATGAAATTTTTGCATTTATCATATTATATTTTTCATAAGCTGAATTTGCATTAAATTATGGTTCATTTTATGCATATTTGATTTTTTGACCTTTTCCAAAGTCTAACAAGGACAATTTAATCGTGTGTATGCAAATTTCATGACCATAGGCATGAACAAAGAACTAAGAAGATGATGAACTTGATTATACATGTTTTTCGTCGTAGTTGTGTTTTTATAAATGTATTGATTATACATTTGTATTTCCTTCGCATAGTGTAAGCAAGGGTCAAATCAACAGGGAGCTGAGGTTATGAGATTAGATGTTCAAACGAAAGGTGAGAGCATGAAAAGAAGCAAGAGTATGCCAAGAATTGTGAGCGTAAATGGGGCATGTGAAGATGAATATAGTGATAAATTTTATGTTTCTTTTTGAATTAAGAGAGAAATTAGAATTAAAATGGAAAGTTAATGTAAAAAGAAATGAAATGGGGATGAGGTGATGGCAAGGTGAGAAGAGTGGTCGCAATAGTGATGGATTGACGGATCGACACACATTGATAGGGAGATAGAGAGTGCGAGTGTGGATGATATCACAGCTACTATATTAAAAGAAAATAAAAATGAAAATAAAATAAATTTTAATATATATGAAAATGAACACAAAAAAGAACCCAATCCAGATTTTCACACAAACCCCGTCGCAATGCCCGTCTTAGGCCGGGTGATGCTCAATCCGCTCCAATCACGATCCTCGCTTGATTTCTTCTCCATTACAAGATTGAGCATTAAGCGATGCTCTCTTTGGGCATTGAAATCCTCTCCTCTTCATTTTGATAGCCTAATGGTAAGAGAGAGCCAAAAAAGAAGAGAGGGAGAGAAAATAGGGTCTTTTAGGGTTCTAGGTGACCAAGGGTGGAGATCTTTCACTCTTGTGATCAAGGGTGGAGATGCACCACCCTAAGGTCGTCCAAGGGTGTGGTTTCCTCATTTAGGAGGTGATCTTACCCCTAAATGAGGTGGCCCAATCCCTTTCTAAAGAATGAGGCTCACCTCCTCAAAAAGAGATAATAACCCCCTTTCTAAATACATGGGCCCCACCTCCTAAAAAGGTGACTCACAACTCCTTCTTAAGCAAGGAGGACGTCCACATTAAGAGGGTGACCTCTGCTTCATTTAAAATATAAAATAAAATAATTTAAAAGGATTTGAATATAGTTTGGCCAACCTTCCCTAAAATAGAGAAAGTTGACCAAATTTGACTTCCTTGACTTAGCTTAGTGAAGTGGCTGCCCCCAAAAGGATAGGATGATCTCTATAATTATTTAAAATATAAAGTTGAAAAACTTTAAAATTTCTTCATACCTTTGGCCACCTTGACCCTTAATTACACCCTTTGACTTCTGAGATTTAGTGTTGACTTGGCCCTTAACACGAAGAAGAAGTCATTTTCTTCTCTCTTCTATTACAATTTGCCTCCCTGTATTTTCATATGTTTTCCTATGTTCTTGCATCCAAAAAACTTATAAAAATTATAGAATTTTACCACTTGAATTTAAAGAAGTTAAATGGGTTTAGTCTCAAGATATACAAATCAAAGGAACAATGCATGACGAGGCCTATTCATGTTCATGCATAATCAATACTAATTAGATGCAAATTGAGTACATGAGTGAAATAACATGAGGAATGCAAAAATATCATAAAATCATGACAACATGCATCATATTAGAAGGAATTATGCGTTAAAATCCATTTATGATGATAAAAATAAATGCATCAATGACCCGTTATTAGAAGACAAAGGTAGAAGAAGAGGACAATCAATATCTAATACATAATTATGTTTTTTCATTTTTTCTATTTTTATTTCAGGTGATATGATGAAAAATAAGACAAAAAAGGATCAAAATGGCAAAATTTTATCCAAAAAGGTGTTTTTTATGAAAAGATATGAATGTTTAAATTTGTAGGGGTTTTTTGTAATTTTCCTATTTTTCTGAATTTTTCTGAAAAGATATGAATGAGGAGTAAGATTGTAATTATTAGTTTTTAGATCTTTAAGGATTTTTTAGGAATTAAAAAATAAAATAAAAACTAATTTTATTTCCACATGTTGATGCGGCATCACAGAGACATGGCGCTACATGACAGGGGAGTATTAGTTCTTTAATTTTATTTATTTATTAATGCTTAATGTGCCTCGTCATATTTGAACTCAAATATTTTTAATGTTAAATAATGAGAGAAAATACTTTTTATTTACTCATTTATTTTTCTAAGCTTTAATTTCTTAGAGAAATGAGTGTATTTTTGAAATAAAAAATTATTCTATTGTTATTTAAATAATTTGACTTTTTATAATGATAGATAATTTAATTTATGATCCAAAAAAACAAATTTATATTAATTTGGAGTTGTATTTTGAAATTTATGATTTTTCTAATTTTTAGGGATTTTATAAAAAAAATTTGGAATTTTTTGTGAATTGAATTTAATTTATTTTGAATTAAAATGAATAAAAATAAATTTTATATCGTGTGCTGATGTGGCAGCTGACGTGGCCCAAACAAAAAAGTGTGTCGCCATGTGGCAGTGTATGGACACGCCATGTGGCGAGGCGGATGTGTTCGCGCGTGTGTATGCTTGTGTCTACGTGTGTGTATGTGTGTGCACGCGTGAGTGCGCGTGTGCGCGCGTGTATGTGCACACGCGTGCGTGCGTGTGATAAGAAAGATTAAGCTTCCATTTGAGGATAATGCTACCTCTCTATATCAGTTATACCTTATATACGCATTGAATCTCGTAATTTTTTGTCATGTGGGACTATGTTTTTGTTTTAACATGCGCAGGTGATGTGGTGTCATGAGAAGCGCCTGTTTCATATGTTAAACGAATGCTGTCAAACTTCACTTATGTCCGGAGGGGGAGGGGGGCGTACGTGGGGCTCTTTGGTTTGTCGTTGAATTGTTTTTAAATTATTTAATCTCAGTCGTTCATCTAAGGAGTCATAAAAGCTGAGATTAAAATCGATGAAATGCATCTGGTGCGTTAGATCAAGATCAGATGGTAAGCATTTTACGTGTTTCTTCTTCACGCACGACGTGATTAAATCTAGACGGTCTATCTACAATCCAACAGACGCGACTTAACCGCAACAATTCGAAGCCTTACGTTTCATCTCGGTCGTTAATCAAAGATGAAATGCATAATCTAACGACTACGCGCAAATCTTCCTATTTATACGAATGTTCTTTGGTTAAAATATATTCTTGTATGTTTTCGAGTAATCGAACTGTCTAGAGACCACCATCCTTAAATCTCTCGCTTTCTTCTTCTTCTAGACACATTTCCGCGTCCACGGAGTGGTTAAAAAGTGAAATTTTGTCGAAAGAATAGGGAGAATTCGCCTCTTAAATGCCAACAATCGTCTTCCATATCACGGAATGAAAATCCTTTGATCTGGCGATCAATTGGATCATTTTGATTGCTATCTTGGGTTAGATTATGTGTTTCCCTCCTAATCTTTTGTCATGTATCATTATATTGTTATTCAGAATCATAAATTTAGCCAATTTCATTTTTAATTTTGGATTTCTCTCTCTTCGTGCTCGGAAATTTTTATCTAATTTGCTCTTTGATTTTTTCGCAAATCTTGATCCAAATCGAGTGATTTTTGATTCCGTGGATTTTTCTTTGAGTTCTCTTTCCAAATCTATCAAAATCCCTAATTTTTCACCTCATTTTATCCCCTGATTTAATCAAATTTCAAAGAGTTCTTGAAAAATCCATTAATTCTCCGTGGATTCAACCCTTATTCACCACTATTCTATTTAATTCATAACTATTTTTCAAAATTGGTGAGTTTGAAAAATGTTTTGACGTGTGTCGGCGTGTTTTCAATGACCTCACGGATTCGCTTCGTCACATATCTACCATTTCATGTAATTTTAGGTTATGATCTAAAAATGTATCATTTTAGGATAATTATGCATAATTAAATAACATAGTTTTATTCTCATCTATATTTGAGGTCAATTTTATGTTTTCATGATTATATGATAAAATAAAATATATTTATTTACACTCATATATTTTTTGGTTTTATTTTCTAAGAGGAATGCAAGTATTTTTTAAATGAATATTTATTCTCTTGTTATTTAAATATTTTGACTTTTTATAATGATAGATAATTTAATTTATGATGAAAAAAATTTGTATTAATTTAGAGTTGTATTTTGAAAGTTATGATTTTTCTAATTGTTAGGGATTTCTTGGAAGTTTTTTGAATTTATTTAAACCTATTTTTGATTTTTAAAAGAATAAAAAATGGTTTTCCATATCGCAAGCTGATGTGACGGAGCGTCGCCATGTGGCAACGCGTGTACATGCCACCTGGCATTGTTGGTGTGCGTATGTGCGTTCACACGTGTGTGCGTGTGTGTATGTGTGTGCGCGCATGTTCGCGTGTGAGTAATTAGTGAGTTAAGCATCCATTATGGATTTTCGCTAACCTACTATAACTTATATACTTGTCAAATCATCAAAATTTATGTCATGTGGGAGTATTTATGTTTTTTTTAGTCGCAGGTGATGTGGGGCAATCTTGAGCGGACGATCACGCGATTTAATTGTGATCGTCAGTTTTCACTTACTCGAGGGGGTACGTGGCTGCATCTGGTTAGGCGACGATTCATTTTAGGATGATTTAATCTCAGCTGCTCATCTGGGGGGTTATCACAGTCGAGATTAAATGCACCTTTGATGGACACGTGGAATCATCTCGATTGCTTGATGAAGATCAAACGGTGAAAATGAAGCGACGCTTCTTCTTCACGCGTGATGTGATGAAATCTACATGCTTCATTGTCGATCAAATAGACGCAACTTAAAGATGATGATTCGCGAATCGACGTTTAGTCTGAACCGTTGATCAAAGATGAAGAGACACATCCAACGATCACGCCCAATTTCTCTATAAATTGAGATGTTCTTTGACAAAAAACATGTTCTTAGATGTTTCAAGAAAATCAAAATGTTTAGACAACTCAATCTTAGAAAAACTTGATTTCTAATTTTTCTAGACTCATTTCTACATCCGAGGAGTGTTTGAAATCAAGATTTAGTGGAGAGAATTGGAAGAAATCACCTCTTGAATGTTGAAATTCATTTTTGAAATCACAGAATGAAAAGTTTTGAATCCGGCGATTAATTGGATCATTTTGAGCGCGATTTTGGGTTAGATTATGTGTGTTCTTCTTAATCTATTTTCTTGTAGCATTAGATTTTAATTTTGAATCGTAGATTAGATTAATTTTAGATTTAATTTCCATTTTTATCATGAATCATGATCGATTTTCTTTCTTGAGTTCAATCCTTGATATCTCCGCGAATTATGATCCAAATTTAGTGATTTATGATTTTGAGGATTTGTCTTGGAGTTTTATTTCTTACTATACTAAAATCCCTAATTTCTGATCTCGATTCATTGTCCTATTTGATCGAATTTGAAAGATATCTAAAAATTTCCTTTATTTCTTCATGGATTCAACCCTTATTCACTACTATACTCTTTAATTAGTGATTTAATCTTTAAATCGGTGAGTTTGGAACTTGTTTTGACAAGAGTTTGTGTGTATTCAATGACCGCACAAAATCATCTCATCAAATATTTGTCTTTAATTTGTGACCTTCTGATCCTAATCCAAGTGATTTGGTGATGCCATGTAATTGCACACAAATAATGTGTCATGCAAAAACCATCATTGGATTGTGGTCCAACGTCTCAAATTGTGCAACGTCTCTAGGAGTCCTAGAGAACATTGCTTTTTATACTATTATAGTTATTTTGATCAACATCCACAATGCACCCACGAGATAAGATGAATTGTCATCTTATGAGACTACACCATATATCCCCCACAACTAAGTGAAGACGAATGTTTTATTTGGAGTTCCATGGCTAGAGACTTGTGAGTCAAAGTTAAAACACAACATCCATCATCATATGTGCATGATCAGGCATTTTTATTTTATCTGGATACTTGATGTACTCAGCTACTATATGAATGAGAACATTTTCAGTAAGTGTTCATGAATTAGAAATCACCATAGTATGATATTCATCAGAACTGAATTATCATTGTACATTTTATTAGACTTCATTATAAATATTACACATCTATAATGATGAACATAAATTTTATAATTAAATGAATAAGATTTTTTTTTGTGGTTGTCTTGTAGGTCACTTACTAAAAAAAATTCATTCAATCTTTGATATTATTCCCATGATTTCCCAATTTGGCTAAATTATTTTTTGTCATTTGGTGGATTTTGTTTTTTAAAACAAATTTCTTTGTTTCTTTTCAACTAGATGAGCTATGGAGCCTAATAATGGAGAGAATGAGGACAATAATGACTCAAATGAAGCCAGGTTGGTGGAAAATATGAGTCCGACACTAGCAGGAAGACAAGTAACACCAGTTAGAGGTTCAAAGACAAAAAAAATTATTTTTTTAAGATATGGGATGGTGATTTTATTTTCTAACCATGGAAGGAGGCAATAAACCGCTGCTATGTGGTCATCCCTCAAGAAAAGGATGGCTTTACATCTGCTTGGTGGTGACATTTGAGAAAATTTCATTGAGATGTCCATTTGAAACAAAGAAACAAAGATGATTCATTGACGTTGAGTTTTATGTCTTTATAGACCTTGTGTATAATTTTTTGGTTTTAGAGATGCAGTAGATCTAGTTCTTAGATTCTCTTTATTCAATTTCATGCTAAAGTTTATCACATTTGTGTTTCTAGTGGGGTTTATTAAGGGTTTTTAGGTGGGGTGGAACTTCTTATTTCTGTCGTGTTTGCCTTGTAGTTTATGTTCTATTTGAAGAATTCTTAAGATACAATTTAAAGATATTGGAATGCTACAATATTGAATTGACTCCCTGTTTAGGATGCACATCTCTATTTAAAGACACTATTAGGCTAAATTTCCTTGAATTTTTGGGGTCTAAATATGAATTCTAAACTAAAGATGGTATTTGGCTAGTTTATTAACCTAATTTTGTATCTAATTGGCAAAATGATATAGAGAAATATAAGCTCATGATATAAATAAAATGTAGATAATGATGCATGTTAGGACATGTTCATATTTATACCTTATTCAGTCCTAAAAAATAGATATTCCGATTATTAGACTTTAAATTAGCACCTAAACATGGTATATGATGCATAGATATAGCTATACTTTTTATAATTATATTTTTTTGAGTTTATTTAAGTTAAAATCAGTACAAATGGGGCCCAATAAGGGCAGATAAATGTTCATGCATGCTTAGTGCCCCACGTGAGGGGCATGTGGTGCTTGCCTTGTGCTTGATATGGGAAGTGATTGTTTTAATTAAGGTGTCCTAATGGGGCGAATTAATATCCCCCATACTTTAATATTTGGGACTAAATAAAGTCTCTTTATGTTGCATGTGATATGGTAGAACAGGGAATGTCAAATCTAAAGACATTATGATTTTCAATTACACTAGTTCTAATTGTAATTAGAATGACTAATTAGGGTTTGATACTTGACCCTTCCCTATGTCATTCCGAGGAGTGTTGTGTAGACAAGGGATTATATTTAAATGGTAACTATTGGAAGACAAGTTCTATTGGGAGCTATTAAAACCATGTTACCTTCCAAGAGATGTGGTGTAGCTTGTCACCTTACATGCCAACAACTCTAACTATCAATTGGGTTAAACCAATCCATGATTAATTAACTAGTATTAGTTATTAAATTAATTATTTGTGCAAGTTAATAAAGAGTTACTCGACCTATAGAGTTACTAATTGGATGTGTACTTGGGCATAGAGGGTAATATGCATGAGGTTCCTAGATGATAGGGTAAATATATTGTATTGGGGTTTTGTGAAAACGTCAAACTCTATATATAGACCTTATGGGGTGCTTTGGGAGGACCATGAAACTCTCTTCCCTAGTGCAACCCTTGTCTTCTACTCCCTTCCTCAAATCAATGTGATGGGTGATGTTGTGAAGATTGCAACAGATCAAGGCTATGTTAGGTATTACTCGTGAACTACGTGGATAATGCTAGAGGAAAGATAATTGCATGACTTGTGGGATCACATTTAAGGAATCAAAAATATTTGTAGATACAAATTAATGCAAGGCACTGTGATCACATTTTGCTCTATTTTTCATCAAGTCCATTAAATTTCTCTCTCACGTTGTGTCATTGCAATGACCTCTAATTTTTCTTCGTGGATTCCAGTAGATGCCTAAGATCCCAAAAATATTGACCACTCTAAGATGATATCTGATAACATGTGATAACATGCATATTTATAATTCATGTATTTGAGATATATTAGTTAAATATACATTTTGACAAAGCATTTTATGCGGTCGTTAAAACACACAAAATTTATAATTCTCAACTCACAATAACAAAGATATAAAATCTAGTATACTGTAAAGATCGGGTAGATCCATAGAGAACAGGTTGACTTTGATCGCAAAGTTGACTTGGTCAAACTTAGGTTTAATTAGGGTTTTTAAGAAGTGAAAATGATAGTTTATTAATAGTAATGATATAAATTTACTAGATAAGATATTTTAAGAATTTAGAAACTGATTTAAAAAGGAAATCATCAAAATGAAGCCCTCGAGTTGATCGAGTAGGTGGCAGAGAATAGCCATCATCATGCGGCTAAATCCTTCGGAGGACGGAGCGCTCCCGCAAAGGGAGGGATGTTGGATGCGAAGGCGGTGGAGACAGGTATGCTTTTAGATAAAATTGAAAACTGACCGAGGCACAGAACTTGATAATAGATTCGCTTAAGATCCGACCGAGTTCTGATGGCTTCGCTCCAGTATCACATAGCGATGTCTCTCCGTATTCACATTTCTCTAATGTTGAGCACGTCAAGTTGGATTGCCCCGTGATGGCAATTCAGGGTCCATTTCCATTTCGGCCAAGCCCTACGACATATCCAGGTTTGAGCCAAGCGGGTAGGTATCACCACCCGAATGAGGGTTATTCTAATTATAATAACCCATCTTATGCGCAGCAGCGGAGCGAGCAGCACACTTCATATCATCAACCCTTTGGATCCGCACAACAGCCTATGGGGAACTCGAGGCAGACACCGTTCACCTCCGGTTTTCCCCAAGAGAGTATACCGTCACCAGTAGTACCACCTCCCACACCCTGAGTTGATTCCATCATGAGTTCACTAGCACAAATGATGAGTAAGTTTACTGAGGTTAGCGACCGACTTGATAGATTCTAAGGGGCTAAGGCCCAACGCTCTGATATTTCTACTGATCAGAGGAATGGGAAGCAAGTAGAATTACCTTCCCAACCTCTAGCCAACCCTAGGAATCTAGGGCAAGCATCGTCGAGTCGTGCCCACAATGTGAACCAAGTTCACATTAATAGCACACAAGAGGAGGAACATGCTGGGAGACTAAAACTTAGTGCTTTTTGGGAGGCAACCCGACCTTATCTTTGTTTTTGCATTTACTTCTCACCTTATCTTACTAGCCTTCACAAATGAAGAGAAGAATGTAACCAATGCAAATATCCGCTAAGTTTTTCTTTTAGCCCCTTTGTCTATTTTCCTATTTATTAGTTTTGTATGCCATGTATCATGATTGCCATCTCTTTTCCATGAGCATGCTGATTTTTTATTGAGGACAATAAAAGGAATGAGTGTGGGGGGGAGTTTTCTAGAAAACTTAAAATTTTTTAATTTCTTTTGCATTCCATCATTTGGTATTCTATGCATGATCTGATTTTAAACCATGTGAGCAGCAACATGATTTTTCCAAAACCACATGAAATATGAAAGCATAGAGTACATTAACACCTTCACTTGATTAGAAAGCCATGGGAAGAGCAACCTTAAGTGTTATGTTGAGGAGGTTGTAGAGTCGATGAAATTATGGATCGAGGTATTTCTTTGGGGAACCATAAAGTCTAATCTAAGAATCTACTCAAGCTCATAGTATGATTTTTCAAAACTTTCTATACCTCTCATCCACTCATTCTTCCTTCTAAATCTTGAGTTAATGACTCTTTGCACGTATATCATTCCGCTCTCGATAGCAAGTCGTAGCTTGTATCATCCTTTTATTGGCACTACTATTATTGACATAGTGAAGCTCCCTGATCCATAGCGATACCAAAACCTCTTCGGGGGAATAAGCTGCATGTCTACTAAGGACGACACATGGGTAGGATGAGCACCATGAAATGATTTAATATTGTTTTCAATAAGTTGCATAAAAAGCCTTATAAATTTCAATTCTGTATTATCTAATCTCTTTCTTTAAAAAGGCTTGCAGAAAGTAGAATTAGGGTGAATAAATAATGAAAAATTTTAGCAAGTATAATTAGGATGAAAGAAAAAAAAAGTAGAATTAGGATGAAAGAAAATAAAAGAAAGTAGAATTAAAATGGTAGCTGCCTCCCATGTGCTTTAGCCGATTCTATCTTATAGCCATTATGTATGAAAAGGATGATGCTTGTTTCTACTTTCTTGCGCCTTTGTCATTCATGTCCATAGTGCAAGGAGGAATCAACAATTGATTTGATATGATGAATCTTTTTCTTAAGTAATATATATCCTTATTAGTATGTAGAGCAAGAGGATTTTTAGTTATTTGGTGGATTAAAGTGTTCGCCGAAGGAATGTCGTGACTCTAAGTTTCTAGTACATTACTTTCTTCTTAACATCATTTAAGGTAGAACATTCATTTCAGATTCTATCAATGCTTAACCTATGGTTTTCTAAAGCATGTTAAGCCTGTTTTACGCATTATTTATGGTTAAATTATGTGATTTTACTAAAGTCCATATTTATACATTATTTAGGGTTAAATTATGTCATTTTACTAAATTTCATATTTATGCATTATTTAGGGTTAAATTATGTGATTTTTGATGATTAATCTTTTAAAAAGGTTAAATAAATAGGAATTAATTATTTCCCTTGATTTATTTTGACTTTAGTAAATGATTAGAAGAATTAATGGATGATATTAAATACACTTCTTAAAAGATTACTTAAGTTTATTTTAAATTCATCTTATATCCTTCTATGAAATTATATTTTAGATTGCATAATATTAAAGATGAAGAAATTTGTGATCCAATGTAGAAAATTTGAGTTTAAAAGGAGTTATATTATTAAAGATATGGATTTATGAATTTTTTTGGATTTTTCCAGAATTTATTTTGATTTTAAGTCCTTTGAAAAATGCAAAAAGGGGGTTTATTTCTCCACAGGACCCGCGGAGCTGACGAGGCGCGTGGGACCCGCGCGGATGCGATATGGCATATAAGGTCACTTGGCAGCGCCATCCGGACCCACGCACTGATGTGGTGCGGACGCATGGCAAGGGGCCACGTGAGTCCACGCGGACGCCCGGGTGGCGCCAAGTGGCAAATGTGTCTTCGGGCTGGCAGGTGATGGGCCCAGGGGTATAGTGGGCCTAGGTAATAAGTTTGGGGCGGTAACGCAAAGGCGTAAAAGCCTTCTCCCTTTTATACGCGTCATTTCCGCCGATTTCTTCCTTGTGGGACTATGTTCCCTTTAGTTTTCTGTTTGCAGGACACGTGGTGTCGCGATATGCGTCAGATGAAATTGCGTGGATTAAGATGCATCAATCGGGTGAACTACGGTCCAGCCGATCACCATCAAGCACACGTGCGTTAATTGCGACTTAAGTGACGGTGGACGGCTGAGATTTGATCGCGCTCCTAACGACTTACCTTGCAACACGTGGCATCATACGGATGCTCCGATTGAGATCAGATGGGAAAAATAAGGGAAGAATGTGGGCCATGATACTACCGATTTCGCACGATCAGACTGCTCCAATCTCATCGCGAACCGGACGGTTCGCGTTTCTCGCGGAAAATTTCCTTTAAAAACCGATGTATTCTCTTCTTTTTAGTAACTTTTGATCGAATCGTGAAGAAATTAATTAATTTTGAAGGAAGATCTTAAGTTCTTCATGATCCTTTGCTTCCTAGAGTCAATTCTGCATTCATTGAAGCAAGATAATCACAAATTATTGCAAGAAAATGATCAGAATCTCCCCTTGAATGTCGCACGCATGTCGAAGATGAAACCGAAGAAATACTCTTCAATCCGCATGAATTGAAGCCAAATCATCACTGAAATAGGGTTGGTAGTATGATTCGTTCATCATGTTTGCAATTTATGTTGTTTAGATTAGAATTAGGTAGGTAATTAGAGTTTAGAAGTAGTTAAATTCATCTTTTCCCCCAATTTTAGTGACATATTAGTGTTAATTTTCAAACAAGGTTATCTCTCTGATCTTAAATTCAAAATACTTGATTCAGATTTCATTGGATTCCTTTTTTCATCAACTTTCCGTGGATAGCAAAATTGTGAAATTTCATCATCATTTGACCCCTCAATTTGACGTTTGACCAATCACTGTTCATTTTTAATCCGAATTTGGGCGTTGATTCGTGGGATCAATTACTCTTAAAATATAAATTGAAATTTGATAATTTCAGTCTCTTTGGAATCCTCTGGTTGTTATCTTTCTATTGATATATCAATTGTAAGATTTGGATATCATTTGGTTAGTTAATTTGAAGATTTTCAGTAAAGTGTTCATTTTAGGATTTTTCTGATCTTTGATTTTTAATAATTCAAAATAAATCCATTTCTTCTCGGAAAATCACGAATTTTATATCAATAATTTCCATTTTCTCTCTAGTTTATGAATATATAATTTTCCTAATATTTTAAGCTCTTTTTATTCTCTGATTTATTAGAAAGTCAACTGTGGGTCAAAGTCAATGCTTTGACCTTGACTTTTTTCATTTCTTCTTATAATCAGTTTCTAAAGTCTTAAAATATCTTCTCTCATATATTTATCCCATTTACATTAATAATATTTTAAAAGCATTTCATAAAAATCCTAATTATACCTATGTTTGACCAAGTCAACTCTGCGATCAAAGTCAACCATGTTCTTTATGGATCGACCCGATCTTTACTTTGTACTTGATTTTATATCTTTGTTATTGTGAGTTTAGAATTATAAATTTTATTTGACCGACGTTTATGTGTTTTAACGACCACATAAAATGATACCTCAACATGCTAATTAGACACGATAATACATGATTGTTAATGCATATTAAGGCATAAAAGATTTCATTCCTATGCATGTTATCATATTTATGAGTATTTATCTATCATTCTATGAAATAGTCATTATAATCTCAAAATACTCTAATTTAGGGTTAATTATGATAAATTAAAGATACATAATTTCATAACCCATCTTTACTTGAGATTATAATTAGTTTTTAAAGTTAAATAATAAGACAAATCATTTTCTAAACATTCAATTAATTTTCTAAAGTTTTAAATCTTAAAAAAATGAATGTATTTTTGAAATAGAAATTAAATCTCTTTTTATTTATTAAATTTAACTTTTTAGAATGATAGATAATTTAATTTCTGATGAAATACAAGAAATTTGGATTAATTTGGATTTTTTCTGAATTTTAAATGAATTTTTAAGGATTTTCTGGAATTAAAAATTGAATTTTCTAATTTAAAATCAATTTTTCAATTTATTAATAGCGCACAAGTGATGTGGCGCAATTTGGAGCGTCTGATCGATCACGATCTATGATCACACGCGGGATGTGACGTGGCGCATCATGGGACGTCCGATCGCGCGATCAAATCGCGATCGTCGATCTTCACTTAAGGCAGGAGGGTACGTGGCACATTCTGATTCCTCGCCGAATCGTTTTTAAAATGATTTAATCTTAGCCGTTGATCAAAGGAGTTATAACGACTGAGATTAAACCAACGGAAACGCATCTGAAACATCTGATCGCGATCCAACGACAAACGTTACATGTGTTTTTATAAGGCTCGTAACGTGGCTTCATCTCGGCCATCGATCGAAGATTTAACGGCCATGACTTAACGGTAACGATTTGCATCCAATGCGTTTAATCAGAGCCGTTGATCATGAATTAATTGACGATCGGATGGTTACGCCCAAATCTCGCTATAAATTGAGATGTTCTTCCAGATTGTAAAGCATTCAAGAGCAATTCGAGTAAATCGAACTATTTAGACACCAAATCTTGTGAATCTCTTGTTCCCAATCTCTTTTAGACTCATTTCCACGTCCATCGAGTGTTTGAGAGTGAGATTTCAACGATCGACGAGGAAGAAATCGACGCTTGAACTCCACGATCGCAATTAATAGCCTTGATTCCAGCTATTAATTGTATCAATTCGATCGCAATTGTGGGTTAGGGATCGTGTTTCATCCTAATCTATCTTTGTATAGCTTTTAAGTTTATTTTAGAATTGTAATTTGAGTTAATTTTGTTCTTAATTTCGGATTTTCGTGATTTTTATTTTTGGAAATTTCATCACTGTTCATTCAATGATTTCTCCACGAAATCAAAGACAAATTTAGTGATTTTTTATTCCATGGATTCGTCTTTGAGTCTTCTTTCTTAAATATCAAATTGGCTAATTTCTATCACCGATTCATCATCTGATTTGATCAAATTCGAAGAGATCATAAAAAATTTTCCTAATTTCCTATGGATTCGACCCTTGATAACATGCTAAATTGACATGATAAAACATGATTATTGATGCATATTAAGGCATAAATGATTTCATTTCCATGCATGTTATCATACTTATGTGTATTTTTCTATCATTCCATGAAAAAGTCATTATAATCTAAAACATACTTTAAATTAGGGTTGAATATGATGATTTAAAAGATAAATAATTAATAACCCATCTTTACTTGAGATTATAGAGGTTTTTAAAGTTAAAATAATGAGAGAAAATGTTTTATAAACATTTATTTATATTTTCGTAAGTTAAAATCCTTAAAAAATAAATCTATTTTTGAAATAAAATTTAAAAATCTCATTATTTATCAATTTTTATATTTTAGAATGATAGATAGTTAAATTTCGGATCAAATGACAAAAATTTGGATTAATTTGGAGTTATATATTAAAATTTTTGATTTTTCTATTTTTTAGGGATTTTTTTTGGATTTTTCTAAATTAATTTCGATTTTTAAAGATTAATATGATTTAAATAAAGGCAAAAAGAGGGATATTTCTGCGCGGGACCCACGTGGATGCGACGTGGCACGCAAGGCCACGTGGCAGCGCCACGCGGGCCCACGCGGCTCCTACGCGGCATGATGCGACGTATTTATATTTACTTATATAGTTTATAATATGTATAGCCTTCCGTTTATCGGAAGGAATTAGTAATGCCCTAAATACGTCGCACATTATAAACCCGATGCCTTCTTTTAGTTTTCTCCGTGTGGGACTAAGTTCCACGAAGTTTATTTTTTATGCAGGTGACGTGTCTAAAATCGTTGGATCACGATCGGAGCGTGTCGATCAAGTGCACCCACGGACCACCGGATCAGATCAAAAGCACGTGCCATTAATTCAAGAGTTATAACGGCTGTGATCGCATCACGCGGGATGCATTTGAAGCGTTTGATCGCGATCCAACGGAGGCGATCAAATGCGTTTTATAACGCATATCAACGGCCGCATCCAAACCATCGATCAAGATCCAACGGCCACGATATTTTCAAAACGGTCCACGGTGGACCGTTTCATCGTAACCGTCGATTGTTTCGATTGGACGATTACGGCCAAATGCCCTATAAAACAAAGGGTTCTTCCGAATTGTAAACCATTCGAGTTGGAAATCAAAGCAATTGATCTGTCTAGACACCTCCCCTCTCATTTCTCTCAATCCCTTCATGTTCTACACTCATTTCCGCACCTCCGGAGCATTTGAGATTGAGATTTGGCCGTGTAGATCGGTAGAAATCGACGTTTGAACTCACGATTGCGTTATTCGGTATTTTCGACGATTAATCAAGTTAATTGTGCTGATTCGATTGCTAATCGTGGTTAGTGGAAGCAGTTTTTGCTAATCTTTCGTCCATTTATGTTTGATTTCAATTTAGATTAGGATTTAAGGTTTAATTTCTTTTAAATTTTGTTGAATTCGCGATTTCATTGTCTAAAATTTCTCTCCACTTTGATCTTCAATTTCTCCGTGGAATCAAGAACAAATTTGATGATTCTTGATTCTGTGGAATCGATTTGAAGTTCTCTTTCATAATTTACCATTTTCCCCAATTTCTATCATCAATTCATCATTCGATTTGATCAATTTCGAAGAATACATCAAGAATGTCCTTATTTCCCTGTGGATTCGACCCTTATTTACCATTATACCCTTCAATTCTCTATTAAATCATCAAATTGGTAAGTTCGGAAATATTTTGACACGAGACCGTGTGAAATCAACGACCTCGCGGTCCTCTCTCGTCAACCCTTATTTACCATCATACCCCTCAATTCGTGATTTAATCTTGATATTGGTAAGTTTGGACTTAATTTTGACTCTTGACCGTGTGTTTTCAATGACCATACGGTCTCGATCCGTCAATATCCTAGAGTCTAGAAAAGTAATCATAATTAGATTCATCACCTTGTGTGCAAGAAATCATAAAATACAATATCCAAATTCTTTTCCATGTTAGTTTTATTTGTGTACATTATCTCCATAGTGAGCCCAAGTTAGGATTTGGGCTAAATGATGGAGGAAGTGATGTTTTGATGCTTCCATATAATGTAAGTGGGAGTGATCAAAGATGGAGGAGGTGTTGTCAAGTGATGCACTAAATTATGTTCTATAAGGAAATCCTTGAATCTCACTCCCACGAGCCATAGTTCTAAGGATCAAAGGTATATCTTGGTCTAGTAAGTTGGGTCATGATAGAACAATGACCAAGTTGCAGTGGCTTGCTTGGAAGAACTAGAAGCACCAATCTTGTTGGTAGAGTATCCACAAGCCCTAGAAGGGGAAGCATATCTGGTGACACAAATGATGGGCATATAGATTATCAAATAGTATAATAAATTATTTATCAATTTAATCCAGTCTTTGGGTGCTAACCTAAACCTCATTTTCTAAAAGAAATAGTGTATAGAACTCTCTTATGGAACTTTCACCATTACCAATTACCATGTACACATATTCCTTTATTGATGCAAGACTCCTAAATGACTTATGGTTTAATCCACTATCAACCCCTAATCATAACTTTATATAGTGCTAAAGAGTTAAGCAAATCATCTAGAGCATCTTCTCCGATATTTTCACTTTCTACAAAGGATTCAATGCATCTCATTTCTCAAGATAATATCTTCTTCTACTGAGGGTGAATGATTACATCTAGATCACTCAATCACCTTAGAGGGCTTTATTTTGTACTAAATGATGGATATTATGTGGCCAATAAGCCAATCATACTTTCATATTATGTATCTTGAAATGAAATTTATTCATTGTTATTCTTGTATGATGTTTGCAATAAAGTCCATGAGAATGTGCAATGACTAAGTGAATTAGGATGAGATCATAATATAGTGATCACTAGTCTTTAAACATATGTTCTAAACATTCTTATTCGTGGGATATTCAAGAAGGATATCAAATTATCCGGAAAGAATATCACTATCTAATCTAACTCATATGATGAGTATGGCTAATCTTGTAGCCATTGGTGTTGAGACACTAATGATAGATAGTGGGTGCTCTTTGGAGAAAGAGTCCATTAAATTGATCTGTATGAATCCCTGAATGGTATTTTACCTAACTGTCAACTAGGTTTATCCATGTCATGTTTGTGTATGTGATCCTTTGACTTGAGACACTAAAGACATCTTGTGGATGGATGATCATGTTTTTTTTATGACTTACGAATCCCGAGCCATGGGATATCTAAAATTTCATATATTGGATACGATATGAAGTCCACGAAGATGATTGTGTGATTAAGATGGGATCATCCGCCTTCGATATTTAAGGAGACTGACTCAAGGAATGAGATACGATGAAATTCTTGGCCAAGGTAGTGGAAATATCAGAGGAGTTCTCGATGATTTCTGCACGCATGAGTACTAACTTGAGTGACCAATTAGGGTTTGACAGTTAACCGTTCCCTAAGTCATTCATAAGTCTAATGTGGATGAAGGATTATACATACATGGTAATAAATGATGGGAAGGTTTCATAAGTGAGTTCTTATATACTCCATATCTCTTAGAGTACGTGGTGTAGCTTGGCACCTAACGAGCTGGCAACTCAACCTATTGATTGGGTTAAATCTATCCTTGATTAATTAATATATATGTGGATATGGATAATTAATTAAGTTTGATCAATAAGGTGTTATTTTTTCTATATATTTATTGACTTGTCAGATATATGAAACTAGAGGGTCACACACATAAGGTCTATAGATATTGGTGGATATAGACATAATTATTAAGGTTTTTTTTATGAAAAAACCTTATACCAAATGTCTATAAATAAGGTTAGAATGACCACAAATCTAGGTGCCTATGCAAGCCTTGTGGGAGTCATCTCCTTTCTTCTCTTTCTCTCTTGGTGAAGAGCTTTGAAGAGGAGATCCAACCATCTAGAGATTGTGTGGATATTGCTAGAGGCTAGACACTTGAATAGCTTCAAGAACTCCTTCAAGGAAACCCTGTAAGTATGTTTTCTCATTTATACTATATGATAGGGTCATCTGTTTATGGTGGCTTAGTGTTTTGAGTATCTGATTCAATGAATTCCATTGCATTCAATGTTTTGATCAAAATTTTGAAAGTTTATCGACATAACCCAACACTAAACTCTAAGGTTTGAGAGATTCTATGATTAGGGATTCGTTAGTCATATTCAAAGACAATCATCCATCCACAAGATGCCTTTGGTATCTCAAGTTTGAGGACCACTTACACAAGTATGACATGAATCAATTTTATTCTTTGTTAGGTATTATTTAATTTAAGGATTCATCAGGATTATTTTAATGAATTCTTTCTTTAAAGAGCACCCACTATCTATTTGTGGTGTCTACACACAAATAGCCACAAGATTAGTCATACTCACAATATGAGTGAGAATTAGATAATATTATTCTTTAATGAAAATTTTGATGTCCTGTTGAGTATCCTTCAAACACGATTATTTAGAACATATAATTAAGGACTAATGATCTATGTATTATGATGTGATCATAATTTACTTTATCATTACATATGTTCATGGACGTAACTATAAACATCACACAATAATGAAAGTAATTGAAATTTCATTTCAATTATTACAAATGGGTAATAGAAGTGTGATCGGTTTGCACCAATAACATGTGAGAGGATGAAACCCTAATTGATATATTGAGTAAAGAAGTACATCTGTCTCTCTCTCTCTCCCTATATAACATAAAATCATTTTATAATCTAGTAAATTAGTTTCTCATAGTCCATCAAACCTTGAGCCCTCATATATAGCTCGCCCAAAACGGTATCTTTGGACGCAAAGGGTGTCATCCACTTGATATGACTCAAAGTCTCGTGGTTGAAAAATTTGCTTTAAATTAACTTTTGTCCACTACTATCCTTGCCTCTACCTACCTTCTTAACTATACATTGTATTAAAATTGAGTGATTTTGCCCTTTGTCATCTATAGATGGTGACTTCTTTTCTCCGCCACCATATGTGTGGATGTTTTGACTTCATCCAAGATCACACTCCAAAGGGCTCAACAATGTGTTTGTCACATATTCTCACACATGCAAAGGATATTTCATTTACTTATCTTATTCTTTCCTATGTTATAATCTTATATATTTTTCTAGAAACTATAGGATCTTTCTTGAGGCTCATGATTCTTCTACATTCTTCTATTCACTCATGGATCCTTTGAGATTTCATAGAACCTTCTGTAGATATGAATTTCCCAAGAAGCTTCCATGGAGATCTATAAAAGGAGATCAATTCAGTCTTGAATGGAATTCAAAAATGGGTTTTGAAGAGAGAGAATAGAAGAAAAACACAATATCCTTGGAAAAGAATCTAAATAAACAAGTGGCTCAATGTGTGGTTCTCTGCATCAGTTTTTCCCTTTTCAGACTTTGTTCTCATATTTTCTTTATACTTCTACTATAGGCCTCTATTGTGAACTTTTCTCATCCCAACCAAGAAGGTTATGTTTTGCCCAATTTGTATGTGGTTTTGGTTAAATCTTGTCCTTATATTCTTGGTTGATTCTTTGGGCTTAATTGGATACACATTTAGGAATCTTATAGTCAAGTTCCTTACTAAAACTTTATAAAAAACTAAATTATTCACCACTAATATCCTACATTCAATGAAGTTAGGTAGAATCTGAAATGTATTATGCATGGTTTGAGGGAGAGTCCTCAGGCAAGGCTTGACATGTTCAACTAGATCATGATTGCCCACAGATTTTTAGTTTGTATTGCAGATCAAATCCTCTACAAACACACTCTAACTAGAATTTTTTTCACCCTTATAATTTATGTCAACAATAATTTTCATGTTGATTTGTGCATGCCGAGTATACACAATTACTCTTCTTAATTAGTGATCTAAATAGGTCTCACTACTCAATTGATTCCCATGATTGATGTCTCACTATGGATTGAGTTTTCTCATCAACAAGGTAAAATGGTTCTCAACCATTAAAAAATGTTGCCCAAAAGCCGATCAATTCTCCAACAAAATTTTAGGATAGTATATCTCTGCTAGCCAAGGATGTGAGTTGGTATCCTGATTGCAAATATAGTCTTTTCTATCAATCGTTGAGACATTGTCTACACTATGGGACTTCTCAATCAACAAAGGCTGAAGCATGTACACTAGCTGGGGGATCTGTGATGTTGGTTTATCCTAAGATTCTCCAAAGAAGAAAACTTCTCTGAGCTGAGGTGTGCTCGCATTCAGGTTATGCATGAGACAAAGGTGATCAGAAATCAAGTCTAAGTACGGCACGTATTTGGGGGAAACCTTTTTACTTGGAGTATAGAGAAACAAAACGCTGTATCCCGTTTCATTGCAAAAAGATAAGTAGCAGTATATGATGTTTATTGCAAAGTGTTGTGGATACGATTTCTACTCCGAGTGCTGAAAATGTTGGTATATACTACAATACGCAGGTATTGGGATAATTTGGAGGTTATCTTCATTGTGAGCTCACCGAGATAATCAAGGTGGATTTTCTACCAAGTACATGACCAAGTTCTCAAGTCAAGTATCTAGAGTAGCTCTTAGACATATTTACCAAATATTCAAGTAGAATTTCATATGACACTCTCTTCGAAAACTAGGAATGCCTAACATCCATGCTCTAGGTTTCTATGGGCCAATGAGACTTTATGAACCACTATTCTTTTCTCTCCCTTGATACCATATCAAATTGATATGGTGGTGTGATATTATGACATAGACATGACAATTTTGTCAAATTTCATACCTTACATTACCATTTTTGTTCACATAAAAATACTTAGCCATATTCATGATGTATTAGATTCAATTTGATCCAATCGTAAACTTTTCTTCGGGTCATGTCAATATCTCCATAAATCACACACATGTAATCTTATGAATCATAGTTTTTCATAAGAATCTTGCCTTAAATAAATGTCTCAATTATTTAGTTATTCAATGTGTACCAACTACTTCTTTAAGAACTTACTAGGGATTAATAGAATCAATCAAACATAGTTATTAGACATGTACCAAAGTATTTATTTAAGAACTTGCTAGAGATTAACAGAATTACAACTAGTGACATTTCAGAGAGACGTGTAAGAACATTCCCCTCAAATGGGCAATGACGTAGCCATCATCGACAATGTTACCACCGAGGTGGCGAAATGATGTGATGACATGGCTAGCCGCAACACGTCAAAGAGAGGAGGCAGGGACATCTAAATTTAATTCGAAACAGAAGATCGATAGCAATGGAGTGTTGTGTCAAATGCAATGGGAAACCCTGAAGTATGTAGGGTTTGACCATCGTAATGACAATATCAATGCAGATATCGGGGCAGATACTGGTCACCGTTGCTGTCATCCCAAGAGTGGATATCAGAGCCTTTCTGATATCTAATGTCAGCCATGGATATCGGATATCGCATCTAGGCATTTGGATGTTGATATCAGACATCCACCAATTTCTTCAAGATACACTGTGAAAGATGACAAGGCAATGTACAAAGGTAGTTGTGTTACAAGGAAACCAAAACTGCAAAGGGTAGCTTTCTTGACAATAGATAAAAAGGAGGATAGATCAGCAGACGAATGAGCAAAAAAATACAGAGACAAAGGAAGAGACATGACAGATGAATGCACAAATAGAGGGATAGATATATATAGACCAAACTTTTACCTGAAAATGACAAACAAACCCAAGACCCATACTTGCTTGTATCTATACTTAAATACTTGTCTTAATCCCTTGAATAACCTTGAGAGAATCAATTTCAACAGGTTATTGAATGATTCTACTTAAATAAATTAAACCCCTCATCTCTCTCTCACTCACATAGGGTGGGACAGAATGCCTGCAAAGGCTCGATAAAAGGAAAAGAAAAAAATTCAAAATGAAAGCCCACAAAGGACCCAATAAAGAATTGAAAAACAAAGGAGCCCGAGAAGAAAAATGAACAAATTTATGAAAAATTGAGAAACCTGGGTCAAATCATAAATATGTCTTGCATGTGCCTATTATTTCCAAAAAAAAGTCAGACTTTGCAAGGTTAAGAGAGGACCAAATCCGAGATGACTTTTCATGAAATAATTGTTGGCTGTTCAAAACTCAGAGCTCCTCAGCTTTTCACTGACTGTGGACCCAAAGGCGGGCCCACCTTTTCGGTATGAGATGAGAAACTCAATCGGGTAGCCCTTCAGCTTGTGTGGCAGAATACCCAGATCTTCAAACTTGAGAGCTGCAACAAAGAACAGTCCTCATCTTGGTCAAAGATAATGAACCATAAAGCGGTTCAATCAAGCTGAAGTTGAAGATATGGTCTACCTTCATCTGACACCAAGGTATCAACTGACAACGCCTTGACTTCGTCCAGGTTGAATATATTGGGAGTAGGCAGAGGGAATGGAACCTTGTTCAACAAAAACTCTCTTGGAGAAGCAATGGCCTAAAAGAAGACGGGCAAACAATCAAATACCAATGGTCTTTCTATCCATTTTGACCCACAAAGTCATTCATACCTTAGCAATAGGGAAGGGGACCTTCACGTACCGTGGCCATTCACGAATGGTGTCAAACATCAGATCTGCCTGAAAAATAAATAAAAATGACAAAAGTAAAAAATCTTTGACTTTGTCAAATGAAATTGGATTTATATAAGGTCAACTAGGGTCACCAGTTCATGAACTGTGAAAACATCAGGGCCGCCAAGCTCATACACTTTACCCATGCTAGCACCGTCATCCTTCAATGCCGCAATGATTGCCGCTGCCACATCAACCACATAAACTGGCTGGATCCTATGATAAAAGGAGTCATAAACATGATAGATAAAATCTCAAATATATCAACTTTTGAGTAGAGAAAACCTACTTGGTGGATCCATCACCAATGAGCGGGAGAAAACTCCATTTCTTGGCAAAATGTGCCCACTTATTCAAAATTCTGTCTTCAGTGCCAATCATGACTCCGGGCTTTAAAACTGTGGCCTGGGATTCAAATAAATAACAAATTATTTAAATCATAGTCATTGATCAAACTGATCTGGTCTCAATAAATAGAAAATGAAACCTTCAATCACCTCAGGGAGTTCTGCTAAGATAGCTTCCTCTGCGGCAGCTTTAACCCTCAACATTCTAGATGGAGATGCTGGTGATGCTCCCAAACAAGATACTTGAATAAATCTCATTATGCCGCCGTGTTCTTTGGCTATCTGCACGGATTTCAAACATTTGGAATCAGGTGATAAGATCAATAAAGATGCTTATTAAAGATTGGAGATTAGGAATGAATAATAAATATCAACAGGCAAAACTGTGTCACATACTATGTTGTATTTCAGTAATCGTGGTGTCATGTCTGCTAGTTATTTGCCTGCCTCATGTAGAAGTGATTGATGGATCTGATGGATAGATCCCAGGATTTGAGTCAATCTATTTAAGCCAGCTGTCCAACTAATTGACCTTTGGAGTTGCATATTCTATTTGATGATATAACCATGGACTGTGGTTTATGCATTATTTCTGTAATCCTTAGGCTATAATTTTTTTATATGTGCCTGTCCTTGTGTACGAGTAGGTAACAAATCCACCAGATGGATCCCAGATTCACAGTCTTGAGACTATCCAAAAGTGTGGTGAGTACTTCTATTCAACGCAAGATGTCCCAAGCAAGTAGTTGGCTCATGGAGTTACGTATTCCATGGTGGTGATGGCACCGATTGAAACACAAGAAACTCATAATTATTGAGGGTTTTGATGTGAAAATTAGACCACTTCTTACGTTCCCACACCTCATCTAGCAGTGAATTGTTGCCATACTATTTTCTTGGTTTTAATGAAGGAGCCACCCTCTTTTTGAGCTCAATATCGAGGGCATCCCTTCTCTCTTGTAGTTACAACATTTTCAAGCTTTTCCTTCCCTCCATTGCCAGTAGAAGATAAGAGTATAAGGCCCTCATGAGCTATGGGATCAAAGAGTTCAAGGTTAATCCTTTTTTTCTTTGTAGCATCTGCTTTTGAATAGGTCTTCTATCAAATTTCTTCATCCGTAGAATCCATTTGATATGAACCTAACTCAGGGGTAAGTAGGGTCATTCAGTTAAATTCAAGAAATACGGTCGGCGGGACTGGATGCAATCAAGGCATTGAGGACTTCAGATCTTGTTGGTAATCTGAGATCCAAGGAGGGAGGCTAGACCAGAAGCATAGACCTGTAAGAGGATGAAGGCTTGGTGGAGCTCAACCCAAGACAGAAAGATGTGGTCATCAAGGCCATTCCAGAAGCCCATAAAGCTCTTGGGATTGCTTGATGTAGAAGCCATCCCAGTCTCTGTTTATTGCCAGCAGAAAAAATTCAGGTCATAGCTCTGTCGAAAACCCTGGCAAGGGGGCGGTTTCCCCTTGACCTCTTGCCAACTAACTGTGTGGCTGGCTCGAAATGGACCCATTTGGGAAGGCAAAATATCCATCACAAATGCCAGATGCTGCAGCCATTGTCTGAACCAGCTTAAGGGCAAGCCATCACTGATGGGAGTAATACCTAACTAGTGGATACTAGGGTCATTGGGATAAAGGGGTTTAAATACCGGAAATGTAGTGTTTATGGGGATATCATCTACGTTTGACTACTCTCTCTCTCTCTCTCTGAAGGCTCTCTTTCAGCTCTCTCGATAGGCGATTCCAATGCATCCCATTTGGGATCATATCACCATTCTCTTGAGAGGAAGAGAGGAGGAGAGAGAGAGAGAGGAATTTAACCTCAGGAAGGATCCAACATGCACTACTGTACCAGCTCAAACTACAAGTTTATGAATCCCAAAGTTAGATGATAATCATTTGAAATGATTGAATGTTTGGATCAACTAACATCATGGTATTATTAATATGAAATTCAAGATCAACGAGATGGTGAACTGCCTAGAAGAGAGACGGAATGAAAACCTGGGATCTCCCAAAGAACACTGGAAAAGATATCAAAAGTGATCACTTCTGCTAGAGATGAATCGGTGAAATGGGCAACCTGATGACAATGATGAATCAATAACTAATAAGGCAATAGGAAACCAATTGCTTGGGGAACCGTCCACGTCAAGGTCTGAATCTTGAATCCAACACAGATATTGGAAGATTGTAGGCACAGAGAGAGATAATCAATGAGGCAGAAATGGAAAAGAACTAAATCTAGTTAGTAATGGAGAGAATGGGAGACAAGAAAGATTCTTGGAATGAGAAGGTCAGGAGAAAGGGGAGAAGGAGAACATGGAGCCTTGTTGACAATTCCATGAGCCTTAGGAGAAATTCATTTCTGTATACTTTATTTTCTTCCACAAAAGAAAGAGAGAATGAGACTATTCATACTCATGGTCATCACGCAGGATCCCCTGTTTAACGCTAAGACCATGAGTTTCATATCATGAACTCAGGCAAGAGTTTCCTCAGGCTTTCCTTACAATCTTAGGCATTGAGAGAGTAGAAGAGGAAGAATCTCCATATTCAATGTAACTAACAACATCTTTCTTCTTGACCATCAAATCACCTGTTTCATAAATGGCTTTATTGTCTGAAATAGACTTTATCCCAATATTTATCAGATTCCTGTGGGAGAGAATTTTGGAGCATCAAATTCTGTAAAAAGTTGTGGACATGATGACCATGACTTAACTTTGACAAAAAGTAAATGTTATTGTTAGTCAGATGCCTCCCTCTTCATTTCTCTCCCTTATGTATCTGTCTCTCCTCTCAACATGTATCTCTCTCTCCCTGACGTGTATCTCCTTCTTCCTATCTATCTTCTTTGTTTTCTCTTTATCTTTTTAATCAGAATGTGACCATTGGAGGCCCAATGGTCACATTCCTCCTTTGAACGCAGGAATATAAATGACCGTTGGGAATCCCAACGGTCAGATGTTTTTGGGCTCCTATAAGAGGCACCCTTCCCTCTGTGTAACCCAAGTGATTTCTGATGAAATAAAGAGTTGATTACTTCTGTTCCCTCTCTACTCATATCTCCCATGGTGCTACCCTTCTTCTGGCATTGACCTCATCTCCAACAGCTCCAACACAAGCTTCGGCTTCTATCGCATATATCATCGGGTTACTTTTCTCAGTTATCATCCTCAAACAGTCAGGCAGAATGAAGTTGCAACCAAACATGAGAAACATAAACCTTTTCGTTTTTATTGAAATAGGTATGTTGGGATGAGCTACCATAGATGTATGTCATACAACTTAATCAAAAGCATAACTTTATCATGAGGGAAGAAAAAAAAAAGAAGACTATTCATCGACAACAATACCTAGCATTAAGAAACATAGGCTTGTTAAGTGACTTATTGATACCTAGCATCGAAAACAATACCTTGTCAAGCGACTAGTCTTTATAGGCTTGGAAGAGTTGATTCTTCTCCCTAAACCTCTCCCAGAAGTGATATATTCTCACTCAAATGCAAGTTCCAATGAAAAGTGTCCCAAATCAAGTTCATATTTTTCATCTCTTTCCCCAATTCCTCTCTGCAGAGTCCTAATTGAGAGCTCAATAAAGAGTTTTCCTCATTTTGTGGGATCAAGAAGAATTAAAACATTATGCATGGCTAAAATGAAGTCAGACAAAGGTGATTCACTCTGTGTATATCATAATATGCATGGCAGCTTCAACTAAAAACATAAAATGTGAGACATTAAAACATTATTCGGAAAAGATCAAAAACTAACCACAGCAAGTTGCTTAGCCATATTGTAATTTACTTCCTCAAAACTGAAGTTTCTCGTTTCATGGTCCCTTCCTGTCATCATCAAAATACGATTAGAGTTTCCTTTACATATTTCTTAAAATATTTAAAAGTTAAACCAACCAATCAGATTCAAGACAACATTAGCTTTGGCCATGACAGCTTTAATAGAATCTTCATCCCTGGGATTGTACTTCATAGGCACTATCTACGAACAAATAAAAAGAGGTGAGATGCTGTAAAAAAGAAGTAAAAAAATAGGCATCAATTAACCTGTCCAAGATCTCCCATCAGTTTAAGATGCCTATGGGAATCTTCGGAGCCTCGAAAAGGAACCAGAACTTGAGAACCCATCTTAGCTGCCAAAAACGTCAAAAAGGCTTAATAACCATCATGAGACACCAAATTCGTCATGCTGAAAAGAATAAAAACGAGTTGAATCAATCACCAAGCTGTTGAACAACATAGCGGCCGAGAAATCCAGTGGCCCCAAAGACAGTTGCAACGATGCCACTGAAAGTTTCACATAACTCAAGTAAATGACGACTCATTTCCACCTAATCCAACCTAATTTTTCCCCAAAAGTGGGTATGATTCAGAAATAACAAGAAAGATATCTCTCGAAACAAATCCCCAAAAATACAGGAAATTGTGTCATCGAAATTCACCTAACAGATGATCTCCCCCCAGTGCCTTTGCGCACGAGATGTCCAGTGCCCTTAACCGGAACATTCGACGAGTAATGCGCGCCTTGAATCTCGTAAACTGCAGTGTAATATCCAGAAACATCTTAAAAACGTACTGCGCGGTTCAAAATGGAGAATCTGAGATTCTGGGAAAACCCTAGAATGCATTGCGGCGAGGGAGGGGATACCCGATGGGAGAGGATGCACGGAATTGATGGAAGCGGAAAGTGCGGGCGAGCTGCGGAGTATCTGCTGCCATGATCGCCTCGAGTACCCCTGCATCATTCCGGCGATCCGAAAAAGTGATGTAGGGGAAATAGCCTCTTTTAGTGTGACCGCAGTTGAATTCTGCTATTTATACTCAATTAAGTTGCTCCGCTGGATCAGGTTAAGAAAATGGCTCATAATTGGAGTTTGGGGCACTTAGTATATATTAATTGGGCCAGTGGGTCTACTAAGGTCAGCCTATCAAGAACAAGGAAAATAGTTCTTCCACTGTTGACCAATGGTCAACAGTCCGAAAGTCCAAGAAGCAGTGTCATTGATGAATTCCTGCGTCAATGGCACAATTCTAACAAAAGCAATGTGGAAATCTTACAATTTGTTCATATACTTGACCCATGAGAAAGAGAGAGAGAGAGTGATGGATGCCCACCACTAAAGGGGGATGAATACTGAGAGGTTTTTATTTTCTTAGTTATAAAACATGGGCAACATGGATGAGTCAAGAAATGGCGAGGATGCTACCGTGTTAAGGGGGAAGGAGATGACTAGGAGAGAAGTGAGGGCTGGGTTGTCTATAAGAGAGAAACAGACACAAAGAATTTTACTTTAGTTTTGTTGCAGATAGTCTCCCCATGAATATAGTGCCAAAAAAAGGATAAAGATCACCATCATGATCCTTCAGAATTTTGGTCTTACAAGAGCTCCTTAAATGAAAACCTTTTTGGGTTTGGGATCCCAATGGTCTCTTTGTGATTTGTTGAACAACATAAATATGAATTTCATGATGAGGAGACGTAACATTGATAGGAGCATACAAAAATGGTGAGCACTTCATGACATAACTTTCTAAGGATAAAGACTCTAGATCATTAGTTTACTAAATGGGTGCGTGTATTTGCATCTATCTTTTACAATTTGCTTACCAGACATTGTCTTATACCTCTTACTGGATCTACTCAATTGGCCCGCCAAAACATTTATCTTTAGGGCTTACTCAATTGGCCCGCCAAAACACTTTTTTGGTCTCATTCTACGTTGTCCATGAGTTCAAGCCTCTTGCAAATGATAAGTAAACAACAATCGTTAGTTTTTCTTTAATTAAGTGCGGATCAACAAATACACATTTTTTGATCAATCTTGTTGCATGGGATCATTTTCTCTACCTACCATTGCTTACATTAAAAATATCAAGTGTGAAAGTATGAGTGAGGCGATCCATCTTCAAAAGTAGAATCTCGACCCAAGTTTTTTATATGCATCTCTCAAGCCATTGATCAAAATTCGTCCTCAATATTTGAGTTGGGAATATAATGAAACCAGAAAGGAGAGATAAGATATTCTTAAACAAGATAGTACAAGCCCATATATACAGAGAAGATCATAAGGAAGATGTATGTCCCATGAAGTACTTGCGAGGATTTGAGGCTCAACAAGCTCCCCAAAAGTTTTGATCAAAGTATTAAGCATAACAGAAGATGTTGAATTGAAAATTTAAGAAAATTGAAGCACCAAGAATAGATGATCCTATTATTTAGCATAGAAAAAAATTCATATTTATAAAGATCCTTTGATGGAGTTCATGAAGCTATCCAAGCATCCAACCTTTAGCAATATCCACACAAATTTTGGATGATTGGATCCTTCTCTTTAACATTGGTCACCATGTGAGGAAGAGAAGAGAGACGAGATTTTTTTCTCAAGGCTCTTGTAAGTACTCCTAGTTGTGGTCACTCTCCTCTTATTTATAGACTCTGGGTATCAAATTTTTTTTATAAAACCCTTATTCTTATGTCTATATTCACCAAAGTTTAATGACCTTATTTGTGTGATCCTTTAGGTCATATATCTTTCCACTTAATAACTTCATCAACCAAAAAATGCTTATTGATTTCAACATTGACTAACTAACTATATCAACATTGACGAGACGAAACCGCGAGGTCGTCGATTTCAAGCGGTATCGCGTCAAAAATAATACCGAAATTACCAATTTGATGAAAATGTATCGAATTCAAGGGTATAATAGTAAATACGGGTCGAATCCACAGGGAATTTAGGAATTTTCAGAAGATCTTTTAGAATTTGGTCAAATCGGACGAGAAATCGATGGAAGAAATTGGGGAAAATGATATTTTAAGAAAGAAGACTTCAAATCGATTCCACGGAATCAAAAATCGTCAAAATCGGACTTGATTTCACGGAGAAATCATGAATTGAAGTGGAGAGAATTTTCGGAACGACGAAATCGTGATTTTGAGTGAAATTGTATGAAATTGAAATTGAAATCCTAATCTAAACTAAAATTAAACGTAATTGAGAGGTAAATAATGAAAAAATGCTTCCACTAAACTTGTTTTGCGATCAAATCGCCGCGATTAATCCGATTAATCGCCGAAAAACCCAAGAACGCGATGACAAGCTTCAAGCGCCGATTTTTCACTCGATATCTCACCAAATCTCGACTTCTACCCCTCCGTGGACGCGGAAATTGAAGAGGAAGAGGAAGAACTCGAGAGAAACGAGTAAGGAAGGTGTCTAGACAGTCAATTTGATTGATTCTTACTCGGATGTCTAAGAACGACGAAGAACATGCCTTTTTATAAGGCGAAATTTCGTAACCGTCCGATCGAAACGATCGACGGTAACGATAAACGGTCCACGATGGACCGTTTTCCAAAATGTCGCGATCGTTGGATGAAAAACGGATGGTCTGGATGCTCCTTATTTTTGCGTTTTAAAACGCGTGCGATCGCGTTCGTTGGATCTTCATCCGACGATCGCGATGCTCCCCGCCAGCTTTTAATCATGGCCGTTATAACGCCTTGATTTACGCACGTGCTCTTGATCAGATCGGGTGGTCCGCGCTCCACACGATCGACGCTCCTCCGTCCGCCACGTCGCGTTAGATCCGGCCGTTATAACTCTCTTTAAATAGCACCTGTTTATGTGATTGATCATGGTCCGCTGGTCCACGCGATCAACGCGTGAGATCCTTTGCTCCGCCCGATCCAACGCCCATCGTCGCGCCACGTCACCTGCATCAAAAGAACGTGTGGAACTTAGTCCCACACGAAAAGAAATAAGAGAGAATGTCGGGTATATAACGCCCGACATTTAAGAGGGTTAATACCCTCCCCATCTAGGCGAGGCTGAAGAACCCTTTTTCTTATATATATATAATAATAATATACTAGAATATATATCACGCGCCACGTAGGCGCTGCGCGGGTCCGCGTGGCGCTGCCACGTGGCCTTGCGTGCCACGCCGCATCCACGCGGGCCCCGCGCCCTTTTTTGATTTTTATTTATTTTTTTATTATTAAAAAAATCGAAAATAAAATAAGAAAAACTATTTTAAAAAAATCCGAAAAAAATCCTTAAAAAAATAGAAAAATTCATAACTTTTTAATATATAACTCCAAATTAATCCAAATTTCTTTCATTTGATCCAAAATTTAATTATCTATTATTCTAAAAAAAGTCAAAAATTAATAAATAATGAGAGTTTTAAATTTTATTTCAAAAAAATATAGTTATTTTTTTAAGAGATTTTTAACTTAGGAAAATATAAATAAATGTCTATAAAGGCTTTCTCTCATTATTTTAACTCTAAAAACATCTACAATCTCAAAATAAAGATGGGTTATTAATTTATTCATCTTAAAATCATTATTTTTAACCCTTATTTAAAGTATTTTTTGAGAATATAGTGAATTTTCATATAATAATAGAAAAATACATATAAGTATGATAACATGCATGAAAATGAAATCATTTATACTTAAATATGCATCAAAAATCATGTTTTATGATATAAATATAGCATGTTATCAAACATACAAATTGAGTAAGTATCAATTTAGCCCGATTAAGAAGTTGAGTCACCAGCCTAGTGGGTGCCAAGCTACACCATGTGCTTTGGGAGACATAGAGTATATCAAAACTCCTTGATGAAACTTTGTCAACATCATTAACGTGTTTGTATACTCCTTGATCCACGTGAAACTCATGAATGACTTAGGATATGGTTAACTTTCAAACCTTAATTAGTCACCAATTTTGTAATGATATCAGCACAAAATTTTCAAGAACACCCTTTTTGATATTTCCTTTATCTTGGCTAAGGATTTAACTACATCTCATTCCTTGAGTCAGTTTCCTCTAATAAAAGGGTACATGATCCAATATTGACCACTCAATCACCTTGGATGAATTCAAGCTATATCTAATCTATGACATTTTAGAGATCCTCTGGCTAGGGATTTGTAAGTCATAGTCAAAATACAATCATCCATAAGATGTCTTTGGTGTTTTAAGTCCAAGGACCACATACAAAATCGTGACATGAATCAACTTGATAGATAGTCTATTATAATACCATTCGAGGATTTATAAGGATCAATTCAGTGAACTCTTTCTTCAAAAAGCACCCACTATATATCTTTGATGTCTCCACATCAATAGCCATTGGATCAGTCATACTAATTATATGAGTGGGATTAGATAGTGTTATTCTTTCTATATATTTTTATGTCCATCTTAAATTCCTCATGAACATGAACGTTTAGAATATATGTTTAAATAATAGATCATTATATTATGATCCCATCGTAATTCACTTAGTCATTATACATGCTCATGCACTTCATTATTAAAAACAACAATAATGACAATAAATACAATTTTGTATCAATGAATATACACAAGAGATGAAAGGATGATTGGCTTGCAAGCTATATTATATCTATCACTAACTTCAAGGAAGTCAGATGAGCTTAGTCTCATGATATAACCATTGAGAATGAAATGATGCATGATTGAAAATAGTCATGTTTATACCCAATCAAGACTAAATAGTTGAGTATATAAGTAGAGTGACATGATGAACTCAAAATTATCACAAAAAATGATAATGTGCATCATATTAGCAAGAATTATATATTAAGAATCTATTAATAATGATGAAAATGAGTGATAACATGCAATTTACACATGAAATTATATGATTATTAATGCAAATTAAGGCATAAAACATTCCATTCTTATGCATGTTATCATACTTTGAGTGCATATGTATCCTTTCATGCAATTTTAAGTTATAATATCAAAATGTATTATTTTAGGGATAATTATACATTTTTAAAGAATATATTTTATAATAGATTATTCCCATCTATATTTGAGATTATAACTGGGTTATAATGTTAAATAATAAGAGAAAATTCTTTTATACACTCATTCATTTTTCTAAGTTTTATTTTCTAAGAGAAATGCGTGTATTTTTAAATAAAATTTTATTTTCTTGTTATTTATTAAATTTGATTTTTTTAAAAAATAATAGATTATTTAATTTCTGATCAAACAAGATTAATTTGGATTAATGTGGAGTTATATTTTGAAAGATATGAATTTTCTTTTTTTTGCATTTTTCTAGAATTTTGTTGAATTTTTTTTGAATGGATTTATTTGGAATTTTAAAATTAAAATTTTTTTTATTTATACTGCGTGCCGACGTGGCAAGGCGTTGCCACGTGGTGATGTGTGTACACTCCACATGGCGATATAGGTGTGTGCATGTGCGTGCGCAGGTGTGCACGTGTGTGCACTTGTGTGGGGATGTGTGAGCTTGTGTGTGCGCGTGTATGTGTGATTAGTGGGTTAAGCATCATTTTCAAGATATAAGCTAAGCCCATTAATACATACTCTTTATATAGCCCATAGTTTTCTTAAATTTCTGCCATGTGCGACTATGTATCTTTATTTTTATGTGCAGGTGATGTGGCGCAACGTGGAGCATCCGATTCGTGTACGTAATTGAAGCCGTCAATCTTCACTTAAGTGAAGGGGTATATGATAACATGCTAATTAGACATCATAATACATGATTATTAATGCATATTGAGGCATAAAAGATTTCATTCCTATGCATATTATCATATTTATGAGTATTTATCTATCATTCTATGAAAAAGTCATCATAATCTCAAAATACCTTAATTTAGGGTTAATTATGATGAATTAAAGATAAATAATTTCATAACCCATCTTTATTTGAGATTATAATTAGTTTTTAACATTAAATAATGAGAGAAATCATTTTATAAACACTCATTTAATTTTCTAAAGTTTTAAATCTTAAAGAAATGAATGTATTTTTGAAATAGAAATTAAATCTCTCGTTATTTATCAAATTTAACTTTTTAGAATGAAAGATAATAAAATTTTTGACCAAATGAAAGAAATTTGCATTAATTTAGAGTTATATTTTGAAAGTTATGAATTTTCTAACTTTTTAGGGATTTTTCAGAATTTTTCTCAAATTTTCTGAATTTTTAATAAATTTCTAAGGGTTTTCCGGAATTAAAAATCTATTTTTCAGATTATTTATAGCGCACAGGTGAGGTAGCACAATCTAGAGCATTCGATCAATCGCGATCAAAGATCAAGGGTGCGGCGCATTGTGAGACGTCCGATCACACATGAAATCAGAGGCGTTGATCGTCACTTAAGTGATGGGGGTACGTGGCAAAATCGGATTCATCGGATCCCATTTTAATCTCAGCCGTTGATCAAGAGGAGTTATAACAATCGAGATTAAATCTATGGAAAACGCATCAAAAGCGTCCAATCGCGATCCAACGACGAGAGTTTTTTATGTGTTCCATAACGCATGCGACGTGCCTTCATCTTTAGCGTCGATTGGTGATCCAACGGCTGCGACTCAACAGTAACGATTCGCATTTGATGCGTTTCATCAGGGCCGTTGATCGCGAATTAAATGGAGATCGGACAGTTACGCCCAAATTTTGCTATAAATTTAGAAGTTCCTCGAGATTGTAAAACATTCAAGAGATATTCAACTTAATCAAACTGTCTAGACACCAAATCTCTTAAATCTCTTGATCCCAATCGCTTTTAGACTCATTTCCTCGTCCACAAAGTGCTTAAGATCAAGATTTAGACGATCGACGAGGAAGAAATTGACGCTTGAACTCCACGAATCGTAATTTCTGAATTTTGATGAATAGCCTTGATTTTAGCAATTAATTGGATCAATTCCATTGCAATTGTGGGTTAGGGATCAGGTTTTATCCTAATCTATCTTCGTTTAGCTTTTAATTTTGTTATAGAATCGTAATTTTAAGTAATTTCATTCTTAATTTTGAATTTTCACTCAACATTTTCAGAAAAAATCGTCCCTCTTCAATCTTCCATTTCTTCGCGAAATCAAAAAATTCATTGATTTTTTATTCCATGGATTTGCCTTCAAGTCCTCTTTTATAAAATATCATTTTCCGCAATTTCTATCACCGATTCATTGTCTGATTTGATCATGTCAGAAGGAAGGAGACGGGAGGAAGAAGACGATCACGAGGTAAGAGAGAGGGAAAAAAAACAAAAATGATACTATGACGGCTAGGGTTTGATAAGACCCATACATGCACGAATAGGAGAATATATAGAATAGAAAGGAGAGAGGAGAGAGGAGAGAGGAGAGAGAAGAGAGAGAGAATGGGCTTCAGCCCAATAGGAGAGGCTTTAACACTCCCCCTCAAGCTGGAGCGTGAAGGTCAAACATGCCCAGCTTCGATCCGATGGTCTCATATGCAGGGCCTGGTAGGGCCTTAGTAAAGATGTCTGCCAACTGATGTGCGGAAGCAACGTGTGGGGTACAGATAGTACCGTTAATCACGTACTGTCGTATGAAGTGGCAGTCGATCTCAATATGCTTCGTCCTCATATGAAACGTCGCATTACTGGCGATGAAGGTAGCAGCTATGTTGTCGCAGTACATCTGCATAGGACCTTCTAGTGGGAAGCCGAGCTCAGTGAGAAAGGAGCGTAGCCACAGCATCTCAGCCGTGGTATCTGCCATGGCGCGATACTCGGCTTCGGCACTAGAACGGGACACGATAGACTGCTTCTGAGAGCGCCATGTGACCAGGTTACCTCCAACATAGGTGGCATAGCCACCATGTGACTTTCGATCCTCCTTGTCACCGGCGAACCCAGAATCAGAGTACGCCTCAATGTGTAGATGACCCTGTCGCCGATACAAGAGGCCCTTCCCCGGAGCTCTCTTAAGGTACGCTAAAAGCCGATAGACCCCCTCCAGATGGATAGTGCGAGGAGTCTGCATAAACTGACTCAAGATACTAACCGCATAGGAGATGTCCGGACGAGTCACAGTGAGGTAGATCAATTTTCCCACAAGTCGGCGGTAGATGCCTGCATCCTCAAGAAGTGCTATAGCATTGTCCCACCAGTCCACATTCTGCTCCATAGGTGTGGAGGCCGGCTTGCACCCCAGCATCCCTGTCTCCTTCAGTAGATCCAGCACGTACTTCCGCTGACAAATGGACATCTGCCCCTGACGGTAAGCAATCTCAAGTCCAAGGAAGTACCTGGGGGGAGACAGATCGCGTGTGATAAAGTGCTGAGCCAGATAAGCCTTGGTCGCAGTCACCTCGGCGTCGTCACTACCAGTGATGATGATGTCATCCACATACACAGCCAGGATAACACATCCATGCGGGGTGCGTTTCCGCATGACGGTCGGATCAGATACAGTAGAGACAAAGCCATACGCAAAGAGCAGCTGCGAGAACTTGTGAAACCACGCACGCGGGCTTTGCTTCAGCCCATAGATCGCCTTCTTCAGGAGACACACCTCAGACGACTCCCCCTGAGCAACATACCCAGGCGGTTGCTCCAAGAATACCTACTCATCAAGGTCTCCGTAAAGAAAGGCATTGGACACATCGAGCTGATGAAGTGACCAGGACTGGGCCAGAGCAATGGAGAAGAGGACACGGATGGAGCTGAGGCGTGCCACAGGCGAGAAGGTCTCATGATAGTCAAGACCATAGGCTTGAGAGAAGCCACGAGCCACGAGACGCGCCTTGTAGCGCGCGATGGAGCCATCAGGGTTGTACTTGAGGGAGTACACCCACTTGCAGGAGACAACATTGGCAGCAACAGGCCGGGGGACCAACGTCCAGGTCTCCCGCTGGAGGAAGGCCGCGTACTCCACATCCATCGCCGCTTTCCACGCCGGTACCTGCAACGCCTCAAGATACGACTTGGGAATTGACTCGGTTAGAACGGCAAGGGCAAAAGACTGATAGGAAGGAGAAAGGCGGGCAGGAGAGACATGATGGGCGATAGGATATTGCGTACACTGGCGAGTGCCCTTGCGAAGAGCGATGGGAAGATCAAGGTCGGAAACGGGATGCTGTGGTGAAGGGGGAGGTGACAATGTGGCCGGAGCAGGAGATGACGGTGAGGGAGGAGGTTCCGACTCAGAGGATGGATCGGGTGGGAGGGATGCCGAAGAGGGTGACGCCTCAGGCAAAGGAATCGGGACAGGGATAGGGAGATCGGGAACAGGAGTAGCAGATACCGAGGATAGGAGGGATGGAGGGGAGAGATCCGCGGCAGACTGAGTAGAGGGAAAGTAGGGAACATCCTCATGGAAGGTCACATCTGCCGAAGTGACGTACTGGTGCCGATCGGGGAAGTACACACGGTATCCCTTCTGAGTCCGAGAGTAACCAACGAACACACCCTTTTGGGCACGAGGAGCTAGCTTGGAGAGGCCGGGGGTGTGATCCTGGACAAAGGCAGTGCAGCCAAACACTCGAGGGGGTAATGAGAAGATATCCGCAGCAGGAGTCAAGCGCTGAAGGGGGATAGCACCTCCAAGAGCAGCAGATCGAAGACGGTTCACCAGGTAGGTAGCAGTCAGAACAGCTTCACACCAGAGATACTGAGGGACCCTCATAGCAAGTAGCAGTGTGCGTACCATGTCCAGGAGGTGTCGATGCTTCCGCTCTGCCACCCCGTTCTGCTGCGAGGTATACGGGCAGGTAGTCTGATGAACGATGCCATGAGCCAAACAGAGGTCCTCAATGGCCTTCTGAGTAAACTCAAGCGCATTGTCCGTGCGGAGAACTTTGACCAGTGTCGCGTACTGGGTAATAATCTCAAGGAGAAAGTGCTGGACACGAGAAATTACCTCCTTGCGACTCTTCAGGATATATGTCCAACTCGCCCGGGTATAGTCATCGACAAACACCATGTAGTACTTTCCTCCTGTAGGAGATGAATGCGGGGCTGGACCCCAAACGTCACAGTGGACCAAGTCAAAAGGGCGATGGGTAGGTGGACCAGTGCGCGAGGGATACGACGATCTATGGTGCTTCCCAAGTTCACAAGACTCACAATTAAACTCAGATAAGGTTAACCAAGGTAGAGTTTCTTTAAGTTTGACAAAACTAGGATGCCCCAATCGGCAGTGCCACAAAAAGGAGTCATGAAGGGAGCTAGAAGAAGCAGATAGTGCAAAAAGGGCCTGAAGTCCCGTAGATGGAGAGTCAGCCACCAGCTCGTAGATGCCACGGCCGTTTCTCACGGCCCAGTCCAATCCTCCGGCCCGTGTCTAGATCCTGGAAGACGCAGTGATGAGGATAGAAAAACACACCGCAGTGAAGGGCTTTAGTGATCGCACTGATGGACAACAGATTCGCAGGAAATCCCGGAATATACAGGACATGCTGGAGAGGTAGGGACGAAGTAGCACTAGACTGGCCGGCACCAAGGACAGGACAGGAACGTCCGTCAGCAATACGGACGTCAGGAATGGATGTATCAGGTCGATAAGAGGTGAGGATAGTAGAAAGGCCGGTCATGTGGGAAGAAGCCCCCGAGTCAATAATCCAAGAAGTAGTATGAGGAGTTGAGATAGACGGCGTACCTGGAGACGATCCCCGTCCGCCTGCATAGGACACCAAGCTGCTCGTCAGTGCCGCAAGACTAGCCGATGGAGCCGTGGGCGGACAAAGTGAGGAGGCTCGTGATGCCTGAATATAGGCCAGCTCCGATGGAGATAGGGTGAGGCTGACTGTTCTCGCAGCCGAGGGAGGAGTCGAGGATGATCCGTCAGCCGGGGACATAGTCGCAGACGTCTTGCCTCCAGCAGCAGCAGCCATAGCCCAGGCAGGCTTCCCAAACTCCTTCCAGCACTTCTCTGATGGGTGAGTCGTCTTCCCGCAATACTTGCAGGATGGATAGGAGTTCCGGGTCCTCCCGGAAGGTGCACTCTTCCCAGATGCCCGGGGAGCCCCACCTGATGCGATGAGTGCGGAAGTCTCGGTGGGCTGTGAGGACTGGGAAGCGGGCAAGCTGTCCTGCACTCGAAGGGCGGCTGCAAAGATCTCCTCGGTGGGTAAAACCCGGGATCCCCCAAGCACCTGACCCCGAATCATATCTGCCAACTCGGGACGTAGCCCGCTAAGAAATGCTCCCGCACGGAGCTCATCGCGATACCGTCTCAACGTATCGAGATCCAGGACTAGTGGCTGATAGAGCTCGAGGTTGGTAAAGATGGCATCGACCGCTCCATAGTAAGTCTGGATAGTCCGTGTGCCCTGGCGACATGCAAATAACTCCTCATATAGACGAACTGTCCGGCTCACGTTGCTCTTGTTGGCGTACATCGTCTCCAACTTGAGCCATAGAGCGCGAGCAGGTCGGGTCATGCTGAGCGGCTCCATGATCTGCGTCGCGACACTAGAGATAAGCCAAGAACATACCGCCGACTCCAGTCTGCTCCATTCCGAGTATGTTGGGTCCGATTCCTTCGGCGAGGAATCAGTCAAGTGATGCCGAAGACCATGGGCGTTGAGAAACTCGAGGAAGGCGCATCTCCATGGCCCATAATTGGACCCATCGAATGTGTAAGCGGGCTTGGCCAGTGCACTCACAATCGAGTGTTTCCCGGATTGCCGGGGCAACTCTACAAACTGAGGGGGCTGAGCAACATCCGAGGATGACGATGCGGCAGTAGTGTCGGCCATGTGGAGTGGAGTGGAACCGGCGGCGCAGATGTATCAGCGCAGATGCGTAAGCAGCGAAGAGTTGTGGCAACGGACAGGCCGCAGACCGGCGTGGTAGGGCAGGTAGCAACGGCGCGGCGCGAGACAGCGTCTGGGCCGGCACGAGATACCGTTAGGGAGGTGTGATGCCAAGGCGCGGAATAACAGCAGCTGGTCTGGGCGCGGAATAACAGCAACAGGAGCAGTAGCGTCTGGACAAAGCGGAACAGCGGCGAAACCGCAAGGCGACGTCTGGGCGACGTCGGAGGGACGAAATAACCTCAGGATGACGACGTCTGGGCAGCGCAGAGAAGCGCGGAAGAGCAGCGCGGAACAGCGCAAAGAGCAGCGCGGAACAGCGCGAAACAGCGCAAAGAGCAGCGCGGAACAGCGCGCAAAGAGCCGCGCGGAACAGCGCGGAACAGCGCGAGAGGCCGAGGCAGGTCTGGGCGACGCGGAGCAGCGGCGTTTGGGGTGGGCGCGGGCAGCGGCGAACTACCGTCAGGACGACGCCGAAATACCGTCTGGACGGCGAAATACCGTCTGGACTTGAAGCGGAATAACCGCAGGCCCGCGAGCAGCGCGGTAAGGTAGGTACGACAGGGGCAGAGAGCCGCCAGCAAGGAGAAACACGTTCCTCTCACAGATCGATCGCTTCTTCAGTTCCGCTCTGATACCATGTCAGAAGGAAGGAGACGGGAGGAAGAAGACGATCACGAGGTAAGAGAGAGGGGAAAAAAAAACGATACTATGACGGCTAGGGTTTGATAAGACCCATACATGCACGAATAGGAGAATATATAGAATAGAAAGGAGAGAGGAGAGAGGAGAGAGGAGAGAGAAGAGAGAGAATGGGCTTCAGCCCAATAGGAGAGGCTTTAACAGATCAAATTTGAAGAGATCGTCAGAATTATGGATTCGACCCTTATTTACCATTATACCCCTCAATTCGAGAATATTCATCAAATTGGTAAGTTTGGACTTTATTTTGGCATGTGACCGTGTGTTTTCAACTATCGCACGGTCTCGTCTCGTCAAATGGCACCATTGCCAGGGAATTAAGGTGAAATTTTGATCAATTTAGTCAATTTTGACTTGATCAATGCGGATTTTTGTTTTAATTTCCTGAAATTCACTCAAATCAATCGTACACCGAGTGATCCGAAGCAGAAATTCATCTTCGAGATCCTCAATTCGATAAGATTAAGTGATTTCACCCCTTTTCTAAGGATGACAAGCGATCATTTCTTCGAATTCGCGTTGAGAACGCTTCACTCTCACAGAAACCGACATTCAGGTACGATCGACTTCAATTTTTGATAATTTTATAAGTATTTATAATTATATCCATCTAAATATTTTATCCACCCTTCCATGAGACGATAGACGACTTGGGGATTACAAAATAATCCTTTAAACGTAGATCTTTTTGAACGATCATCGCAATCCCCCGAGACTACTGAGACCTCTTCCACCGTAGAACCAATAGAACTAGTTGAAATGGCTCAGAATGACGAGGGAAATGCAAGGAAACGCCTTAGTGACTATGCTAGGCCCGTCCTCCAAAGACCTGTCACGAGAATTCACGCAACCCTAAATAGAGAGGCAAATTTTAGAATAAACTCCCATGTAATGAGTATGCTTCCTATCCTCCATACTAAACCTTTTGTGGATCCATATAGACACGTAGATGAGCTTTCCCAAGTTTGTGAAATGAATCATCTTCAAAATGTCACCGCCGACACGATGAAAATGAAATTCTTTCCCTCTACCCTTAGAGACCGAGCCAAGGATTGGTTTTTAAAATTAGGGAAAGAATTCACTAGTTGGACCGAGATAGAGGATGAATTTTTAAGAAAATACTATTCCGTAGGAAAAACCACCTCTGTCCGGAAAACTATCCGCGAGTTTACATAAGGCACTAGTGAAACCTTATAGGAGGCCTGGGAGTGATTAAGAGACCTCACTAGGGAATGTCCACACCATGGAGTGTCTAACCATCAATTAACGCAAATATTTTATAATGGGTTAGGCCCGCAAGATAGATATCTTTTAGATAATAGTTCGGCACCTTCATGAGCATATATGAAGACGACGCAATGGAACTCATCGAGACCGTGCCAGAGAATAGTCACCACAATGCGGCTAAACTGTTTGGAAGAGGGGCGATGCCAAAAGGACAAATGATTGATGCCAAATCAGCAAAGACGCAGATGCTCCTTAGAAAGAATCGACAAAATGGCGGAAGTCCAGAATTTACTACTACACCGACTCAACATTGGCAATGGTTCCGAAGGACTCGCCCCCGTCTCACTTCAAGAGGCGTCACCGTGTGCCAATTGCTCAAGATTCTATCACAACAAATTAGATTGCCCCGTAATGGTGATCCAAGGGCAAGGCATGTTCTGACAAGGTCCATCAAGAGGACCAACTCAACAGGGACAATCAAATTATCCGGGTGTATACCTTAACTATTATAATACCCATGTTTTCAATAATCCTTTGCAGAATGTAGGATTTACGAGGAACAACAATCAACCCTATCCTCCATCATACAATGGTTAACAACAACATCAACAACCCTACGTTAATCAAAGGCAGTCGTCGCTCGTCCCGCTAACATAACCGCAAGCCTACATGCAAGCTCTACGCCAGACCGCGCCGGCATCTGACCCGATCCTCGGCGCGATCTCGCAATTGATGGAGCAAATGAAGCGGATGAACTCATGCGTGGATGAAATATAGGACTTTGTCAAGACAAATGTCCAACAACGACCGATAAGAAGGGTAAGCAAGTAACTTTTACTAACCAATTACCCTCGCAGGTCACAGCTAACCCGAGGAGTCAAGGGGCCTCGTCGAGCCAGACGCGTAACATTAACCATGTACACGTCGATGAGGAGGCTGTGGAAATTGCATTAGCGATATCAAGCCTTCAGAGTGGCAAAGATCTACCGGATCCATACAAGGATCATCCTATCCACCAAAGGCCCGATCAAAGAAGCAAAAATACTAATTATCGTCGAGCACGACAGCGATTTAGAGGACGAGGAAGAACAGGCAAAGGCCAAACCTAACCCCGACACATACAAGCCCCCTGTGCCTTATCCTCAAGCACTTAATCGCCCTAAAGCCAAGAGTAATGAATTCGATGATCATCTACTAGACGCCTTTAAGAAGGTAACCATTACCATTCCCGTAATAGATGTCATCAAGCATATCTCTTCCTATGTCAAATTTCTCAAAGGTATATGCACTCCTCATAGAAACCCTAGAAGGATCCAACTTAGTGAAACGGTGAGTTCCATTATGATGAATTCCCTACCGATTAAAAAGAGAGATCCGAGAGCACCCATGATAACAAGTGAAATAGGAGGAATGTCCTTTACTAGATCCTTACTAGATACTGGAGCTAGTATTAACATCCTCCCTAAAGTTTTATTCGACCGTCATCATGTAGAGGAGTTGCAACCTTTCATTGTAGAGTTATGCTTAGTAGATGGATCGGTAAGGAAACCACATGGACTAATAGAAGATGTAATCGTGAGGATAAAAGATTGCTAGTTCCCGGTAGATTTTCTAGTCGTCGAAATGAAAATGACTAAGGAGCTTAGCCAAGCCCCGATCATCTTAGGATGACCTTTCCTAGCTACCGCGAAAGCTGTCACACATTGGGGAAAAGGAAAAGTAATTCTTAAGGTGGGAGAGCACACCGTGAAGGTCAACGTCAACAAGCTTATGAAATACCCTTCATGAGCTTCTGAGGACTTGGGCACCATCGACTTCACTGATGACCAGGATATAGACGCCTGCGTAGAAGAATTGATGATGATCAACATGGAAGCAAGATTTTAAGAGCTACCAATGGACGAGCCTATCTTGGAGCTCAAGACTCTCCCATCAACACTCAAATACGCCTTCCTTGATGAAGAGAAAGTGATAGCATGCTATTTATGCATGAAATTACATGATTATTAATACAATTAAAGGCATTACTCATTCCAAATATATGCATGTTATCATATTTTAAGTATATTTCTATCATTTTGTATTAATTTATGTTATGATCTGAAAATACACTAATTATGGATTATTATACATAATTAAAACATTATAATCTTTTAATCCTAAATTATAATTGAGATCATAATCATGATTCATGATGAAAATATAAGAGAAAAGATATTTATTAACATTTATGTATTTTTATAAAGTTATTTTATAAGATACATAAATGTATTAAATTAATTAAAATTAATTCTCTTATTATTTTAATAATTTGACTTTTTATAATGATAGATTATTCAATTTCTGATCGAACAAATTAAATTTGACTTAATTTGGAGTTGTATTATGAAAGTTATGATTTTTACAAATTTTCTCGGAATTTTTCTGGAATTTTTCTGATTTTATTTAAGTTTTATTTCGATTTTTAAATGTTTAAAATATTTAAATAAATGGCAAAAAATGGGGATTATTCGCGCGAGCCCACGTGGATGCGACGTGGCGCTCAGGGCCACGTGGCAGCGCCACGCGGACCCGCGCGTATGAGCCCACGTGGCACTGATGTGATGTGTATATATTATATATATTACATATGGTTCATAGTAAGTATAAGCATACCATAGAGGAATTTAAGCTAACCGCATAAGACGCCTCACATTATAAACGCGATAAATCCCTTGATTTCTTCGGTGTGGGACTAAAATCGCATCAATTTACTCTATGCAGGACGCGTGGCATTTCGTGAAGCGTTGGATGAAGATCGTGATCAATCACGTGCGTTGATGTGATGGACGCATGGACCACGCGATCAGAGATCAACGCACGTGCCTAAATACTCCCTTAAGTGAGCTAATCGGAGCCGTCCATTTCACGAATTATAACGGCTACAATTGATTGAAGCCAATGGACTCGCGATGCATCGTGACCGCCCGATTAACATCCAATGGATGAATCAGATGAAACATCTTTTCATCAAAGCGACGTGGATACATCGTGATCACTCGTCAAAGATCGGACGACCACAAATTAATCACGTCGTTTCGATCAAAAGGCGCATCATCTGAGCCGTCAATCGCGATGAACACTTCATCGGACGGCTGTGCTTCAAAGTCGTTCTTTTAAAAGACGTTCTTCGCGACGGAAAGACGAGTTCGCAATCTTTCATCAAATTCATCGTGTGTAGTCAATCAAATCGCGTGCCGTTTGGTTCCATGTGTTTGCAACTCATTTCCGCTTCCATTGGATGTTTAATTTCAAACTTTGATCAAAAGAATTGGAAGAAATCAAGTCTTGAACTCCACTTTCGTCTTCGAAAAATTCGGAATGAAAAGCCGTGCATCTGGTGATTAATTGGATCATTTCGAAGACTAATTTGGGTTAGATTGTTTGTTTTCATCTTAATCTTTCATCATTTAGTGTTAATTTTATTTTTATCATTGTAGATTAAGTTTAATTTCATCTTAATTTTGGTTTTTAATCGTTTTACGAAACGAAAATTTCTCCTAACTTCAAACTTTGATTACTCTTCGAATTCTCATCCAAATCATCTGATTTTTGATTCTGTGGATTCAAAATTGAGTTATCTTTCTTAATATTATAAATTCCCTAATTTCTAACCTAATTTCATCATCCGATTTGACCGAATTTCAAAGATATATCTCAAATTTCCTTAATTCTCTGTGGATTCTACCCTTAATTACCATTATACTAATTAATTAAATTGATTAATCATAAATTGGTAAGATTAGGACATTGTTTTGACACTAAGTCGTGTGCATTCAATGACCATATGATTTAGTTTCGTCAGAAAGCAAAACCAGTGATTATTTTGTCCAAGATGGATATTAACCATGAGGAACAATTACTAGAAGTATTAAGGCAGAATGAAGACGCAATTGGTTGGACCCTGATGGACCTCAAGGGGTTGGACCCCTCTCTATGCACTCATCGCATCTTCCTAGAGGATGAGTCAAGACCCGTCAGGAAAGCCGAGGGACGACTCAACCCTAAGGTATGAGAAGCTGTGAAAGAAGAAATTTTAAATCGCTAAACGCAAAAATCATCTATCCCATATCTGATAGCTAATGGGTGAGTCCGATGCACGTTGTTCCAAAGAATGGTGGAGTAACAGTCACGACGAACGAGAAAGGCTAGGAGATCTAGCAAAACAAATGCATGTCGTCATTGAATACACACAATGTTGTGTCAAAATAAAGTCAAAACATACCAATTTAAAGATTAATTCACGAATTGAAGGGTATAATGGTAAATAAAGGTCGAATCCACGAAGAATTAGGGAAATTTGAGAGATATCTTTGAAATTCGATCAAACCAGATGAACGACTGAGTTTATAAATTAGGCAATTTAATATATTAAGAAAGATAACTCAATTGCGAATCCACGGAATAAAAAATCGAGTGATTTGGATTAGAATTCGTAGAGTAATCAAAGTTTGAAGTAGAGATGAAAATTCGATCGCAAAATTAATTTAAAACCAAAATTAAACTGAAATTAAACTTAATCTACGATTCAAAATGTAAATATAATGGTAAATGATGAAAGATTAAAACACACAATCTAACCCAAAGTCGCGCTCGAAATGCTCCAATTAATCGTCGGATTCATGGCTATTCATTCCAGGATTTCGAAGACGAAGATGGCGTTCAAGATGTGATTTCTCCTTACTCCATCTATCAAATTCTGATTTCAAACACTGCTCAGATGCGGAAATGATTCAAGAAGCTAAAGAAATCAAAAGACTTTCAGATTGTGGTGTCTAGACAGTTTGATTTGCTCGAAAATCCAAGGGTGGTTCTTCGTTGTGAAGAACAATTCAATTTATAAGTGAATTTGGGCGTAACCGTCGGATGCATCTGTTCATCGCGATCAACAGTCCAGATGATGCCCTGACGAATCGAGACCACGAGGTCGTCAATTGCACACGGTCTCATGTTCCACTTTTGTTTTTAAATGCAGGTGACGTGGCTTAACGTGAGGCATCGGATCAAGGGCATGCCAAATGACGCGCATGGATCGCGTGGACTCATGGTTCACCAGATCACCATCGCCAACGTGTTTTAAAAGCAGGAGTTATAACGGTCAGGATTGAAACGCATGCGATGCATCTGGATCGTCGGATCGCGATCCAACGGAGACAAATCCGATGCGTATCATAACGCATATCGATGTGGCTTCATTCGAGTGATTCATCGACAATTGGATGACGAGATTTAATCAAAAATGGTTCATGATGAACCGTTTCATCAGAACCGTCGATTAAATCTAATCGGACAATTATGCCCAAATGTCCTATAAATTGAGATGCTCTTCCGATTTGTAAAGTATTCGAGAGCAAATCAATACAATTGATCTGTTTAGACACTCACCCTCTTGAATCTCTCGATCATATCCTCTTCCAGACACAATTCTGCGTTCACAGAGGGCTTAAGATCGAGATTTGGTCGAAAGACGAGGAAGAAATCGACGCTTGAACTCCACGATCATGATTTTTCGGATTTTTTATGAACAGCCTTAATCCGACGATTAATTGGGTTAATCTGATCGTAATCTTGGGTTAGTAGAAGCAGTTTTTACTAATCTTTCATCTATTTATTTTTAATTTTTGTTTAGATTAAGAATTAAGTTTAATTTAGATTAGATTTTTGGTTTAATCGCGATTTTAAGTTTCAGAAATCACTCCTTACTTCGATCTTCAATTTCTTCGTGAAATGAAAGTCAAATTCAATAATTTTTTATTCCGTGGAATTTCCTTGAAGTTCTCTTTCATAATCTACCATTTTCCCCAATTTCTACCATCAATTCATCATCCGATTTGATCAATTTTGAAGAAAACATCAAAAATTTCCTTATTTCCCTGTGGATTCGACCCTCATTTACCATTATACCCCTCAATTCGAGATATTTTCATCAAATTGCTAAGTTTGGAATTTGTTTTGACACGAGACCGTGTGAAATTGACGACCTTGCGGTCTCCTCTCGTCAATATAGAGTGTATAAGAACTCCCAAATAGAAGTTTTATGTCATCAATTATTATGTACATATAATCCTTCATCCATGCACAACTCGTCAATGACTTAACTTAATTGACATTTACATAATTCACGATAATGACATGAATTAACATGATTGATATTTAGACATAGTATCATGTAAGAATTCACCGCATTATAGTAAATGAACTCTTTCTCCAAAGAGCACCCACTATCTATCCTTAGTGTTTCCATAATGATAGTCATCAGATCAATGATAGTCATTTTATAAGTCAAATCAAATTGTGCTATTATTTCTTGATATCTTGATGTCCTTTTTATAATCCCTTAAATAGGAATTTTTAGAACACATGTTTAAAGACTAATTATTATTTTATTATAATATCATCATAATTCACTTGGTCATCGTATATGTTCATGTACTTCATTGTAAATATCTTAGAAGAATAATTATAATAAATTTCCTTTCAATGAATATAAACCAAACATGGAAGTGTGATTTAGCATCTAGGCCACATAATAGATATCAACGCAACCAGGGGTGAGGTATCATCCGTTATCTAAAGTGCACAATTAAAAAATGGCTAAGAGATTTAGAATTTTCTAGCTAATCAAATTTCTTAAATTTCATTATTTTGATTTTAACTCTTCTTTTTTGCCATACACAATAAAAAAAAACTCTAAAAATGATTAGAGGTTTACCACATGATAACATCGGTTAGTTGCCTGATAAAATTCCAAATTTCATTTTTTTTATATTGACTTTTGTCCTACTTTCAATTAGTTGTGCATTTTCATATATATTTAATAAAATCACGTGAAATCCATTAATTTTATAGAATTGAGTATTAAAATAAGCTTATAAATATTAAATCATGAAATAACGATCCAAAAATGTAGGTCAAATTATGGTTATCAATAGGTCATTACAACACTATCCCTCAAGAGCTAGGACATAGATGAGCACAACTTGCCATAAAGAGTATTATAGGAGGGTGACTAGACAACAAGACAAACCAAGTGGTGTTGGCATATGAGATGAGCATAGATGGCAGCCAATGAGACATGCTACTAGGACACCTACACGAGTCTCCCCCTTTTTGTGGAGACCAGGTGAGTAGACATGAAGCCAAGACACATAGCTGAATCTCCTCCTATATAAGGGGAAAATTTGGGCATCATGTAGATTTTGTTGTGAAACATGGAATTGAGTTTCTCCCTCTCATATGGGACCAATTGGAAATCAAGTACATGTGTCGCTCAAACACTTAGGGGAGTCTGTCCTCCTCCCTCTAGGGAATTCAAACCAATTGAGAATCGGGGAAATGTGATACATAGATGTACGTAAGTCTCCCCCTCCTTGAGGAAAACAAAATGGCACCAAGGATATAATTAGAGTCAATTAAATTCAAGTCAAACCAAGTCAATCCAAGTCAAGTGTAATAAAAAGTCAACCTTCATCAAATCAAAGGTAGAGTCAATCCGAGTCAAGAATAAACTCATTTGAAGGCCTAAAATTCAAGGTCAACTCTAATAAAGAAAGGAAGCTTAATTCATTTCACCTATATTTTCACTTATATTTTTGTTATCACTTATAGTTTCATTAATCATGTGGTAAAAATTTTATTTATTTTTTATGTTTTAGTACATTTGAATAGATTCCTTTAACATACACTGGGACTTGGATAAACCCACAAAAACATTGAGATTCTCAAGATGGGTTGTACTTACTCGTGAGGGTGACCAAAGGCTCTTGATGAGTCTTGTAGTTGACTTTGAGGTCAAAATTGTTCGTGGTATCTATAATTGACATGATTTCAAGGTGCTAAAGTTTAAGGATGTCGTCATATAAGACGTGCTTGAAAGCAGCTCTGTGGATCTAACAAATAGCTAAGGAAAGTTGACAATCCTTGGCTACAATCCATGGGACATAAAAAAAGTACATGCAATTTTGAAATTTTCCACTTTGTAGGATTCAAAATTTGTGAGTGGATTTTCCTTCATGGTCCTTGCTTGAGTGTACCCCAAAGAGAAGAGAAGAGCTAAGCAAGTAGAAAGAAAAAAATAGTATCTACGAGTCCCACTTCTAGATCTTTTTCCAATATCATATGAAAAATTAAAATTCATAACCCCTGTCATGTATAGAGTGCTGATGATGCTCAAGGACTTTAGAGATGATGGATGGAATGAAGAAAGTAGGATAATTTGGATGATCTCTTGAAGTTAACTCATGTGCAATGGGAGGATCTGTCCAGCACCAAGGAAAGACTTGGATCAGTAGAGGTGTGAGATGGTGTGCATTGGATTGCAAGAAAGTTGTGCTTTGTACCCTAGACCAGTTAGTAGTTTCTATAGGTAGAAGTTTTGGACAAGGGATAGAGTAACTGTAGAAGAACTTTCTTCACCTTAAATACCACGTCTAGTATAAAAAAAATTGGTGTGAAGAGAGACATGAGAAAACTTGAGAGACTAATCTAAAGAGCTCATTTGAAAATATATAAAACTCATTTGAAAATATAAAGAGCTCATCTCCTCCCCCTTATTTACATCATCACCTAATCAGGACCTTCAATTAAGCATAGATAAATAGGAAAAATAAGATTAAAAAATGACATATTGGACAATCCTTGAGTCAATTATCCAAGAGGATTATGCCCCCGAGTTGTACTTCACATAGTTATCAGTGTGTGAGTAGTTAAGAGTTCCATGACTCACGCATCCTTGGGATGAGCATGGCTTCATATTTGTCTATTGAGATGGAAATAATGGACGGTATGGATAAGAAAGTCTTCCAATTCAATGATTTTGAAACCTCAAGGATCCACTCAAATTTTCCAAACCCCTCCCAGAAATTTTCTCGAGGACATTTAATCTCCTCACAGTGTGTCCATGATGGAAAATTTCCTCACAACATTTAGTGGATCACTATTTGAAGACCATGGCTTCTCCTCTTGCCCTCATAGAAATCATAGGATTTGAATCAGATGGAATAAAGAGTGGGGTAGGAATAGAAACTCTTGTGGAGACCTGAATAACCTCATAAAAAAATTATAGGACATGCAGCTCAGTACTATCAGGACTTTTATTTTTGATTTATGAGGGAAGTGTTGGAGATATTCTAGAGAGATAGATGGTCAAAGCAGCTTTCTCCCAAAAAATCAGTTGAAGGTGAAGTTTTCATTGGTGGGAGGTTGATTAACAATTGACATGTCCAAGTGTGATTAAATTTTGGCATTGTGCATTTGAACATCTGTTTTTTCTTCTTAACCTTGAAGAGTTTCCTTTAGACTTCAGAAGTTTGTGAGAAGTTGGATGACTGATAGATGAAGGCATGGCACATAGGAATCTCTAGTCAGCATAAGTTGGCTTCTTATATATTACATAACAAAATAGGTTTCTCCCTATCGCGAAGCTCTTTTTTCTTCCGTTTTTACCCCTCTGTATACATACATCAATTTGAATGATAGCTTATATATCAATTTTAATGATGGTTACATTAGTATATACCAATAGCTTTCTCTCTTCTTTTCTCTCTCCCTCACTCTTTCTTTTTCTCTCTCCTCGCAACCTCCTGAAGAAGAAGGTCCTCGCAACCTCCTCAAGAAGAAGGTAGGTTTCTCTCTCTCTCTCTCTCTCTCTCCCCGATAATTTCCATTTTCCTTTTTCCACTTTCCGATTTTCGTTTTTCCATTTCCGATTTTCGTTTGTCGATTTTGATTTTCATTTTTGTATTTCCTTTTCCGATTTTCGTTTTCCGATTTTCATATTTCGATTTTGTATTTCCTTTTCCTTTTCCGATTTTCTGATTTTCCGATTTCTGATTTTCGTTTTTCCGATTTTCATATTTCGATTTTGTATTTCCTTTCCCTTTTCCGATTTTTTGATTTTCGTTTTTTCCATTTCCGTTTTCCGATTTTGTATTCTCTCCGACATTCCGATTCTCCGATATTAGTTTTTGGTATTTCTGATTTTCATTTCCAATTTCATTTTTCGTATTTCCGATTTTTCGATTTCCGATTTCTGATTTTCCATTTGTATTTTCCGATTCTCCCATTTTGTATTTTTGATTTCTGATTTTTTTCGATTTTTCCATTTGTATTTTCCGATTTCCGATTTCTGATTTTCCATTTGTATTTTTTGATTCTCCGATTTTCGTTTTTAGTATTTCCGATTTCATTTCTGCTTTGTTCTCTTTGCGCAAAAAGTTCCTCCGCGCGATTTTCTTTTGATCGATTGGCGCGATCGATTCGATCAGCATTAGTTTACTCTTTTTTTTATTAAAAAAGTTCCTCCGCCAAACTTCTTACGGGGATTCCTGATTCTCCGTGGATCAATTTATATACATAAAATATAGCTTTCATTGATCTTCGTGGATCAATTTATGTACAAAAATACTTAATTATGCGATATTTTACATTCATTTTAAATCAAATAGCCGATCGATGCATTTAATTCCTGATTCATTTTAATATTGTCTCCAGCCGTGAGATGTTCAACAGAATGCAAGCGCAACGATGGTGGGCAGAGAACTGCGACAAGATCATGGAGCTCTACAACATCCACCGCCTCCACCCTCGATCCGTCCCTCTCTCGACTCCTCAATCCGAATACGAGGTCCCCAAAAAACAACCCACTTTCTCGATTCCTTCAAAACCCCCATCTTTAATTTATCTTAAAACTTTCTTAGATCTCGCATGCGGAATCTGCCCCGGAGAAACCCGTCACGCCCCCCATTTCCAAAAATCGTCTCCAGAAAATTTCTGGAACGACGAGGAGCTCTTCCCTGGAAGGTTATTCGACGAGGACGAGCGAATCTGTCGAAGAAAATGAAGAGAGAGAATGGGTGGAGCAGGATGAGCCCGGAGTTTATATTACTATTAGAGCCACCGCGAGCGGTGGACGCGAGCTCCGGAGAGTGCGGTTGACTTTTCTGAAGATGTTTTGTTTCTCTCTCTAGGTCATGGATTTGTGCTGGTTTCCGAATGTGTGATTTTGAGCAGCCGGGAGAGGTTCAATGAGATGCACCCGAGAATGTGGTGGGAGGAGAACTGGAGCAGAGTGCACAAGCAGTACCTCTGATGCTCGGTAGCTTTAGATTCAGTGTCTGACGCGAGAGAGGGAGAGAGAGAGAGAGAGAGAGAGTTAGGGCAGGAGAGAGAGAGAGAGAGCTAGGGAGGGAGGGCGGGAGAGAGCTAGGGAGAGAGACGGAGGGCAGGAGAGAGACGGAGGGAGGGAGGGAGAGAGAGGGAGGGCAGGAGAGAGACGGAGAGAGGGATGGAGGGAGGGCAGGAGAGAGACGGAGAGAGGGAGGGAGGGAGGCCGAGAGAGAGAGAGGGAGGGCGGGAGAGAGAGAGGGCGGGCGGGAGAGAGAGAGGGGCGGGAGAGAGGGAGGGAGGGAGGGCGGGAGAGAGAGGGCGAGCGGGAGAGAGAGGGAGGGAGGGCGGGAGGGCGGGAGAGAGGGCGAGCGGGAGAGAGGGGAGGGAGGGCGGGAGACAGACGGAGAGAGGGAGGGAGGGAGGCTAGGAGGAGAGAGAGAGAGGAGGGAGGGAGGGAGGGCGGGAGAGAGAGCAGGGGAGAGAGACGGGGAGAGGGAGGGAGGGAGGCCGGGAGAGAGAGACGGGGAGAGGGAGGGAGGGAGGCCGGGAGAGAGAGGGAGGGAGGAAGGGAGTGCGGGAGAGAGAGAGCGAGGGAGGGAGTCCAGCCGGGAGAGAGAGGGCGAGCGGGAGAGAGGGAGGGAGGGCAGGAGAGAGGGAGGGAGGGAGGCTAGGAGAGAGAGAGAGAGAGGGAGGGAGGGAGAGGGAGAGATGAGAAGGGAGGAGGGAGGCGATAATCTATTCATCTCCCGATCTATTTCAGATCGGGTAGACACTAGTATGATAATAAACAAACATTGAATTATAATGGGATGTGTGCAAAGAGCATACCTACACCTCAACAGTGTGTTTCCTTGATGATGCAAAGCTCTCATTTATTTATTTTTCCTGTTTTCTTTCACTTTTTTCATATTTCTTCTTCTCTCATTCTTCCTCTTCCACCTGCACCAAAGGTGTTGTGTAGCCAAGATATTTGACTTTAATACTTCGCTTGGGAGCCATCGAGAATTTTTCGCCGAGCTCACATGCTAATAGTCAGGAGAAAATACACAAAAGGAGAAATCTAGAGGATAAAATTGAGGCCTGACTTTCCAGTTCTTTCATTGGAATTATCCTTTGCTGGAGATGTTGCTTCTCTGGTGTTCAGAAATTCATCTTCAAGACCAATAAAATAATTTTTGATGCCTTTTGCGCAGGAGTTGTCGTGTGGGCAATATCGAGAGGTATAGAGATAACTCCAATGGGAAACATAGACAGAAGACATAGAAACACTCAGATTGAACCTTTGCCGCAGTATTACCATGTCCAAACTAGAGCACAAAATTAAAATCTTTGAAGAAAACCTTCCAGAGGCAGAGAGATAGAGATGTTGGGAACTTTTGGGCCCACAGAGTCTATTTGGGCTTCTCATAAATACAGATCAATACATCAGTTGACAGATGGAAAGGCAAGAGAGAGAGAGAGCAACTCCAAAAAATTAGCCTGCTAGAGAGGTGGTTAAAAAAGATTAGCAGGAGAGACATACATATAGGAGAGAGAACTAGAGAAGCAGACAGTGTGAGAGATCAATTTCACCATGTGACGGATGTAGAAAGAATAAATCATTCAATGATAAACATGAGTGGCACCTTCTTCTCTCACTCCGACCTGCACTGATTATTTCGGAAGGAATTTTCCCCCAGTAACTCCACAATCAGATTCTCGAGCCTCTTGGCTCCATGACCTGGCTTCAAAATCTCTGCACTCCCCCACACTGAGCAGGGGTCAGCATTGGCTTCCCCCAAACACCAACCCCCGGGCAAAACCCTACTGTACTTACGTGCTAGCAGCTCCCGGTCAATCCAGTCCAGGGCAGGGCTATTGACCTCAAACCCACCGGCAAAGGCAGCTCCACTGTCGATCAAATTGCTGACCTCATCCAATGTCAGCATATGTTTTGACTTCTCAAAATTTGTGTAGCGAAGGTTGTGGTTGACTATGGAGCCATTGAACTGGTCGGAATAGCAGAGAAGGGTATGGAAGTAATTTTTGTGAGATGAAGGTATGTTTGCATAATACATTAGTAGAGTCCTAGGAAAATTGTCAACGCCCAAGAAGCAAAAATCTAGAAATTTGCGGCTAAGTATGACAGAACCTGAACCTGCAAGAAATAAAATCAATGCCAGACAATTCTTCAAAGAACTATCACAGAGAAAAATGAACATATCTTTAGAGTTAGAGAGAGACAATGTATTGGGCAATTAATGTATCCTGCCTGGAGTTTTTTAGTTGACACAAAAAGTCAACTGTGTGATAAGGTAAAAGAGGATCTGACAAATAGTACGGGGACTAACAGATTCAAAAAGTGAAGAATCCCCAATTGTTCCTCCATCACAATTTTACGATTTTCAGTCAGTTTTATTTGGCCTAAAATTTTTCCCATCTAAGTGAAAGTCAGCCATGGGATGGGTTATGGGCTACTGAACAAACATATAGGGGGCCATCGACTCAAATAGTGAATGTGAAAGCCCGACACTTATCTCAGTCTTATCTCTCTCGTGTAGCTCTCTCCTGTGTAACCCTAACATGCGCTCAATACACACTTCTCACTCCATTATTCCATCTTTTGACGGTGAACGAAGCCCTGAGTTGTTTCACCATTGTAGTTTTACTCATCTGGACATTTTTGTCTACTTAAAAAGTGCAAATTCAGATGAGCAGATATACAAAGTAAGCAAGAGAAAATCCCAAGAACTAAGTGCCCAAGGAGAGCAAATAGTCACCTGAAAATAACCTGTAGGCATTTGGTAGATTCCTCCTCTGAGTAGCATAAATGACGTCTCTCTTCGAAGAATGATACAATCCAGGATCAATGATAATTGGTTTTATTTGACGGGATCTGCACAAAAAAAACTTAATAAAAATTGTAAAAGTGGCCACCGTGATGAATCTAAATTGAAGTAAATCAAAGCCAACGGTCGCTGAAATTTACTCTGTCCAGCCAATGTGACCAGAATGCTGAACGAAGTTCAAATCTTTCGGTAGGAACGAAAATATGTGGAGGATGTCTGCAATTTCAAGAAAGATAACATAAATTTAAACAATAAATCTCCGTATTCTTAAACATTACGGACAATTTCACCCAAAGTTGGGGGCAATTTCAAGATAACAGAAAAAACGCAGAAGAGAAATAGAAAAAAGAAAATAATGAAAATGGCCATTTTTCAAAATCACTATATTTACCATCCTGGGTGACGAGAGGATAATCCGATGCTTCGAGATTAATGAACCAGTCCCAACTTTGGCCCAATCGGAGAAGAATAGCGGCGCCGTGAAGAACAGAAGAAAGAACAGAAGATCCACTCGGATCGGCGAAATCCGCCTTACCTATTACATGAACATTTCGAACGGATTTAAATACAGGGAAATCCTGTACAGCGATTGCCAAAGATCTGCGCTTTTCTTCCGAAGCGGCCAAGTCAAGGTGCAAGAGATAAATATTTCTGGGATGGTAAACGGCGAGGAGAAGTCTGAATAGGCGGTTGGAGTCCCCTTCAGTGCCGGAAATGAAGTATGCGAGCGATGGAGGAGATGGGTCGGCAATATCTGCTGTTGTGGACGAGAAAATGGAAGTTAAAGGAAAAGGATATCCGGGAGAGAGGAAAGCGGAGGAAGACACGAAGGAAAGTACGACGATGAAGAGGATGGCAAATGTGGAGGTTAGAAGAAGGCGGCGGAGGAAGTTGCTGTCTCTAGAAATGCTGCAGGTCACCGCGGGCATTGCTTCTGCGTGTTTTTTCTTCTTCTTCCCAGTCTCTCGCTTTCTCTCCCATTGGCTGGACAAGTTCACTCGAAGGTCTTGCCAGCTGGACCAATGAGGATGGATGATCCGGATCAAATGAACGATCTGATTTGGATCAATCTTTATTTGATTTGATCCGGATCAGCCATCCTGATTTTTCCGGGTGGCAAGACCTTCGAGTGAACTTACCAAGCAAATGAGAGAGAAAGCGAGAGATCAAATTGATAATCTGATTTGGATCAATCTTGATTTGATCAGGATCGTTTGACTCGAATTTAGTGGAATTTTGCCTGACCAACATGAATATTCAATCCCAAGGACAATTGTCAAAATCAATCAGCTATCTAGACTCAACAAGGAATATTTGAAGATTGAAATTGTTGATCGGATTGACAATTGTGAAATTTTATAAATTATGAATGTAAAATTATTCATACACTCATTGAATTCGGGCCATGAATATTTATATGCATATAGGGGTGTTTTTATATTTCAAAGATATAGATATTCATGAAAACATAGTTACATAGGTTATTTTAAATGCATGGGCATGTATCTTGAATCTAGTATCGTTTTAAAATAGAATCTACTTCAAATTTTGATATACTACTTCACATTATAAGGGTGAAAAGAGACAAGAAAGCATTCTTGTTTTTTTTGTAAATAGCAAGATTCCTTAAAACACCATTCATGATTTTCAATTTTAATCGAATTCTATAACAAGTGTCGATGGAAAGAGTATGCGTGTATATATATAGATACATAGATATTCAAAAAAACATAGAAGGTTATGTTCAATTCAGCTTACTCATCTCTGAGTTTTCTCAAGATCCTCCCAAAGATTTTCAAGTATTTGAAGCTCTTAAAGTTCTTGTGGCTTCTTCTAGACTCTTCCTTTTTACTTCTAGACACATATATTGATCTATCTCCACAAATTACACTCAATTGTGAGTGTCTTTCTTATATCTCTAACCATCTCTCTCTCTCTCTCTCTCTCTCTCTCAATTTTGCCTTTATTGTCATCTAAAATATTAACTACTCATCAATCCCATGCCCTCATCCTGAGAACAACTCCACAATGATATACTCATCAATGTTAGTTCAAGGTAAATTCATAGCCTTCATCCATGTTAGAAATGTTTCAAGGGTTTATATGATTCATAATTGAATATACTATGAATGGGTCATATATATAAATTAACATGCTTATCTTTCCCTTGGTAACTTTCTCTATTTGAATTGGAATTTGAATTTTATAGTTTTTAGTAGTGGATCATTAAATAGAATTAACGATTATATTCTCTTTGGGGTATTTGGGTCATCACTGACGGTAAGAAATCTCAACTCTCTCTCTCTCTCTCTCTCTCTCTCTTCCTGATTCAAACACTCAACACGCTCACTCTCTTGTTCTAGCACAAGAAGCTCATGATGCCCTAATTTGTTTTTTGGAAGAAGAATCTCTTGGCGTTACTTTTCTATGCTACAGCAATCAAGTTGAAGAGGTCTTCTTCAAAAGATTCAAATGAAGATGTTCTCTCAACACCTCACACTTTGTCTTCTCTAAGATTTGTTTGAAGAGTTTGAACCTGGCTTGTTTTTCGTTTTGATTTCAAGACCATTTTTAATCATTTTGTAATAAGTCTTTGATTTGTCCTATTAGTTTTTAGGTTTTTTCTTAGTCATTTTTTCTTTATTTCTATCTCAACTATTTTTTATTATGAACGATTCAATAGGTACGATTGCTATCTAATTGATTTCTATTATGTCTAATTGATTATTTGAATTGATTTTGATTATGTCTAATTTTTAGTTTGATTTCTATCACTCATTTCTATTGGGACTAATTTTTTAGGTTTGATTTATCTCTGAATAGATTGTGATTAGGACTAATTATTTAGGTCTAATTTCAATCATATCTAATTTTGATAAGGACTAATTGTTTAGTTCTGATATCTATTATAAACTATTTCTATTAGGACTGATTATATCTATGTCTAGTTTTTGGAGATCCTAAAATCATGTTGTAGGATTTTTAGGTTTAATTTTTGTATTATATTAGGATATATCTCTTATGCTACTTCTGATTTGATTGTCTCAATCTTGGATTAGTTAGATGATAATTCTTTAGATCTTTTAGAAGTTTATTTTAGGTGAATATCAATATTAGATTTTTCATAATTAAACTTCTCATGAGGAAGATCTTGGTCAATCTTCTCATGGGGTCTTTGAGGAGATTATTAGAATTTTTTGTGAAAAATCTTCTATTAAACTAAAGAGGATCGTTGAATATATTTTACCTGACGTTTCTAATTTCTTATCTAGGAGATTACTAAGTCTGATCTTGATTATCTTTTAGAGCTACTTTCAAAAGTAATTTTCAAGTTTAAGTAAAACATTCATTTTCCTTAATTTTTATAAAACATTCACGATCTCATTCCTCATACAAGCCTGTTATGCCTATCATTTCATAGGTATGTAAAGGATCATTTTCAGGTCAATCAAGGCCAAAGAGGCCAAGAGTCACTATTAACCTCAAAAGTCAAACCCATTAGTTGAGAGTCAAAGTCAATGTAAAAAATTCAACACTATTCGACTAAGTCAAAAGTCAACTTCAAATTGTCAAAGTCAACTCAACAAGGAGATTTTCCTTTATCTACTTCTCATAACATATTTACTTCTTTTTATTTTCATATATTTATTTCCTTTTAATCAAGTTTGATGGTTTAGTTTATCTTTATCTTTTATAATTCTTAAAAACAATGAATACATAAAATCAACCACTTGTATACATGAGGCGAACTCCTTGTGAGTTGTACTTACTCATGAGGATAACACACACGATCTTTGGTGTGTCAGTGCTTGAATGAGGACATGTTTAGGGGTTTAACCGTATAGTCAACTAGTGGTGCATTTGTCCCCTACCTTGAAAATTCATGCGGGGTCGAGGTACTTATTCGAAGCATGCATGGATCAGTGATGAGGCTCAAAGACTTCATAGAGACAAGCCAACTCGACGGGGAGTAAGGCACGATGGGTGGAGCTCTGGGAGTTGGCCCATGGGAGATGAGATGAGTGATGTAAGTAAAATACTAACTAAGATCATGAGTGAGTCAAATCATTTTATCTGATTGAACAAACTAGTTGGTAATTTATTCTCTAGAGATAACTTTGATGGGAATTATGTGGCCTACAAGCCAGTCAAACTTTCATCTTTCGTTTATATTCACTATAATGAAATTTTATTCATTATTATTCATGTGTGATATTTACAATGAAGTCTATGAGTACTTACAATGACCAAGTGAATTATGACGAGATCATAATAAAATGATTATTAATATTTAAATATATGTTCTAAATATTCCTATTTGTAGGATATTCAAGAAGGACATCAATTTATCCACAAAGAATAGCACTGTCTGATTTGACTCATATGATGAGTACGACTGATCCTATGACCATCGGTGTAGAGACACCAAGGATCGATAGTGGGTGCTCTTTAGAGAAAGAGTCATTGAATTGATCCATATGAATCCCAGAATAACATTATATATAACTATCAATTAGGTTGCTTCATGTCACGATTGTTTACATGGTCCTTTGACCTAAGACACAAAAGATATATTAGGGATGGATGATTGTATTTTGACTATAACTTACAAATCCGTAACCATGAATCTCCAAAACATCATATATTTAATATGACACAAAGTCCTTGAAGGTGATTGAGTGGTCAAGATGGGATCATCCGCCCTCTGTATAAGAGGAGATTGACTCAAGGAATGAGATGCGGTTAATTCTTTGGACAAGGTAGTAGAAATATTAGAGAAGGTGTTCTAAATGATTTCCTACTTTTATCAATACTAAATTATGTGACTGATTAGGGTTTGATAGATAACCATACCCTAAGTCATTCATGAGTCTCGTACATTATTAGGATTATACATACACAATAACTAATGAAAACAAGGTTTTATGAAGGATTTATGATATACTCCATATCTCCGAGAGCATGTGGTGTATCTTGGCACCTACCGAGCTGGCTACTCAACTTGTTGATTGAGTTAAATCGATCCTTAGTCAATTAATCTATATGTTGATAGAGTTAATTGATAAGGAAGACCAATAAATGTTATTAGATGAATTAAGACATTAATTGACAAGATATATGAACCTCGAGGGTCACACACATAAGGTGAACAGGAGTTGATGGATATATACATAAATATAAGGGTTTTTGTGACAAGTTCACATTCCCAAAGTCTATAAATAGGGGGAGAATAACTATAACAAGGGTTCATATACAAGCCTAGCGCAAAACTCTCCCTTCTCTTCTTTCCTCTCATGGTGACAAATATTGTAGAGGAAATCCAATCGTCCAGCGACCATGGGAATACTGCTAGAGGCTAGACGCTTAAATGGTTTGAAGAACTCCTTTCAAATGAACCTTATAAGTATGAATTTTATTATATACAAGATGATAGGATCATATAGAAAAGATGATTAGATCATTTATCCTTATTGCTTCAACTTTGTTGAATGTTTTGATTCAACATCTTCTATTGCAACTTATGTTTTGATTGAAAATTTGGAGAGCTTGTCGAGCCTCAGCTCCTAATAGACTTTAGGGGTACTATCTTATCCTAGGACTAGTGAGGGGGGTTTAAATACCATGTTCATTATAAATTTTTATTTGGAACAAGTGATATGATAAATTGAGTGAATAATTGTCAAATTTAAAAATTAAATTAGATATCTATGTAAAAGAAACTAATTCTCTCGTCTTGTCACCCCACTTCTTAATTATTTTACCATCTAATCGAGAATTTTGATATCTATCCCAATAGCTCATCAAGACACACTAAACTCTATTCATATATATGTTCATATTTTTTTAGATCTGGATGATTAGTAAGCTCTCAAAATTTAGATAAAATCATTGAACACAAAATAAGTTATTAAATTGAACATTCATAATATTGAGGCACCAATGATCAATGATCATATTATCCATTATATATTAACACCTATAATTCAAGGTTCATTAAATGAGTTCTCAAAGTTTTTAAAATATCTAGCCTCTAGTAGTATCCACACGATAGCCAGACGATTGGATCTCCTTTTTACTGCTCTTCGCCAAGAGAGGAAGAGAAGAAACGAGCAATTTTCCTATAAAGTTCCCATAGACACTCTTAGGTGTAATCGCTCTTTCCTTATTTATCGAGATTGGGTGTGTGAAATTTTCACAAAAACCCGTAGAATTACATCTTTATCTATCAATGTCTATAGACCTTATGTGTGTGACCCTCTAGGTTTATATATCTCATTAGTAAATAACTTTATAGACCCAATAATACTTATTAGTCAACCTTATTAATTATCTATATCAACATATAGATCAACTAATCAAGAATTGATTTGACCTAATCGACAAGTTGAGCTTATAGTTCATTAGGTTCTAAGCTAGATCACATGCTCTTAGAGATAGTAAGTTTATAAGAACTCTCTAATAGAAACTTTTCATTATCAATTACTGTTTAAGTATTAAAATTATATCCACACAAGACTCATGACCAACTTAGGGTACAATTGACTGTCAAATCTTGTTTGGTCAGCCAAGTTAGTATTAATGTATGGATGAAATCATCGATAAAGTTTTCTTCAATATTTTTACTATATTGACCAAAGATATAATCATATCATATTCTTTTATTCAATCTCTTTTTAATAGAAAAGGTGAATGAACTCATTTCAATCACACAATCCTCTTTAAGAACTTCATGTTGTATCTAATATATAATATTTTGGAGATGTCATGGCTAGGGATTCATAAGTCATATTCAAAACATGATCATCTATTCATCAAATGTCTTTGGTGTCTCAAGTCAACAGACCATATACACATATGTGAAATGAATATACTTGATTGACAGTCAAGTATAATACTATTTAGGAATTCATAATTTAAGTGAACCCCTTCTCCAAAGAACACCCATTATATATTCTTGGTGTCTCCACACTAATGGCCACATGATTAGCTATACTCATCAAAGGAGTTTGATGAAATAGTGCTAGTTTTTCCCAATATCCATTGAATAGGAATATTAAGAATAAGAATATTAAGAACATATGTTTAAAAACTAGTGATAGTTATGCTATGATATTATATAGTTTACTAAGTCTTTGTATATGCTCATTGACGTTATTTTTAAACATTACACAAGAATAATAATAAATAAATTTCATTGCAATGAATATAAACAAGACATAAAAGTGATTTAGCTTATAGGTCACACAAGATCCATCAATTTTATCTAAAAATCTGTATCTCCAACTATCATTTAAGGTTTCTCTACTTAGTGGAATTAAACTATTTAAATCTTCATCCATTTTGTTCGCGTTTTGATCATTAGATTTTTCTATACATCTACTTTCTTGTATGTATATCACACGTTCATCACTTGAGTATGCTAATCATCTATATCTCTATCTATTGAATCATGGTTTCATAGTTAGCTCATTACTTCACCTAATCTTGCCCGTCTCATTGCTACCTTCAGCTTAGTCATCTTCATATCTGTGTAGAACTTTCAAGACATCTTCACATCCCTCATTCATCTATATACCAATCTCCCCATAAATCTATATAATCTCACGTGTCATCATCAAGGTCGTCTCTAGGTCATCATGAAAAAAAGGAAAGTTAGCTCATCCATCTACTCAGATTTTCGATATCTCATTTCATATATTGGAAACAGTCTTCAGTCTCAAGTCCAATTCAAATTCAGATCAAGGAAAGAATCATGTCAACTGCAACTCAAGACCAAGTCAAAGGTCAACGTCCACTGCCTTTAGAGGTCGTCAAGCTGGGCCACAGTAATACAGCCTGGGCGTTTTTCCTATATTCATATTCATATACATAAACCCCTGGTGCCAGTTTTAAGGGGCCGTTGATTTCAAAAGTTAATGCCGATTGGCTGATCAAATAATGAAAGAACCCTCACTTTCATTATTTTGTGGTGTTGGATTTATGCCGACTCTTTCTTCTATATTAGGCGAAGTTCTGTAGTTTTTTTGTTTCGAGCGGCGAGAGAGCAGGTCTGTGATCGGCGAGATGGGTCCTTCAAAGAAGTGCGAGGTCTGTACGGAGACTGCTTCAAAGTACAAATGTCCTTCCTGCTTTCTACCATAGTAAGTTTCGAAAATTATCTATTTCCCGCAATCCCCCCGTCGTTCTTGATGATTAATGGTTCTTGTTCGTGTTTAAAAAAGCATCTTGTGTGCTTTATATCGCTTATGAATGATGGGTTTCTCTCTGGAAGCAATAATATTATGAAGAGTGTTCGAAACTTCGGAAATCTTTCATGTTGCGAGTTCCAAGTGCTTAAATACAAGGGAATGGTGTCGGACCAAACAGTGCTTGCCCCATTTAAGAATCCTAGAAATACATTTATGTGCGGAGCAAAGGGGATTAAAATTCAATTTAGCTAAAATTATAGAACTTGTAGCTTTAAACTGTCAAGTCACTAGGATTGCCGTGTGGTTTGAAAAATATATCCCACTAAAATCTTACAGGTTAGAACAATATCAAAGTGATCCATGAGTAATTTTATTCTGTTATGACTGAGTTTGTTTTGTTCATTACAGTTGTTCCTTGGGGTGTTTTAAGAAGCACAAAGGTAATTCGAAATTTCTCGGTTCAGTTTCCCTCTCATCGTCGTGTTTGTTAACTTGACCTTTTATTCCTTTAACTGTGCTCAGAAATGCCCTGTGAAGCAGCTCCACCCCCTTCAGAGAGCATAGGCAAGTACAATTTTTGTAGATTTCGGGAATTTTGGGAAAAGAGAGAGAAGGAGAGAGCGAGAGAAAGAGAGGAGAGACACGATAGAGACGAGAGAGAAAGAAGAGAGAAAGGCAATGGGGGTGAAGAGAGAATGTGAGGGAGGGAGAGAGAGAGAGATTAAGCATGAGAGCGAGTGAGAGAGAGAGAGAATGATCGCTTGTCCCTTCTACCTCTGCAGTTCCCACTGCCCCTCCAGAAAGGTCATTCCAAGTGGAAGAGGAGAGCTGGGGTCTGAAGAAGGAGAACCTACGATCTCTTGGTGAGTGCTTGAGAACCTGATTTTCAATTCTGTCTCTTTTAAATGATATAAATCCTTATTCAAAGGGTTATCTTATGAAATATTTCGCATGAAAATGGCAACTTCATTTTTGGTGGATTTTCTGTCGTGAATTTTCTTGAATATCTAATTAAGTGCCCATGTGTGAAAGATAGCTTTGAGAACTTGAAAATAGAGATTCTACATTACAATGAAGAGTTGCATTGGATACTCATTTTCTGACTTGAATGGTTTTGGGTTTCAGTTGATTCTCAGGAAATTCGTAATTTTTTGAGGATGGAAGAAATTAGGAATCTTGTGCGACTAGTGGATAGCTCAGAAATTCCAAAGGATGTAAGTATAGTTAGTATCTCTATTACCTTTTTTCTCTCCCACTAAACGTTCATGTATTTGTGTGCTCATTTTCTTGCCAAGCTCTCTCTCTCTCTCTCTTTTCTTTTCCCTAAATCTAATTCTTTTCGCCCTTCTCTAATTTCTGATAATTTTTCCTTATCTCTTCCTCTCTTCCCCATCTTCCTTGTGTTATGCATCTCAATCTCTCTCCCCCCTTGCCCTTGCTCTCGTTCGAACATTCTCTTGCATTCAACTCTCATTATTATTTTCTACTTCTCTCCACTGGCTCATGTCTTTAACACCTCTCTCCCATTTCATCCTCACCCTTTTTTGCTCACCACTTTTGCGCACTATTTTCCTGTTTTATCATATGTGATCAGACAACTTTTATTTTTTGAGTAAAATGTTCGACCTTCATTATGTATATTACACGCGTAGGAGCTTGAGAAGGCAATGAAAGGGCAACTCTTTAATGATTTCACAAATAAGGTGAGAGTTTATCTTCTTGCTGACTTTCTATCTCATCTCTCTGTGATCTCTCGGCAGAAGTCTTACCTTTTATGCTGCTGCAGATCTTATCAGTAATAAGTTCAGAAGAGTAACTTTGGATCACATTCAATGCTTCCTATGTCAAAGTCTTGATCGTCAAACCTTTCAGCCGATTTTCATGGCATTCATTGCTAGTTGGTTTCTGATTTGGGTAAGTGCTTGGTGAATTGTCTGAAATAACTTATCACAGTACTAAACATATTGTAATAGTCAATGAAGTTCTTTCACTGACTTCGGCTGATCTTTCCTTTTTGAGAAAATAAAGGTCAATGACATTATGTAAGTTGACAATGTTGACAATGTCATGAAACGCACATTCATGTTGACAATGTCAGTTTAGTGCTGTTGGCAAAATCCAAAACGGTTCAGGATCTCAGAGCCATTACGACGATATCATATTTTTTCGTGTTGAAAGTTAAGTTATTTTTACATAGAAGGGTATATCAGTCTACAACTGATATCCTCTAATTCTGTGGCATGTCTAACAAGATTCCTTTTAGGTTAACCTGGAGACATCATGATTGAAATATGATGTGACTTTTGGCTGGTTTGAAGCAAAAATCTTGCTCTTTTGGCTGGTTTGAAGCAAAAATCTTGCTCTTTTGGTTATACCGTTCCTAGCTATCCCCAAAGCTTATGCAATTAAACCGTTCCTAAAGCTCTTTTGGTTGTAGCATTCCTGGCCATCCCTAAAGCCAACTTTTGGTAGATCTATGGAAAAATCATACTCTTTTGGTTATGAGTTAACTAGTGCAGCTGTTATATCTCGCATCAACCATAAAATGATGATCAATGCATCCCTTAAACGTTGATGGCAATCTTGAATGGATCAGGGATATTTGAACCAAAGATGAGGAAGCACTAGCAGAAATGTGAGGAAAACAGTTACAAAACGCAACGCAATATAAAAAAACTTTCGCCCATTCATGCAAGCACTGTAAGAGAATTTGCATTCCCAAGGATTCTTAATCTGTAGCTCAATAGATTATGGTAAGTCACTTTGCTTGTAAAATCTAGTAGCTTGGCACTTAGGAAAAGTGGAAAAATCTTACCTCATGGTTAGGGCAAATGCCCACTTTATTCGAGATGGTCGTAGGTTTTGCATTACCTTGTAAGCCACTTACGAAAATACATGAAGGTAGAAATATAAAGGGGGTCATGATGATAACATGTGAATCATCATATTAATATCATGCACTCTAGGCAACTATTTACATGAAAGTGGTCATAAATGCATGCTAACATAGTTTTAAATTGTTATTTCTCTATCTTCAAAGATTTTATTTTTTATTTTTTCAGGTTTCTTTGCATTTTGGAGGGACATTCTAACATCACAATCACATAGAAAATGATTTATTAAGCCGGAAAATGCTTGAATTTGTAGTTGATTATCATCAATTGCCCTTGAAATAATTAGAAATTTCATCGCTTGGATACCAATAGCCATTGTCAAATGATCGTAATCTATAATTTTTGATTTGGCGACATAAGATCATCTTTGTGATGACTGCATGTTAGTAAGAGTCTTCTAGCTACATTAAAGGTATAATCTTTATTTTGTCTTGAAGAGCCAGCGGGTGCAGATCTTTTGAAATGGACACCGAATCCAGAAATACTGGGGAAGCTTAATGATTTAATGGTTGTTCTCCGGAGTCGCCGACTTGAGAACAGTGGCCAGGAAGTCGTCCAAGGCGGCCACGGAAGAACCCGGCACGTCTCCCTCCTCCCTGCTCGCCGCCCTAATCTTCTGCCCCGCAAATCCAGCGTTTCTCCTCATCTCCTCTCCCTTCTCGCCGCCCATGACCAGAGACACCACCCTCTCAACTTCCTCGGCCGACACTCTCTGCTCAGTACCCCTGGCGAGCTCTACGCAGAGGCCCATCTCCTCCAGCATCTTCGAGTTGTAAAACTGGTCCGCCGCCATGGGCCAGGAGATCAACGGCACGCCTCTGCGCAAGCTCTCTGTCACCGAGTTCCAGCCGCAGTGCGTCACAAACGCTCCTACCGACTCGTGCGAGAGAATATCCAGCTGCGGGGCCCAGTTCCGCACCAAAAGCCCAAGCCCGCTGCCCCCCATTCTCTCCTCGAAGCCCTCTGGAAGCCACTCCGCCCTGAACTCGCCGTTCACGTCGAAGCCAACGGGCGGGCGAAGAACCCATATAAACGGCCGTCGCGCAGCCTCCAGGCCCGCCGCCAACGCCGTCATCTGCGGGGCGGAGACGCTGTTCTGAGAACCGAAGGAGACGTAGAGAACAGAGGAAGGAGGGTGAGCGTCCAGCCACTCCACGCACGCCTCCGGCAATACGCCCGGCGTCTTTCCTGTAACTCTCTTCCCGGCGGAATCCCTCCACACGGACCAAACGCGCAAACCAGTGATCTTCCGTAAAAGGGCCACTCCCTCCGGTTCTAGCTCCTCCACGGTGTTGCACAGCATGGCCGCGGAAGACGAGCAGAGAGAGGCTTGCCCCCCGATAGCGATCGACCACGGGTCCGTACCGTCGGCGGCTCTCAGAGACCATGAGAGCTGTGAGCGGCGGAGACGGAAGCTCTCCGGGAAGCCCGGGACAGAGAACTCGTCTTCCTCGGATGTGATCTGCAGGTGGGGGAGATGGATCCAGAGAGAGAAATAGGCCGCCGTGCCGAGTCCCCCGCAGGTGGTGAAGGTGGCGTGGAAAACGCCGAGTTTCTGGGCCACGTGGACGCTCCAAGAGAAGAAGACGTCAGCGATGATGCAAAGAGGAGGTACGCCGTCTTCTCCTGCGATCTCTTCTTCGATTAGGCGCTCGAAAGGAGCCTGGAGAGAAGTAGAAGCCTGGAAAAGACGGATCAAGTCTTGGAGAGAGACGGAGTCGGAGTTCTCAGAATTTGGAGGAAGTCCGTGGTCGGTGCTGCAGAAGGGAATTTCTCTGAGGTGGACGCTGCAGTCGGGAGGGAGGGATTGGCGGAGGTTTCGAATGTTGAGGGGAGTGCTGACGAGGGTGACGGAGAAGAGGGAGGAGTGGCGCCGGGCGATGAAGGAGGCAAGCTCGAGGAAGGGGATGATGTGGCCTTGAGCCAGGAAGGGGAAGAGGATGATCCGTCGCCTTAGGCTCGCCATCTCTGAATTGGCATGTGGCTGTGACGGGGCTTTCCTTGACTGTTCCGTTAATCTTGTTTTACTGTTGGATTTTGTATTCAAGTGGATAGCCCATTACTTTGGCCACAGAGTTGGTTTCTAGGTCCGTCAGAGAGATGTATCATCGTGTCCACGCTCGTATGCTTTATTTGAGAAAATTAGGGCAACCACTACCCTTGGACTTCCCTGGCAGACCTTTGATCCTTTTTATCAAGGAAAAGATAGATTTCTTTGCCTATCTCCCCCTCCTTCTCCCTCTCTCTTTCTTGTTGGAGCTCCACCAGGAGAGCATTTGATTGGATTTTATGTTCGACTTTCTGTCTCACACCCTATGCGCGTGGAGGTAGGATTTTTCACGAAACATAGAGTATGCTTGTGCGAACCTGCAGCTTGAGGAGTCGGAGAGCTAGATCAAGGAGAACCATGCCTAGACCGGCAGAGACGCCATGGCAAGGCAGCGATGCATTCGTCATGGAGGGAGGAGCTACCGAGTTTTGGTAACGTGAGATGGCCTTGTTGTTCCCTGTGATGGATCACTCTATCCCTCTATCCGGACCATCGCCTTCTTTTTTGTTTTTCTGTTTTTCTGCAGGAGGAGGCGTCGCTCCTCTGTTTTGGTAGTTACGGGTTTGTCGACTGAGATCCATCTCAGCCGTACGTGGAGAGGGTTATGACGGTGATCGTGAAGACACATCAGCAGCGACAGGCGCGCCTAAGGAAGTCGTTAGATCACTTCTTCTCTCTCCTCTTTCTATTGGCTGGATGATTTTATAAATCATCAGCCCGAGCGATGAATTCGCAGTGCGAGCGGAACGAGTTTTTCTCAGTGAAACATTTTGATTGTAGTTTGTTATTCCTCTTGTTCTTGTTGAGATCCTCTCAATCGCTGTCCTCTTCTCAACGCGATTCAACCGGTCGGCAATATTTTCATTGCCAACAAGTGGTATCAGAGCTATTCGATCTTTCGAGAAACAAGAAATGGCGAAGAAATCCGCTGAGGGAGAAATGGGAGCTTAGACGCCCTCCCTCAAATCATCAAAGACAAATTATCAAGTTTGGTCAATGACCATGGAGGTATACCTTGACTCACATGATTTGTGGCAGACAATCGTCGGTGAGAATCCGACGAAGAAGAAGGACCGGCAGTCTCTTTCCGCGATCATGAGCAGCGTCCCTGAAGATTTGCTTGGCATTCTTGACCCGAAGAAGACCGCAAAAGAGAATTGGGAAATTCTCCATCAACGAAATCTCGGCGTGGATCGAGTGATTCAATCCTGCATCAAAGGACTTTAACGAGATCTTGAAATTCTCACTATGGGTAAGACAGATTCCGTCGTGGACTTCGCGATGAAGTTCACCCATATCATCTCTGACCTGAGAAATCTCGGAGAGACGATGGAAGAAAACGAAGTCGTGCGAAGGTTTCTAAGAGCAACACTGGCCAAATTTGATCCGCTCACCCTATCGTTGGAACAATACGGTGAGCTTGATAAGGTAAGCCTTGACGAGGTAATCGGATCGCTCACTGTTCATGAGTTACGATTCAAAGAACACGAATCTCGCAAAGAGGAGCATGTCCTATTGGCTAAGGCAATGAGCAAAGCCAAGTTATCCAATGAGGAGGAATCCTCATCGCGTGAGAGAGGGAAACAACGCAGTCGAGGCAGAGGAAGAGGACGAGGCCGAGGACGAGGTCGAAATCAACCGACCGAGGAAGAGAAGGACAAGAAGTCGTTTGACAAATCGGTAATTCAATGTTAAAATTGCCAAAAATACAGTCATTTTGCATACGAATGCAAGAGTGCAAAGAAACCACGCGATGATCATGCCTATGTGGCAGAAACTACATCTGCAGCAGCAGCATCGACAAGTTCATCCAACACGGTACCAGCGACGTCCTCACTCCTTATGGCAATAGTGGAAGAGGTAAGTGACTTACTTCTTCACGGTACTGAGGGAGCATCTTCTGATCCCTCCCTGTGGTACTTGGACACGGGAGCAACAAACCATATGTCGAGACGTCGGCAATTTTTTAGTGAATTAGACGAGTCAACGACCGGATTCGTCAAATTCGGCGACAATTCGAGAATTTGAATTGAAGGAAAAGGAGCAATTCTGATTAATCAGAAGAATGGAGAGATTCTCCAGCTCTCCAATGTGTTATACGTTCCCCAATTAACAGCCAATATTCTGAGTCTTGGCCGCCTCGATGAAGAGGGTTGCCGAATGACCATGGCAGGAGGAAAGTTGACCATCTTTGACCGTGATGGATGCTTACTCACAGAGGTGCAAAGAACTGAGGGATGACTCTACCTTTTGAAACTCTGTATAATTGATCACTGCTTGATCACCAACGAAGATTCGTCCAAAGATTGGCTATGGCACTCACGGCTTGGGCATCTCAGCTTTCACAAGTTAAAGGAAATGTCTAAGAAGAAGATAGTTGACGGTCTTCCAACAGTCAACGTGCCAAACAAACTCTGCACAAGTTGTATTCAAGGGAAACATCATCGGACGCCTTTTCCAAAATCCTCCACTTACCGAGCAATTGAGCCATTAGAGCTCATTCACACGGACATCTGCGGGCCTATCTCACCACCTACCTTAGGAGGAAACCGGTACTTCCTCCTCATTATTGATGATTATTCTAGACTAACGTGGGTGGCTATGTTGCAGTGCAAGTCGGATGCGTTTGAAGCTTTCAAGTGCTTCAAGAACTTGGCAGAGACCGAGAAAGGAGTGAAGGTCAAGACCCTTGATAACATGCAATCTTAACATGATAAAACATGATTATTAATGCAATTTAAGGCATAAAACATTACATTTATGTGCATGTTATCATACTTTGAGTGCATTTCTATCATTCTATGCATATTTATGTCATAATCTCAAAATGTACTAAATTAGGGTTAATTATGATAAATTAAGGATAAATGATTTTATAACCCATCTTTACTTGAGATTATGAATGGTTTTTAAAGTTAAATAATAAGAGAAATCATATTTATAAACATTCATTTAATTTTCTAAAGTTAAAATCTTAAAGAAATGAATGTATTTTTGAAATATAAATTAAATCTCTTGTTATTTAAATATTTTGAATTTTTAGAATGATAGATAATTAAATTTCAGATCCAATGAAAGAAATTTGGATTAATTTGGAGTTGTATTTTAAAAGATATGATTTTTACAATTTTTTGGGATTTTTCTGGATTTTTTTTCCTTATTTTTCTGATTTAATTTCTATTTAAAAATGTTAAAAATAAGTATAAAAAAAAATGTAAAAAGGGCGCGGGGCTCATGCGGGTGCGACGTGGCACGCAAGGCCACGTGGCATGAGCCACGCGGACCCGCGCAGCGCGCCTACGTGGCGCGGTTTTATATATATTATATATTTATCATTTATATAGTATAAAAGGGGTCTTTGTCCTTCCCTATATGGGAAGGGTCATACCCTTAGAAACCGTCGGGTCTTATAAACCCGACGGTTTCCTAAATATCTTCCGTGTGGGACTAATCTTACCTGAGTGCAGGTGAAGTGGCACGACGAGGGGCGTCGGATTAGCGGCGCATCGAAAGATCCACACGTCGATTGGGTGGACGCGGACCACTGATCGCGATCAGAACACATGTGATTTAAAATGTATTATAACGGTGAGATTACCTGCGACGTGGCGGCATCAGACGCGTCGATCACGTGGCGCGCGGACCACCGATCAAGATCAAGACCACGTGTGAATTAAAAGTGGATTATAACGGTCCAGATTAAATCATGCGTTATTCATCTGGACCGTTGGATCGCGATCCAAGGGGCATAAATCAAAGCGTTTTTAAACGCATATCAAGCGGAGCGATCTGGAGCGTTCATCTGAGATCTGACGGCCACGATTTAAGCTTACCGTTTCGAATTGATGCATTTAATCTCGGCCGTTGATGCAGATTAAACGCATTAATCGGACGGTTTTCCCCAATTCGCCCTATAAATCGACGAGTTCTTCGTCGTTTTGATGTATTCTTAAGAGATTTGATCTAATTGACCTATCTATACGCATCTTCTCTTGAATCTCTCTCTTGTAATCACTTCTAGACAAGATTCCGCGTCCACGGAGTGTTTATAAGAGAGATTTCGACGATCGTGCGAGGAGAATTTGTCTCTTGAACACCGATGTTCACGTTTGAATTCGCGGAATGAAAGAGCCGTCGATCCGGCGATCAATTGAATCGATTTGATCGTTATCTCAGGTTAGAAAACAAGTTTATCCTCTTATCTATCGTCGTGTTTCATCAATTTTAGGATTAGGACTTTCAATTTAAATTTAATTTTATTTTAATTTCGATTTGTGTTCTTCGCGATTCTGAAAATTTCTTCCCACTTCCATCTTTGATTTCTCCGTGATTACTAATCCAAATCGAGTGATTTTTGATTCCATGGATAGATCTTTGAGTCTTCTTTCTAAAAACACCATTTTCCCTAATTTCTCACCTCAATTCATCGTCCAATTTGACCAAATTCCAAAAGATATCTCGAAAATACCTAAATTCCCTGTGGATTCGACCCTTATTTACCATTATACCCCTCAATTCTCTCTTAATTCCCTCAAATTGGTAAATTCTGTATTATTTTTGACACGAGACCGTGTGAAATCGATGACCTCGCGGTCTCGTCTCGTCAACCCTCAGATCCAACAGAGGAGGAGAATTCACATCCGAAGAATTCTCAAAGCATTGTCTTGAGTATGGCATCGAAAGGCAGCTGACGACACCCTACTCACCCCAACAAAATGGGGTGGTTGAAAGAAAGAATCGGACAGTCATGTCCATGGTGAGAGAAATGTTGAAAGCCAAAGATCTCCCCAGAGAACTATGGGGAGAAGCAGTAAGTACTGCCATCTATATCCTTAACCGATCTTCAACAAAAGCCTTGCAGGGAAAATCTCCTCATGAAGTGGATCACATGAGAACTTTTGGATCACTTGTCCATGTGAAGAACACAAAAGGACATCTAACCAAGCTGGAAGACAGAAGTCAGCCTATGGTTTTTATCGGCTATGAGCTGGGAACAAAAGGATATAAATGTTTTGACCCGGTCAACTTCAAAGTTACCATCAATAGGGATGTTATCTTTGAAGAGGGAGAAAAGTGGACTTGGTCAACACAAGTGGAAGGTACAAATCTCTTTACTTTCCTACCTGATTTTCTTTCTGATCAGAGTTTGGAAGAAGACATCACAAGTGATGAAGAGGACAATTCACCACCGAATGAAGTTACCTTCTCTTCGAATAGTTCGAAGAACCATCACTGCCCGAGGTACATGTCATTAAATGACTTATACTCTGAGACTAATTCTATTCCTTTGGATGAGCAAACATGTTTGGTTGCTGATGAAGAACCTCTCACTTACCTCGAGGCTGCCCATGATGAGGTATGGAGAAAGGCCATGCAGGAGGAGATGATGGCCATTGATCGAAGCCATACTTGGGAATTAGAATCTCCACCATAAATTGCAAGCCCATTGGACTCAAGTGGATCTTCAAGTTAAAGAAGAATCCAAAGGGTGAAATCATAAGACACAAGGCTCGGTTGGTGGTCGAAGGATACTCTCAGAGGAAGGGTATAGACTATGAAGAGGTATTTGCCCCTGTAGTTCGATTTGAGACTATAAGAGCTCTAATTGCCTTACCAGCTCAAAAGAAATGGATGATTCATCACCTTGATGTTAAATCAACATTCTTAAATGGAGAAATTGAAGAAGTCATATATGTACATCAACCTGAAGGCTTTGCCAGTGAAGGAAAAGAAGGTTATGTACTGCGATTAAGGAAAGCACTGTATGGCTTAAAGCAGGCTTCGAGGGCCTGGTACTTCAAACTTCACCAATGCCTAATTTCCTTCGGATTTGCAAAAAGCAGTTATCAGCAATCTCTCTACCTCAAACAGGCAGGTATGGACACTCTAACTGTAGGAGTGTATGTTGACGATTTAATAATCACAGGGTCACGTACAGAAGCCATTGAGATATTCAAAGAAGAGATGAAGAAAAGGTTTGAAATGAGTGATCTAGGATCACTAAGTTCCTACTTAGGACTTGAGGTAAGGCAAGACAATGATTACATCTTCCTTTCTCAGAATGCTTATGCCCACATAGGGTTGGCCGATCATGATCGATCGAGATCGATCGTCAAAAGATCGACGCCTCGATCGATCAAAGGGGTATGTGCGTCGATCGATCGTCGGCTGATCGTCGATCGATCGAGGTCGACGATCAGTAAGAGGGAGAGACGGAATTTCCGTCGCGAGGAGAAGAGGCGGGAGAACTTATTCTCCCTCTCTCTAGTCTCTCCTCCTCGCTCCCTCTCACGCGACGGAATTTCCGTCACGAGGAGAGGTGGAGGAGAACTCCTCCCTCTCTCTAGTCTCTCCTCCTCGCTCCCTCTCCCGCGACGGAATTTCCGTCACGAGGAGAGGCGGGAGGAGAACTTCTCCTCCCTCTCTCCCGTTTCTCTCTCTCCTCCTCGCTCCCTCTCTCGCGACGGAATTTTCATCGCGAGGAGAGGCGGGAGAACTTCTCCTTCTTCGTCTTCGTATCTCTCTCGCTCGCGCGCCCATGCGCGCGTGATCCTCTCGCGACGGAAATAATTTCCGTCGCGATAGGAGTTCTCCGTCACCCTCACCTTCCAGCATTCTCCTCTCCCCCTCTTCCCCGTTTTCACTCTCTCTCATTTTCTCCTCCCTCGATCAACGATCCGAGTCTGAGGAATTCTCCTCCCAACCTCTCTCGGCCAGTCGGCCGAGAGAGCTGCTTCTCTACTATTCAGCATATGGCAACCGGAGACTTTCTTCTTCGTCGTCTTCCACCAGAGGATGTGAAACTGAGGGACGAAGAAGCACGGAGGTTTTCTATTTTAAAAATAAAAATTATGCAGAACTGAGGCTCACCGGCAATGTGCAGAGTATCAAGGCGGCGATGAAGAAGCGGCGATGAAGAAGCTTCTGAAGATGAGCTTCTGAGAGAGCAAGAGAGCGCGAGAGAGTGCGAGAGAGCACAAGAGAGCAAGAGAGCACGAGTGAGAGAGTGAATTTAATTTATCAGAATTAAAGCTCGATCACGACGATTTCATCGATCGATCATCGATCGATCAAAAAATGTAATTTGCGCCGGTCGTCGATCGATCAATCGATCGACGAGCGACGATCAGATCGGCGACTCAATCAAAATTGACCAACCCTGTGCCCACAAGATCTTGGAATATGCCAAATTGACAGAGTGTAATGCAATGTCCACCCCACTTGAAGCTCGAGTGAAATTCACCACTACTGAAGTAAATGACAGAGTGAATGTCACCACCTACATGAGTTTAATTGGGAGTCTTAGATATCTCACTCACACAAGACCTGACTTACTTTATTCCGTAGGAATTTTGAGCAGGTATATGGAGAAGCCTTCACAGGAACATTTCAATGCAGTGAAGCGTGTGATTAGATTTGTAAAAGGAACATCTAACTATGGACTTCTCTACAAGAAGGGAGAATCCAACTCTGAATTAATTGGTTATAGAGATAGTGATTTTGCAGGGGATGTAGGTGATCGGAAGAGCACCTCCGGTCATATCTTTTTCTTAGGTGGAATGGCCATCAGTTGGTCTTCACAAAAGCAAACCATTGTGGCTCTATCCTCGTGTGAAGCCAAGTACATTGCTTAAACAGGAGCTGCATGTCAAGCTCTGTGGATGAAACGCCTCATAAGTGAATTAAAACATGAAGAACAAAAGGGAGTGAAATTGATGGTGGACAATCAATCTGCGATAACACTAAGCAAGAACCCAGTCCACCACAATCGAACCAAGCATATTGACACAAGGTATCACTTCATGCAACAGTGTATTAAAGACAAGAACATAGAAATTATTTTTATTCATACAAAAGATCAGGTGGCAGATATATTCACTAAAGCTCTCTGTAGGATGAAATTTTAAGAGCTAAGAAGTCGGATTGGCGTATCTAACATTCGAACAGAGGAGTTAGAGCAAGGAAGAGAATGATGGATTGCTCTATCCCTCTGTCCGGACCATCGCCTTCTTTTTTGTTTTTTTGTTTTTTGCAGGAGGAGACGTCGCTCCTCTGTTTTGGTAGTTACGAGTTTTTCGACTGAGATCCATCTCAGCCGTACGTGGAGAGGGTTATGACGGTGATCGTGAAGACACGTCAGCAGCGACAGGCGCGCCTAAGGAAGTCGTTAGACCACTTCTTCTCTCTCCTCTTTCTATTGGCTGGATGATTTTATAAATCATCAGCCCGAGCGATGAATTCGCAGTGTGAGCGGAACGAGTTTTTCTCAGTGAAACATTTTGATTGTAGTTTGTTATTCCTCTTGTTCTTGTTGAGATCCTCTCAATCGCTGTCCTCTTCTCAACACGATTCAACCGGTCGGCAATATTTTCATTGCCAACACCTTGTGCTGTCAAAGATAAGCTACCCACTTTGGTCGATGATGATGAAGCTTAATTTGGAATCGCACGGATTGTGGAGTACTGGTGATAGAGATGATGTGCCGAGGCAGAAGGAACATGATGTGTTGTCTATCATCTTTAGCTGCAATTCTGGAAGACTTGCAGCTTCAACTAGGTGCTGAAAAATTGTCGAAGGAGATGGGGGAAGACCTATGCACCATGAAAAGCCATGGCTTGCATAAATAAGGCGAATATCCAATGACTAAAGTGTATTGGGGCAATTTGGGCACCAATGAATGACTTAGAGTTTGCCATAGATTTCTGATCGCCTTTGTCCCCAGAAATATCTGGGGTAGAAGTAAGCCTCAATTCATAGATGACCGTGATGCTTGTAGAGGATCCCTTTTCACAAAGCTTTCTTGATGCATGCAAGTAACCAAATGACACTCTCCCAATGTACCTTCAACGCTGCCTATATAAGTTGGCTAAGTATACCAATAAAACAAAGAATACCAAGATGGTTAAATGTCAAGAAGATCACCTTCCTCAATGGACATCAATCTCTTCCATTTTCTCTATGAAAACCCAAATACAACCTTGATTTCAATCTTCTCACCTTCCTCCTAGTGGATTTAACCTCCACTCAGTGCTGTTCTATCCTGAGATCAATTTCAAAGTGCACTAAGTATAATTTTTTATATGTGAATTTGAGCTTTCGACGACCGTGATTTCATGATTAATAATATGGAGTACATGAGAAGATGATGATGAGAAAGAGAAACAAATCTAGTGAAATCCCCTTATACCAAAAGTAAATTGGAATTTTAAGCTACCATAGAGGGATTGAAAGGAAGATTTTGATCCATGTCTCACGCATAGATTTTTTGCACACTAGTCCTTAGTCTAGTGATGCTCAATTTTCCATTGTCTAGATCTATTGCTTGATCTTCTCTTCATGACAACCTTGACCATAAAAAAGTGCAAAAGATTGGGCCTTTATCCTCCCCTTTTCCTTCTGGTAGCCTATTGCTAAGATAGAGCTAAAAAGCATACAAAATGAAATAAGAAGAGGTTTTTGTCAATCATCATGGCTTGGGGCATCCTTTGAATCGAGGTTAGAAATTTAATCTCCTCGGGTGCCACATAATGGGTATTAGAGATTCAATATCCAAAGTAGAGAAATTATTCTCCATGGCTGGTAACTACTAATATGTAGTTTTCCATGTATAATTTATTATTTTAAGATTATTTTAAGGCATAAGTCACATCATTATCACACATGTAATAATGTTTAAATAAAATTTTTGGATTCATCATATCGTTCATAAGTTGAATTTACATCAAATTGCAGTTCATTTTTTGTAATGATAATATTTAACCTTTTTCAAGGTCAAAAAAGATTGTATTACTTGTATTTGCATGAGTTTTATGATCACAGGTTATGAACGGACGGTGACATGGACAAAAAAGCATGAAGACAATATGCGGTTATTAATAAAGATTCAATTTGTCTATATTTTTAATCTTTTACTTTTAGACGATATGATAAAAAAGAAGGCAAACCAAGGATCAAAATCATCATAATTTTATTCGAAAAGGAGTTTTCTATGAAAAGATAAGAACATTATAAGTTTAGGGACTTTTGGGAATTTTCTCCAATTTTTTCCTTTTTTGATTTTTAATGAATTTTTTCCTAATATTTATTTGATTAATCTAGATCTTCTAAGTATTTTTTTAATGATTTTTCATTAAAAAATCCACTTTTAGTAGCTCATGTTGACATGGCATGCTAATGTGGAAGCATGTACTCATGGAATGACAAGGCAATGTCATGCGACACATAACCATTGCTTGTTGGCACAATAGGGGGGTATTAGTTCATTAATAACAATGTTAACGACTCAAAAGCCTTAACGGTCCAATTATTTAAATATGAATTTTTACATTTTATCAATGTGAGATTATTTAACTCCTTTTTCTCAAGGACACATGGTGCCTTGTGGAGTGCTAAATCTAGTGGACCTAGTCGCTGAATCTCCTCTTCTCTCATGGTGCACTCCGGCAGCTGTCTTTGATCTCACTCTTTTTCTCTCCTTGCAGAAAATATAAATGTGAAACGTGATGCAATCTCAAAGCTCCCACTATTGGTCAAAGAAGATAAGACTTCAAATGACTGATTGGAAATTTTAAAAGAAAAATTAATAACCAAAAATACTCCAAATTGAAATCATGACATCCCATGATCCCGATGGAGTTAGGGGCCAAAATTTTGGGGGCATGATTGGCATTTCATGCTCTTCATCCTCATATGAGTGATTTAACTTCTGAGTAAGAAAAAATAGGTTTTCTACATTTTGTTGGTGGCTTCTAGCATTGGCTAGTTGTAAAAAAGAGAGCACTAATCAATCATCCCTTGTGTACCAAATATCATTTTTAGTGAGTTTTGTTTCTTTTCTATTCATTCCTCATGTTGGATACAAGTCACCAAATCCGTAAAGATGTATGAGCCCTTGAAAGGGTGATTGATTGAAGAGCATTTCTAGAGTGAGTTTTTGATTACGAACCTTTAGATTATAATACATTTTCTTCGATCTTTTCCATTTCTCCATCTATTCAATCCAAATATCTATATTTTCATCGCTCAATCATGAATTTTTTAAATTCGAAAGGAAATGGGTGGTATTTGACTTTTCAAGATTTTTGTTGACATCCTTTGATTTAGAATCCCTTTGAGCATCATTAACTTTAAAGAAAAGATGGGGACTAGTCTCTTAAAAATATGGGAAAGATTGACCACCTAAGGAGGTGATTGACCAACCTCCTAAGAGGTGGAAATGTTTTGACCAACCTCTTAAAATTTGGAATGGGTTGATGAGACGTATGTGTGTGGTCATTGAAAACACATGGAGATGTGTCAAAAAAACTTCCAAACTCAGAAATTTAAGATTAAAATCAAGAATTTTAATATTATAGTGGTGAATAAGCTCGAATCCATGGAGAATTAAGCTATTTTCAAAGTGTTCTTCAAATTTGATCGAAATTGGATGAGGAATTGAGTTGAGAAATTAGGGATTTTAGAAATTTTAAAAAGAGAACTCAAAGACAAATCCACAATCAAAAATCACTCAATTTAGGTCAAGATTTGTGGAGAAATCAAAGAGAAAAAATTAGGTAGAATTTTCGAATGTAAAGAGAGAGAAAACCAAAAATAAATATAAAATTTGACTAATATATTATTCAAAATTGAAATATGATGTTATAGGAAGAGAGATTAGGAGGAAAGCATGAATTCTAACATGAAATGATCCAATTGATTACTAGATCAAGGGCTCTTTATTGTGCATTTTAGAAGACGAGTTTTGGCATTCAAGAAGCCATTTCTCCCTATTCTCTCAACAAAATCTCACTTTCAAACACTCCTTGGATGTGGAAATCTATTTAAAACGGGAGGAAAACAAGATATTCAAGAATTGAGATATCTAAACAGTTCGATTACTTGAAATACCTAAGAATGCTTTACATCATCGAAGAACATGCATATTGGGCATGACTGTTGGATTTGGCTCTTCATCTTCAATCATCAGCTTAGATGAAATGCTTGAATGCAAATTGTTGCCATTAAGTCGTGTCCATTCGATCGAAGATGGATCACTCAGATTTTGTCATGTGGCACGTGAATCAGAATCTTTGCGCAATCTCGTTCGTCCGATTGTAAATCGATGCCTTAGATTCTCATATGACTCTTCAAATCCTGGCCGTTATAACTCCTCAGATGAACGACCAAGAGTGATCCATTTAATGAAACGAATCATCGTCCACTCACTTACCCCCCTCACTTAGGTGAAAAAGAGGGCTGAGATTAAACATCCTTATTGGCATTGATCAGACGCTCGTGAGCGTGCTACGTCTCATGCGCAATTAAATAAACAAACATCGTCGCACGTGATTAAAATAAATGCAAGGTGACGAATTTATAAGTAGATATGATTAGTGGGTTAATCGAATATCCTAATAAGGATGCTTAACCCACTAATCCCTCACGCGCACACACGTGCACACACATTCACACAAGTGTGCTCACACATGCACACTTGTGCGCCACGTGGTGCAGATACACGTTATCACGTGGCTACACGTAGGGTTCGCCTACCGTCATCCGGACCGTCATCCGGTACCGGTATCCAGTACCCGATACCGTCATCCAGTTCTGGATGACGGGTATCGGATTAAAGGGGAGTTCGGGTGCGGTACTGGATGCTTCCAGTACCGATCTGGTACCAGATGACAGTACTGGATGACTGTATCGGGAGATACCGGTACCGGATGATGGTATTCTCCCGATACCATGTTCCATAAGTCCGTTACATAATTTTTGAAGAACGTCTTTTAAATAAGTCAGATTTGGGCTCAACCGTTGGATCTGATGGACTCATCGCGATCAACGATCGTGATCGCGCGTCGATTCATGAATCGTCGCCTTCGTCTGATGATCGTCCGATCGCGAATCTAGGGTCGAGATGCGTTGATGAAGAGGCGCTTCGGTTCTGATCATCCGTTGGATTTTGATCCAGCGGTCGTGATGTCTCGAGAAGTCCATCGATTAGAAGTGATCTCAGCCGTTATAATTCGTGTGATCGACAACTGAGATGAATCACTTAAACTTTTATTAAGCCACGTGCGCCTTTCTTGATCGGGTGGACCTCGTGTCCACCGCATCGACGCCACACGTCCATTGCGATTTCGATCGAACGCCTCTTGTCGTGCCACGCATCCTGCAAACAAGAAATCGAAGGGACTTTAGTCTCACACAGGGAAAACAAATGGAGTTCGTCGGCTATATAATGTCGATGATATTTGAGGGTTAATATTCTGTCTTCAGATAATCGGAAGACCTATATACATATTAATAACATACTATATAGTAAATATAAATACGCATCCACATGTCACATCTGGGCCACGTAGGCAAGCGCACGCGTCCACGTGGCAGAGCCACGTGACCTTGCGTGCGACGTCGCATCCACGTGGGCCCGCACGTTAAATACCCCCTTTTTGCAAATTTTTTAATTTTTTTAAATGTTAAAAATTGATAATAAAATTAAATATAAATCAGAAAAATTCCAAAAAAATTCTATGAAATTGTAAAAATCATAACTTTCAAAATACAACTCCACATTAATTCAAATTTGTTTTGTTGGATTCGAAATTGAATAATCTATCATTATACGAGGTCAATTTATTAAAATACTAAGAGAATGAAATTTTAATTAATTTAATACATTTATGTACTTTATAAATTAACTTAATAAAAAATACATAAATGTTAATAAAGATATTTTCTCTTATATTTTCATCATTAAAACATGTTTATGATCTCACTTATAATTAGGATTAAAGATTATAATATTTAATTTATTTATAATAATCCCTAAATTAGTGTATTTTAAGATCATAACATAAATTAATACAAAATGATAGAAATATGGTTAAAATATGATAACATGCATATATTTGGGATAATTAATGCCTTTAATTGCATTAATAATCATATAATTAATGTAAAAATAGCATGTTATCACAAGTGCAATTGTATTAAGATTGATAAGTTTATAAAACGTAATAGTGAGGGAGATATTATTTTAATTTCCTTATAATTAACCATTTAAGATAGAAAATTATTCACCAATTTTATATCAAATCATAATAAGATGAATAGGATAGTCAATCTTGTAAATTGTACATTAATTGCATGATAATCATGTTTACATTTTGACTCTTAAGCTAATAAATATTAACATTGTAAATAATATTACATTTGATCCATCATTATCCAAGATATTAGATTAATATCTTACTACAAGTGCAATTGTATTAAGATTGATAAGTTTATAAAACGTAATAGTGAGGGAAATATTATTTTAATTTCCCTATAATTAACCATTTAATATATAAAATTATTCACCAATTTATATCAAATCATAATAAGATGAATAGGATAGTCAATCTTATAAATTGTACATTAATTGCATGATAATCATCTTTACATTTTAACTCTACGTTAAGAAATATTAATGTTTTAATTAGTATTACATTTGAGGACAAAATAAGAATGAGACAACTAGTTAAGTGGGTAATTTTTGAAAAAAAACTGATAGAATTCCTCTCTAAAAATTGATATAAAAAAACCCTGGAAACTTTAAAATAAACGTCTACAAAGAACTATAAAGTTTTCTAATTGTCTAAAATAAACGTCAGCATTCCCCATCGGGTGTTTGGTCATCTCATTGCCGAACCCTATGCTCGTTCCTCGTTATTGCTTGGGAAGATCGTCAAGCGTCGGAGCCTCATTCGCAGTTGCTTATCCCCTTCAAGGTTAATTCATCAAAACGAGTGAGCAAATCATAACATTTAACTGTTAATAATATGATAAGTGATGAATTCCCTGCATATAATGTTCATACCATTTCATCCACAATGACTCTCATGTCGGCATCCTCATCATGGACATTATCATAGCACTTGGTGTTATTCCCCCCGAAGCCAACACTTTACGGTCATTAGTGTTTTGATGCTTTGTGCTGTGAGACGTGCACGCTTGTATGTGACCACATCTCGACCGACAGAGAACACACGTTCGGACGGAGCACTGGTTGCAAATACTGCTAGGAGTTCTCGTACAATGGGGGCAAGGGCAGGATATGCAATGTTTCCCTTACGAGCCCACCAATGTAGCACGGGGTCTCCCTCATCTTTCACAGTTTCATTCATATAAGCATCTAATTGCTCTGACGGTGTCAATGTCGATTGCGCGGGTCCATCTGTCTTCCTGCATACTCGTAGTAATTCCCACTCGTCCTTTGATATCTTCGTCTCCCTCCCATTTGTCTTGAAATGGGATGTTCCTTCATCCAGGATGGCCCTCTTCTCAATGGCGGCTCAAAGCATGTCGTAGGTGATGTTCCAACGCATCGGACAGTCTAATTCGAGGAGGTTATTATTAGACATCTTCAAGTCAGCGCATAGTTTCGCGTACATAAGCCGTCGTTGGCTACCATTGCGGGTAGCCCCAAACCAATGTCCTAACTTTTGCCACTACCTCGCCGAGTGTGACATGTACCCTATGCATTGATGTCGATGTAGAAGGACCAACATCAACATCCTCTTCGACATCCATATCACTAGCATAGTCAGAAGCCGTCAATTGCTCGTCGCCTTCTTCTGCCATCAACTGAGAAGCAGAAGGGATGTCAAAGCTCTTAATGGCAGATTGAACAACGAGGTTCAAAATATGTGCGAAGCACAGTATGTGCCTTTTCGCGGTGAAGTTCTTATTGTCTCTTTTCAACTTTTTTGCCATTATAGCAATCATCTTCTTATTGGTGGACGCATTATCAGTCGTCACACCACTAACCTGAAATAAGAATACAAAATTAATACCTTAATAAAAGATTCAAAATATAAATTGATGTTTTATGAGAAATTAATACCTATCCAAGAAATACTAACCTTAGTCTGCCACTTAAACTCTTCTATAATTTCAACTCATTAAGAAAATTTCAAAATTAAGATTTTTTGGAGTTTAAAAACACAATTTATAAGAAAGAAAAATGAGATTTCAGGGTATACTAAATAAGAAATTAGAAAACAAAGAAGACAAGACTAACCTTAGCCTGCAACTTAAACTCTTCTATAATTTCAAATCATTAAGAAAATTTCAAAATTAAGATTTTTTGGAGTTTAAAAACACAATTTATAAGAAAGGAAAATGAGATTTCATGGTATACTAAATAAGAAATTAGAAAACAAAGAAGAGAAGACTAACCTTAGCCTGCAACTTAAACTCTTCTATAATTTCAACTCATTAAGAAAATTTCAAAATTAAGATTTTTTGGAGTTTAAAAACACAATTTATAAGAAAGAAAAATGAGATTTCAGGGTATACTAAATAAGAAATTAGAAAACAAAGAAAACAAGACTAACCTTAGCCTGCAACTTAAACTCTTCTATAATTTCAAGTAGTATAGATGCCATACTTTCGCCGTCATGCTTCCCGGCGAGCTCTCGAACTACCAACACACACTCACGGTATTCCCAGGTAGCATCAATCCAATGCGCCGTGACACCCAACAAGCCACATCCACTTTCTGCTGTCCACGCATCTGCTGTGAGCATCACATGATGTACTGAAGTGAACCCCGTTGCAATAGTCTCTTTCATCTTTTGATACATCTTAATTGTCCATGACTTTATGACCTTTGCACTAGGGGGATCTACTTCTAGCTGCGTCGCATATTGCCATAACTCCTTGAAAGCTTGTGGTCGACGGTGCTCCAAGGAGAGTCGGTGAGGCACACGAAACGGGCAATGACATCCTTCGTCTCATCGAGGGTTAGACCCCCCATGGGTCACTTCTTCGGGGCCTCGATCTTCAATTGCCCATTTTCCCCTTCAGTAATTATGCATTGTTGGCGGCCATGATCATCGCCAAATCCCTTAAGTGCATCATATAGCCTTCGATGCACAGCTTTAAAATGCTTCTAAAAGACATTAGTGCTCCCGTCTGTTGGACGCTTAATGACCCCTTGCATGCCGTATAGATATTTCTATCGGCAAATTTCACACGAGTAAGTGCGGTCATGCATCAATTTAAAATATTGCATGATGGGAGATCGTGTGATGCAGCTTCGCTTCACTCCTGTTGACCCTTGCTCATCAAGAGATGGTGTCACATTTGTGTTTGCTTCTGCGGCATCCACGTGTAATGAACTGGAACTCTCCATTGTCGAAATTTTCTAAAATGAAAAGTAATTCATAAATCATACATTTCAAATACAACATGGAGGAACAAATTTAAAATAATTATAGATAATGATAATTTGGTGTTTTTTTAATAAAATAACAGAATTAGATTTAATAATAAGAGAGTAAAAACAACAAATATAATATAAAAGTAGAAAGTCAGTTAAAGCTTTTTATTATTATTTTCGTCTCGATAAAAAAACCGAATTAATAAATAAATTCAGATTTTTTGGATTTTAAAAACATATTTAATAACAAAGGAAAATGAGATTTCAGGGTATCATAATTCATAAATTAGATAAAAAAGAAGAAAAGATAAATTTCAAAACATTACATCAATCATCTCTTGCAAATTTTTTTTCAATAATAATAAATTTAATATCATAAAAGATACTCATAATTTACCATTTTTAAATAAAATAACAGAATTTTCTGATAATGATCTGCTGGAGAAAAAATTATAAATTTCGATTCTAAATTCTGATTTTAAATTTTAAATTCTTAGCACTTAGCACACAAATTTTCTCTTCATTCTACAAAGTTATAAAATAATTTCTTTAGTGATGCAGATAAATTCTTAGCACATCGGATAATTCTGAGCATAAATTATGATTAAATTCCAAGGAAGATGAATGCTGATGAGAAATTTTAATGCTGATGTACATTGAGCCCGAAACTCCCTACTGTCCACTGATTATCATTATATCACAAAAAGATCAATTCACATCGAATTAAATATAGTTTGGAAAATTCATGCAATCTCTAAATTGACTCTGAAACTTCAATGAAAGAGAGAGTGGTGACGGAAGGAGAATGAGGAAGAGAAATTCGATGAAGGTTAGAGACAAAGGTGAAAGAAGGAAAAATAGGCGGAAGAGGAGCGGGATCAAGGTCACGGAGAGAAGTGAAAGAAGGAGAATTACGAGGAAAAGGAATTAATTAGAAGAGAGAGAGAGAGGTAAAGGAGAATTAGGACGAAGGGTTGGATGAACCGATGAAGTCATGAAGATTAGAGAGAGAGAGAACGAGAGAGAGAGACAAGAAAAAAAATAATTCCGCTCTCTCTCTTCGGAACAGCGGAAGAACTAAGAGAACGCCATTCGGAAGAACTAAATTAATACCTGATCTGTTCGGAAGAACGCCGGAAGTGCGGACTGCAGAACAGCGGAAGAACGCCAGAAGTGGAAGTGCAACAAAATTTCCAATGCGCCGGCCGCCGGAAGTGCAGAACCGCAGAAGAACGCCGGAAGTGCGAGTGAGAGAAGATGTAGAGACTGAGAGAAGATGGCGAATAAAAACTCCCCGTCGTCGAGAAGTTCTCCAAGGACTCGTCGTCGTCGTCATCGAGAGTTGGGAGAATTAGACAAATGAGAATAGAGAAGTTAGGGTTAAAAAACTTAGGGTTAAACGCAATTACGCAAAAATGGGAGGTTAAACTGGATGTCGGTATCGGTATCGGTTCCGATATCGATATCCGGTATCGACATCCAACGCTAGCCGTTAGAGGATGTCGGTATCGGATGTCGATATCAGAAACTTATACCAACATCCAGTAACCGATACCGACATCTGGATGTCGGTATCGGGTACCGTTTAGGACCTTAACAGTACCCGATACCGTTACCGCAACAGATACTGGTATTCGATACCGGTATCTGAACGGGCAAAGCCTAGCTACACGTCATATCTCCCGCCAAGTCAACTGCCGGTTCATCTGCCGTGTTAGTTTGGATTTAAACCAATTTTTTATATTTTAAATAGAAATAAATTTAAAATAAATCCAGAAAAATTCAAAAAAGTTTGAAAAAATATAGAAAAATCCCTAAAAATTAGAAAATTCATAACTTTAAATATATAACTCCAAATTAATCCAAATTTGCCTTGTTTGATAAAAAAATTAAATAATCAATCATTATGAAAATTTAAATTTAATAAATAGCAAGAGAATAAATTTTTATTTAAAAAGTGTACTCATTTCTTTTAGAAAATAAAGTTATAAAAAATGAATGAGTGTATACAAATTATTTTTCTCTAATTATTAGTCATTAAAAACCCAAGTATAATCTCAAATATAAAATGAGAATTATCTAATCTTAAATATCTATCTTTAATTATTCACGATTATCCCCAAAATAGTACATTTTGAGATTGTAATTTAAATTTACATAGAATGATAGATGTACACTTAAAACATGATAACATGCATAATAATGAAATATTTTATGCCTTAATTTACATTAATAATCATATAGTTTGATGTGTAAATTTCATGTTATCAGTTGACCTTAGGCGATGGTTGACAAACCTTCAAAAAGATGAGGGGACCATTTTCTTCCTCTCCTTTGTTATAATTTCATTCATTCTCTCCTTGCATTCCATCCATGCCCTTGCATTCGCATAATTTAAGAAAATGTGACAAATTCTCCATTTGACTCCAAAGATGCCAAATGTAAAAAAATACAAAAATTGATGCATGTTAAGGCTTAAATGCTAAAATCATGTTTAGAACATATTTATTCATTAAAAGAAGGATAATTATTTGATTTAGCAAGTAATTAACACCCAAATATGGGATTTTGATTCATGGATGCAACAACTAATTTTTGCTTATCGGACCACATGATGTAGCCTTCATGGGCACAAGTAACACCTTAAAATGTCATCATTTTGTATTTGATAAATAATATTTCTCTAAATATCTTTCTTAGATCCAAAATAACCATACTTTATACACTAGGACCTTCAAGAACTTTATACTAGTGGTATTAGTTGATGAGCATATTTACATATGCAATCTTGTGTCATAATACATTTATCACTAGTCTTTAAACATATGATCTAAATATTCCTATTCGTTGGCTATTCGAAAAGGACCATCGAATTATCCGAAGTAATACTACTATTTGTTCTGGCTCATATGATGAGTACGACTGATCCTATAGCCATCAATGTGGAGATACTAAGGATAGATATTGTGGGCTCTTTAGAGAAAAGTTCATTGAATTGATCCATATGAATCCCAAAATAGTATTATAACTAATTGTCAATTAGGTTGATTCATATTAGAGTTGTAAATGTGGTCCTAAGACACCAAAGATATCTTGTGGATGAATGACTATGTTTTGATTATGACTCATGAATCCCTAGCCACGAGATCTCTAAAATTTCATATATTAGATATAACATGAAGTCTTTGAAGATGATTGTATGGTCAAGATGGGATCTTTCACCCTCGGTATTAAGAAGATTAATTGAAGGAATGAGATGCGATGAAATCCTTGGCCAAGGTCGTGGAAACATTGAAGAAAGAGTGCCCAATGATTTCTTACACGCAATTAACTTGGGTTACCAATTAGGGTTTGACAATTGAGCATTGACGAGACTAATTCGTATGGTCGTTGAATACACACGATATAGTATCAAAACAAAGTCCTAAACTTACCAATTTATGATTAATTAATTTAATTAAAGGGTATAATGGTAAATAAGGGTCGAATCCACTAAGCATTGGGGAATTTTGAGAGATATCTTTGAAATTTGATCAAATCAGACGACGAACTGAGATTAGAAATTGGGCAATTTATGATACAAAGAAATATAACTCAATTTCGAATCTACGGAATCAAAAATCGAGTGATTTGGATGAGAATTCGCGGAGTAATCGAAGTTTGAAGAAAGGGTATAAATTCGTATCGTGAAAATGATTAAAAACGAAATTAAACTGAAATTAAACTTAATCTACGATTCAAAATGTAAAATTAACACTAAATGATGAAAGATTAAGATGAAAACACACAATCTAACCCAAAATAGCTTTCAAAATGATCCAATTAATCGTCAAATGCATGGCTTTTCATTCCGCAGTTTTGAAGACGAAATTGAAGTTCAAGATGTGATTTCTCCTCGATCTCTCAATCAAAATCTGATTCCAAGCACTCCTTGGACGAGAAAACGAGTCAAGAACATGAAGAAATCAAATTGGCACTCGATTGGTGTCAAGGACAGTTTGAATTTCTCGAAGATTCAAGGGCCAATCCTTTCGCCGTGAAGAACACGTATTTAAAGGGGAAATTTTGAGCGCGACCGTCCGATGAAGAGGGCCCTTGCGATCAACGGTCGCGATCACACGTCTGTTATTCGAATCGTCACGATTAAGTCAGGAACGTCCGATCGCCAATGAAGGGCTGAGGTGAGTCCACGTGTTTCAATTTGAATAGTCGCGTCAATTGATCATCTGTTGGATTTTAATCCAACGATCGCGATATGTTGAAGATTGCACCGATTGCAAGTGATCTCAGCCGTTATAACTTGCGAGATCAACGGCTGAGATCAACTCACTTAAGTGAAATTTGAAGCACGCTATCTTCGATCGAGTGGACCTCGCATCCATTGCATCCACCCGCGATATTCATTGTGATTTTCATCCGACGCTCCACATCACGCCACGCGTCCTGCAATCAAGAGAATAAAGCGAACATAGTCCCACACGGAAAAAAACAAGGAGATTCATCGGGTTTATAAGGTAGAGCAGACTAACGGTTAGCTTAAATCTGAACTATCGGTTGCTTATATGTACTATAACCTTAATAATACGAGTAAATATAAATAAACGTCACATCCGTGCCACGCACGCACTTGCGCTGGTCCGCATGGCTCTGCCACGTGGCCTTGCGTGCCACGTCGCATCCACATGTGCTCGCGTGAAATATGAACCCTTTTTGCTATTTTTTAATGTTTTAAATCACTTAAAAATCGAAAATAAATCTAAATAAATTCAGAAAAATTCCAAAAAATTTCTTAAAATTAGAAAAATCATAACTTTCAAAATAGAACTCTAAATTAATTCAAATTTGTTTTTTGGATCAGAAATTGAATAGTCTATCAATATAAAAAGTCAATTTATTAAAATAATAAGAGAATGAATTTTAAATAAATAAATACATTCATGTATCTTATAAAATAAATTTATAAAAATACATAAATATTAATAAAGATCTTTTCTCTTATATTTTCATCATTAAAACATGATTATGATCTTAAATATAATTAGGATTATAAATTATAATGTTTAATTACATATAATAATCCATAAATTGATGTATTTTTAGATCATAACATGAAATCATACAAAATGATAGAAAGATACTTAAAATATGATAACATGCATACATTTGGAATAAATAATGCCTTAATTTGTATTAATAATCATGTAAATTCGTGTATAAATAGCATGTCATCAACCATACATTAAATTATTTATGAGTCTTGTGTGGATGAAGGATTATACATACATGATAACCGATGAAAAAAAGGTTCCATAAGAGAGATCTTATTTACTTCATATTTCTAATAAAATGTGGCATATCTTGGCACCCAACGGAATGACAAATTAACTTATCAATTAGATTAAATTAATCCTTAATTAATTAATCTATATATTAAAGTAGATAATTAATAAAGTTTGACCAATAAGGTATTTTTGAGTCTATATTAACTAGTAAGATATGGAACTAGAGGATCACACATATAAGGTCTATAGATGTTGGTGGATATTAACATAATTATGAGGATTTTTACGAAGAATCCACATACTGAATGTTTATAAATAGGGGGAGAATGATGGCAACTCAAGGTACCTATGTAAGCCTTGTGAGAATTCTTTCTTTTCTTCTCTTTCTCTCTTGACAAAGAGCTTTGAAGAGGAGATCCAACCATCCAAAGATTGTGTGGATACTACTAGAGGCTAGAAATTTGAATAGCTTTAATACCTTTTTCAAAGAAACTCTATAAGTATATTTTGTTCACACATATTTCATGATAGGATCATATTTTCTTGATGGCTCAATATTGTGAACATTGGATTCAGCATATTCCACTTTACTCGATGTTTTGATCAAAATTTTGGAAGGTTTATCAACCTTAGAACCTAACATGACTCATATGAGTGAAGGCGTTAGAGTTGAAAATCCAAGATGATCTAGAGGCAAGTCAAGCTTGTAGATGAAGTGGAGGTGTGACTTGCTGATTTAGTTGCAAACAACGCTTGTGCTTACTATGCCTCACACTCCTCTTGATTAAACAATCTCTAGATCACCGCAGAAATTGGTGTTTGTGGAGGAGCTTGGAAGGGGTTCAGGGTAGTACCATAATAACCCTAAAAGATCATTTTTTGAGTCTTAGTCAAGTTTCCCAAATTCCAATCAACATTTTTAGTGGGGTGACTGGTTTTTCCCTATTAGGTGCTTTGAGGAGACCTAGTCTTTCCCTTAGCCTAACTCATACACTTTTTGGAAGTCTTGGAGCCACGATCACGAAGTGATATAGATACTATGAGGGAAAATGGATTCAACAAGGTTGAAGAAGCAAGAGAAGTCAGAATGCTTGGGGATACGTTGATAGTCACCCAATGTGCAAAAGAGAAAATATAAGTCATTGAAGGTACTTAATTGCTAGAGGGTACTTGACCATAGATTTGAGATGTGATGGACAAGAGAAGTTCACTGACCCTGTGTAAAATCTATTTAAGACTAATTTTGTGGAAGTAGTTGGTAGTTATTACAAGAAAGGTTAATCAAGAAGGAAATATTGGAGTTTAAGAATTTTTGGTGACTCGTCCTCTAGGTATCATATTTTTTATCATAAATATACCATTCAGGTGGGTGGAAAAGAAATTTTGCTTTAGTTTTTGCACATAAAATTTGTTATCGGTGAAAGGTGTTCTTAAGTGAAGCTGGCTCTATGAATTGGATTCACCCTCATCCTTGACATGTTGAGAGTGAATATTGAGGAGCTGAACATCAAATTTCTTGACATATTTTTTGTTGATATAAGGGTCATTAACTTTCCCTTTTAAAACATCAATTTTCCTTAGACATGAACATTTCAACTCCATTGAATGAGTCAATTTCCCTCTACCAAAACATTTCCAAATTTTAGATGAAAAATACTAGACTACACATTAATATTTACAAAAAGAGTGTGAAATGGGTTTGTCATTCCTCTTACTTGAAATTGACCCTAACTTCCATAAAAATAGAGATATTTTTTTCAATTGGCATTTATATAAATGTCTACATTCATGTTTTAGACAAAATATTATTTTTAAAGGTAATGTTGCTCTACAGAAAAAGTGGCGAATAAAAAATAGTGCTAGGTATAATTGGTGATGATCCCTATCCTCAAAAAAATTCTAAAACAATAATGTAGAAGAAATTATTCAATCAAGTATTAGGTCAAAATTATAAGCATTGTTTCCATTTATTTTTGGTTGAAATTTGCAAGGCTTGGAAAAGAAATAGGGATTAAACTCATCTTCACACATTCCCTCCCCCCTGGAACTCTTCACATCAACTATGAGAATAAATCAATTTCTTCAATATTTTATGGAACAAAGAACCCTTTATTTCTATGTTTGAAAAAATGTTTCAAATGAAAAAGAAGTCATCTCATGCATTTAACTTTATTGAAATTCTATTAGTTTCCTAAGTTGAAACCCATAAAATATTTCAAACATAATTATCTTTCTAAGATTGTATGCATATTCAATCTATGACTATTGTCTGAAAATGATTAACAATTCATGTACTTTATGAATTCTAAAAATACTAATAATAAAAATGGAGAATTGAAAAAAATAGAAAATCTCATTCTAGGGGTGTTCGATCTTCTTCTTTATTTTGACATGGGGTTACTCGAGCCTCATACTTGCTAACATGTAATTTATACCAGTAATTACATGATTACTAATGCAAATTAAGGCATAAAATATTCTTATGCATATTATCATACTTTGAGTGCATTTCTAACAATCTATGCAATTTAACATTATAATATCAAAATATATTATTTTACACATAATTATGCATGATTAAAGAATATATTTTATAGTAGATTATTCTCATATTTATTTGAGATTATAATTAAGTTTTAATTGCAAATAATAAGAGAAAATATTTGTATATACACTCATATTTAAAGAAATGACTATTTTTTTTGAGATAAAAATTTATTCTCTTGTTTTTTATTAAATTTGACATATTAGAATGATAGATAAATTAATTTCTGAGAAAAAATTGGATTGAAAAGGAGTTGTATTTTCAAAAATTTGAAATTTCTAATTTTTCTATGATTTTTCCAATTTTTTTGGAATTATTTTGAATTTATTGATATTTTAAATAATAAAAGTTGCTTTTTTTATTTATTGTGCTGACATGATAGACAATGCAGATGCCACATGACACACACGTGTGTATATATATCTGTGCATATAATAATGGTTTAAGCATCCTTTTTAAGAATATAAGCTAACCCATTATCACACTTTATTTATAGGCAATAAATGCCGATATTTTTGCCATGTGGGACTATTTTTTGTTTTCTTTTATGTAGGTGATTGATAACATGCTATATTAACATGATAAAACATGATTTTTGATGCATATTAAGGTATAAATGGTTTCATTTACATGCATGTTATCATACTTATGTGTATTTTTCTATCATTCTATGAAAAACTAACTATAATCTCAAAAATACTTTAAATTAGGGTTAAATATGATGATTAAAAAGATAAATAATTGATAACTCATCTTTACTTGAGATTATAAGGTTTCTAAAAATTAAAATAATGAGAGAAAAAGTTTTTTTATGAACATTTATTTACTTTTTAAGTTAAAATCTTTAAATAAATAAATGTATTTTTGAAATAATATTCGAAAAATCTCATTATTTATTAATTTTGACTTTTTAAAATGATAGATGATTAAATTTCGGATCAAATGAAAGAAATTTGGATTAATTTGGAGTTATAATTTCAAAGTTATGAATTTTCTAATTTTTAGGGATTTTTTCCAGATTTTTCTGAATTTATTTCAATTTTTACTAATAAAAATGAATTAAAAAAGGGGCAAAACGCGGGTTTATTCCGCGCGGGACCCACGTGGCTGCGACGTGGCACTTAGGGCCACGTGGCAGCACCACGCGGGCCCACGCGGCGCCTACGCGGCGCGATATTTATTTACATATATATTTTATATACTATATAGTGCATAAGGTTCAGCCTTCCGTATATCGGAAGGGTATTCAACCCTCTGAATCGGCGTTCCTTTTAAACCCGATTGTTTCTTCTAATTTTCTCCGTGTGGGACTAAAGTCCCACACAGTTTTTAAGATACAGGTGACATGGACTTACGCAGGGCGTCGGATCGAGCGAGGCGCAGATGATGGTGCGTCGATCGCGTGCGCTCGCGGTCCACCGGAGATGATCAGCGCACGTGCTTTAATTGGAGCGTTATATAACGGCTGTGATGAGGCGAAGCGGATCGCATCTCGACTGTCCGATCACGATCCAAGGGGCGATATTCTACGCGTTTTATAACGGTCATCTACGCGACGCATCCGGACCGTTCATCAAAATCGGACGGCCATGACTCAAGCGAAATGGTCCACGATGAACCGTTCCATCGTAACCATCGATCAAAACGATCGGACGGTTACGCCCAAATGTACTATAAAATGGCATGTTCTTCGATGTTCTAAGAATCCGAGTTGGAATTCAATCTAATTGAGCTGTCTAGACACCTTCCCTCTCGTTTCTCTTGATCTCAACGTGTTCTACCCTCAATTCTGCACCTCCGGAGCCTTTGAAATCAAGATTTGGTGGAATAGTTTAGGAGAAATCGACGCTTGAACCCCATGTTCACGTTCTTCGTGTTCTTCGTGATTAAGCGGTTTAATCACGATGATTTGATCGCGATTTGAGATTAGTGGAAGCGGTTTTTCATAATCTATCTTCCTATTATGTTTAATTTTGATTTAGATTAGGATTTCAAGTTCAATTTGGTTTAAATTTAGTCAAAATCGTGATTTCTTCGTCCGAAATTTTCTCTCCACGAAATCAAGTCCAAATTCAATGATTCTTAATTCCGTGGAATCGATTTGAAGTTATCTTTCATAATTTAATATTTTCCTCAATTTCTATCACCAATTCATCGTCCGATTTGATCAATTTTGAAGAATACGTCAAGAAATTCCTTATTTCCTTGTGGATTCGACCCGTATTTACCATTATGCGACTCAATTTAAGTTAATTTCCCAAAATTGGTAAGTTCGGTATTAATTTTGACACGATACCGTGTGAAATCGATGACCTCGCGGTCTCGTCTTGTCAGTGATGTGGTGCACTCAAAAGTGTCTGATCATCGTGAAAAGAAATGATTTAATCTTAGTGCTCTACTTTCACTTACGTGAAGGGGCGATGTATTTTGATTGGACGGAAATTTGCTTTATTTGACGTCAATCAATCCTGGTCATTCATCTAAGAGTTAGAACATTTTAGATTGAATGCGCCTGATGAACTCCTATGGATGCATGACATCATTCCAAGCGTTTGATGGAAATCAAATAGTAACTGTTATGCGGCGATTGCTCTTCAAGCGATGACTCGATGTAATCTCAGTGTTTCATTGAGGATCTGACATCCACAACTTAACAATGACGATTCACCTCTTTAAGATTAATCACGGTCGTTGATCGAAGATAAAGAGACGATCTTTTGGCCATGCCCAAAATTTGCCTAGTTAGACTCTCTCTCTTTGATAGAAAATGTATTCTTGAATTGTTTCGATTGATCAAACCTTTTGGACAACTCAATCCTTGAATCTCTTAGTTTCTTCCTCTTCTAGACTCATTTCCGCATTCAAGGAGTGCTTGAAATCAATATTTTGATGAAAGAATAGGGAGAATTCACTACTCGAACTCTGAATATTCGTTTTTGAAAAGATAGAATGAAAAGCCCTTGATCAAGCGATCAATTGGATGATTTCGAGCCCGATTTCAGGTTAGATTACGTATTTTCCTCCTAATCTATCATCATTTATCATTAGATTTTAATTTCAAAGCTTATATTAAATTTGTTTTTAGAAATTTTATCAAAATCTCTCTCTTTGCGATCGATTTTTTTCTCTTGATTTTTCTCCTTCATTCTCCGTGAATATTGATCCAAATTAAGTGATTTTTGATTCTGTGGATTCGTCTTGGAGTCTTCTCTACAAAAATACTAATTTCCTCAATTTCTCACCTCAATTCATTCTCCGATTTGGCCAAATTTTGAAGAACACCTTGACAATTCCCATAAATCTCTGTAGATTTGACCCTTATTCATCATTGTACAAGTCAATTCGTGATTAAATATTAAAATTGGTGAATTTGATAATTATTTTTTATGTAAATTCGTGTGCATTCAACGAACGCATGAATTCGTCTCGTCACCTGCAAACCATGAGAACATGCATTCTACAACCTGTATGTTTAAGATATAACTACTATGAAAGGAATTGAAAATAACACTTCACAAACATTAATGAAGGATTAATGAAATTATCTAACTCACACGTATATGATATAACGCTACAATGATGTTGCACTTATCCTGATAGATAATTCTACAAAGAGACATTTCTCTCGTACTAAATTAGAGGATGACAAAGAGGAATTAATGGACATATCTTTCTCTCTATTCATACACACATCCTATTCATGAAAAAAGGTATAAGATCAAATAGGGATGTATCAAGTAAGGTCTATTAAGTGTGCCATAACATTACTTCGAATCTATAAATTGAGGGAATCTCTTGTGTGATACTTAACAAGGATTTGATTCATATTTAGAAGTGCATGTAAGGGCCAATATGCCAATTGAAGAGGTTATGAGGGTTAAACTCATTCTATCTTATGTCATTCTTGATCCCATCTTTATGACCCTATTCTATCCTATTTAAAATCAATTCAAGATTAGATATAGTCAAGAAAGAGTCTCGTGCAATACAACTTTCAGAAATTGGGACTTTCTACAATCATATCAGTAATATTTTTTGATTTTTTGAATCATGCAAGTAATTTCATTTTGAAATTTTTGCATTAGGATTGAGTTGCCTAAGTGATAGGCAAAATTTAAACTAGAATGGTTGAGGACTTCATATCTATGGATTGAACTCTTATGATCAATTAATATTTGTGCCCCACTTTCAAGAATTTCACTTGACAAGAGTCAAATTTCATATAATTATCATTCATCCATCATAAATTTCATCAATAAACTATCCTAATTGATAATAATAAATACAAATTTTGCCGATAGTCACATATCATTGTTAAAGTGACTCTCAGGCCTTTGATCCTTCGTCCAAACAGTTGGCTAACATAGTAAAGATAAAGACATTAATTTGTTGTTACAATAATATTATATTTAGATTTCAAAATCCAAAATTTAAACAGTATTGAGGAATAAGTAATAATTTCCAAATTATTAAAGCAATAATATTAATTTGTTTTTGAATTTCCCACGTCTAGACTGATTATTTTTCAATGGTTTCAGGAGTAGATAATTCCTCCACTAGAGAGTTTTGGCACTCGTCCTGTTTATCATCTCTCTCTCCTCCCCCGCATCCCCCGCCCTCTTCCCCCCCCCCCCCCCCTCTCTCCTCCACGATATAAAGAAGTCAACAGAAGAACAGAAGAGATAACGAGACCCTCTCGGAAGCTGCAGTCCTGCGGCTCATGGAAAACCCAGAAATGTCGGCCCCAACTCCGGCTTCAGATGGGTCCGAGAAATGGGGGCGACGGACCTGGGATTTCCTATCCGCGGTGCGATCCCGCTCTCCTCTGGTCCAGTGCATCACCAATCTCGTCTCCATGGACATCACAGCCAACGTCCTCCTTGCCGCCGGCGCTTCTCCCGCCATGGTCCACGCCCTCCCCGAGATCCAGGACTTCACTCCTCACATCGACGCTCTCCTCGTCAACGTCGGAACTCTGTCCGAAAGTTGGCTCCCGTCGATGATAGCGGCCGCCTCTACTGCATCCAGATCTGGCCGCCCATGGGTTCTCGATCCGGTCGCTGTATCGGTCTCCGATTTCCGCATGCAAGCCAGCCTGCAACTCTTAAACCTAAAGCCGACCGTTATCCGGGGAAACGCTTCCGAGATTATCGCGATTTCGTCGGCATCGAGAGTTCAAGGAAGCAAGGTTAGATTGATGATAAAAATAATGGTAGGATAATTCATTTACGGTGATATGGTCAGGGAGCGGATAGTACTCACGAGTCGTTGGAGGCGAGAGACGCGGCAAAGGATCTGGCGATATCGACCGGTGCCGTCGTGGCTGTCACCGGAGCCGTAGATCTGGTGACGGACGGGAGGACGGTGGTGGAAGTGAGGAACGGCGTCCCGATGCTCCAGAAGATAACAGCCACCGGGTGCGCTGTTACGGCGCTGGTGGCCGCCTTCGTTGCAGTGGCACCGCCGCGAGCTTTGGAAGCTACTGCTTGTGCTTTGGCTGTGTTTGGCTTGGCGGGTGAGCTTGGAATGGGTATTTCAAGAGGCCCGGGTTCTCTCCGAGTGAATTTGATAGACTCGCTGCATGGAATGGAGGAGGAGGCTGTTACCTCTGGAGTCAACATCCGGTACCGCGGCACTGCAGACATCTAAGCGAGATAATTGAAATATGATAATGATGGGGATAGTGATGAATGAAACCCATTGAAGGGTGTCTTTGATCAAAGAAAAAAGAATCATGTTTCAACATACTTTTTTAAAAACAGTTTTAGGGAACATCGGGGTAAGATTTGATTTCCTCCATGAACATAACCCTTGTCGAGAATAGTGATGATGATGGCAATGATGAAAAGGATGAGTCTGGTAAGTCACATGATTAGCTTTTAAGCCCTTTGTGAATATATTTGACACCTGCTACAAGCGAAAAATTTATGGAATGGAGATCATAAGACTATGTTTTGCATTTATAAAATTTGCCCCAAGATTATGAAATGTATAATTGGTAGAGATAAAATGGTACCATAAACTCAGGCTCAAAGAGTTTAGACCATTGTTACATCATCTTAGTGGTCATTTGAGTTGTTGATTTCTACATCTTTATTAGATAAAGAAAATCTTGGGAGTTGAGACTTGGTAAACCCTCAAATTTTTGTCAAAACTATATAATAAAGGATAAGATTTTGAATTGAACATTCAAAAAGGTAAAGCACCTTAAATAGATGATATTATCAACTAATCTAGATGAAAATTCATTTTTATTAGATATATTGAAGGAGCTATTGAAGCTATTCAAGTGTCTAGCCTTTCACAGTACTTCCATGATCGTTGGACAATTAGATCTCTTCTTCAAAATCTTCACCAAAGGGAAAAAGAGAAAAAATTGGAGAGTTTCCAACAAGGCTCGCATGGGCTCACATGGGCACCCTCTAGGTCTATATATCTCATTAGTAATTTTGTAGTCAACTTTATTTCATTATATATGTTAATGTATAGATCAATTAATCAAGGATTGATTTAACCCTAATCGAGAAATTGAGTTGTCATCCCATTGGGTGCTAAAGCTACATGACCTATTCGAAGAAATATGTCATGTATAAAAAATCTCTTATGAAATCTTTTCATTATCAGTTGCTATGTACTTATAATCTTTCATCTATTCAACAATCCCAAATGGCTTTTAAGGTCAAATGTTTACACCCTAATTGGTCATTATGTTCAATGCTGATATGTAAAGAAAAATCATTAAACAAAACTTCTTGATATTTTGAATACCTTAGCATATGATCCTTATATAGAGGGCATAAGATCATCTTGACCAGTCAATCATATACAAGGACTTCATTTTGTATTTAATGTATGATATTTGTGAAGATATATTAGCTAGAGATAAGTAAGTCATAATCAAAATCGGAGCATCTATCATCAACATGTCTTTGGTGTCTCAAGTCTAAGGATCGATCACTTGCACAAGCATAATATGAATCAAATCTGATTGACAATCAGGTATAATCTTATTTAGGGATTCATACAAATTGATTTAGTGAACTCTTTCTCTAAAGAGTACCAAATATCTATCCTTGCAATCTTCCATACCAATAGCCACAAAAGCCAACTATACTCATCATACAAGTCAAATTTAGATAATGCTATGGTTTTCAATTTAGTGAATTATGTTGTCTAGATAAGTCTTCTCGATTATTCTTTGAAATAAAAAAATGTTTAGAACATATGTTTAAAGACTGTGTATTATGATCACATCATAATTTACTAAGTCATTAAAAAATGTTCTATGTGTTTCATTACAAATATCATTACAAGAATGATAATAAATAAAATTTCATTTCGATTAGTATAAACGAGAGATGTAAGTTTGATTGGCTTTTAAGCCAAATAATATCTCTTATAACCCACATTGGAATTTTATCGATTAATGTATTATCAAGTAATTGCCAAATTACTTTAACATTTAACTCTAGATTTCCTACTGCTACAATTTTAAGATGGCATGCATAAGAACAGTATTTCAATACACAAGTGAACATTTAGCTTTTTTATGTCCCTAAACTTGATATTTCTTCAAATAGGCAAAAACTCATAGAGAACTTCTCTAATGAACTTTGTCTAAGTTCATAAATCAATTTGCCTCAACAGCTAGAAATGTAAAGTATATGAACTATCTTTGTCAAATAAAATTGAAATAGAGCTCCCAAATTCCTTACTAGACTTGGCTATTCAGACTTTATGTTTTCATCCAAAAGTCTAGTCTCAAAACATAATGGCTTTGTGATGTTAGTTTGAAAATTCGATATAGATAGCGACAATACCAAGAGATGGCTGCTTGAGCATTGAAAAATCAGTTATCCCTCTTACTCACAATTTTACATACCTTTTCTAGAAAGTTTTTCCCTTAATTCTTTCAAGGAGTAGAAGTATGAAAAATTTTTGTTATATTCGTGCAGCTTTAATGGGAGCATCCACGATTTGAAATTTTCTTATCTTTTTATTATCATTAGGATGACAAGCTAGAATCATAGTTAGGTGGCCCATTGGGATCCATCTCTCTATGTTTCTCTATTTTCGTCATTTTTTTATTCTTAGGGACAAGTTTTCAATTTTTTAGGGAGCTACTTAAACAAGACAAACTAACCCTTGCTAATTCAAGGGAAAACAACCTACATCAAATTGAAATTTCATCAAAGCCACCAAGTCAACCAGTAATTACCCGAATACCCCCAATGACACCAACTTACCGCAATTTTCTCGCAGATCAATTCAAGAAAACATCCTAATGAGAACAGTTGATAATCAATCATACAAAAACTCTAACAGAATAACAGTTCATACAATTATCGCCAGAGATAAAGATAATAAACGAATCAGTCTTGCCTTAAAATTGTGTCGACATCTCCATCGACATTGTATTCCTCCACTATCTTCTTGGCATAGGAAGGCATATGCTGGTTGGCTCTGTTTCCAAAAAAAAGCACGAGATGAGAGAGGGGTACGACCTCCAGTTAACTCTAAGTTCATCTCAAGTTTTGGTCAATGCGAAGAGTACCTCTCTTTTCCCCAGACACGGTAGACATGCAAGTAGTTTCTGATTGTGTGATAATCCAAGGAGTATTTAGCAAATTCCAGACCTTTGGGACCAATCTGTCAGAGGTTAAAAGAGGACTCAGCGGCAACGAACAACCCAAGGATTTCGAGAGAGAAAGATACCAAGTTCAGGAGGAATGCGATAATGTGACCAATAAACTTAGGAGCAGGCTGAGAAGGCCCTTTCCCTGAAAAGAACAAAAATCAGGGTTTGACATCATAATTTCTTGAAATAATGTAAGGCACCTGACTTAGCTTGATCATCAGCTTTGACTGTCTCCATCACCAGTAATTTACGGTTACCCTGCAAAAATAGAAGGATGAGAACGAGGACATGGTGAAAAGAGTTGACCAATTTCTAGAAAACTTCTTTCTCGTACTCTGCTTATTGTTGGTGTCACCTCAAAGAGATCCTTTACTAGGTCAAGCATTTCACGTCCACGTTCATTTCTGCCATTTATTACAGAAATAGGGAAAAACTTAGAAGCCGCGCAAGGAGAAAACAATAGTTGGAAGTTTAACATATACCTCACAGTGACATATTGGGGATGCTGATTCATACTGAGTCCAGGGTATTTTGGCACACCCATATATCCCACCACAAGATCCTGTGATGATTACATTCACTAATAAACTAATTCATTTTTATTAAAAAAGCCTCTCTCACTAAATAGAATTTTCTATGTAATCTTCTTTCTCTTTATCTATATGTATTTTAAAAGTAGGGGTAATCCAGAAATGATGGGCGTATCTAATGGTAACATTGGCAATGGATATATTCTATTGTCCTCTTTACTGCACTTACCCTCATCTCCACAACATCTATCTCTTCATTACCCATTTATATTCTCTCTTTCCATCTCTTTATTCATTTTCCTCTCTGTTCCACCAATCACCAGTGTATGTATGAATTTACCTGTCTCCCACAAATCATTCATAGAATAATTCATTTTTTCTAAGAATGGCCTAGAAGGATAATTAATTAAAATAAAAATGTATGAGAAACTTACTGCTAGTCCATTTGCATAGTCAAAGCAACTGAAAAGTGTATCAAATTAAGAATGTTACAAACCTATAAAAAGTGTTATAAAAGTTAATTTTTCTTTATGTTAGCCTTTCGATTTTTCATAAAGCAAAAAGATTGGACAAACATTACCTATAGCAAGATGGCGCAATTACATCTACTAAATCATTTGCTGGAAGCGAAAAATATGGGACCTGCTTGTGACAAAGTAGACAGAAAAATGAGAAAATTGATTTGCGCATAAAGAATTATTTTAGTCAAATGAATCAATGAACCTCTTCAATATGACCATCCAGATGCTTTAACTGAACCTGATAAGAAGCAAAAAGAATTTAATGAATAAACTATATAGACTAAGGAATAAGAATCAAATCTTGTCAAGGAGAAGAGCTTGGTTCTACTCTGATCAACATTAAATAACATAGCAAAAGAAGACAATAAATAAAGAATGAGAAGAACTCCAAACCTTGTAATCTTGCATAAATTCGTAATGTAAAACTGTCTCTGGATCACTGCTTGCCGCCTTAAGAAACTTGTCAAGTCCTTCACGTTTTCCATTATCAACTGTAAAGGCAAAGAAAAAATGTTAATCAATAAACATAGTTTGTTTACTAGTTACATCGACAAAGAATTATTAGTTACCACAATTTGTGCCAAGCACGTAGAGCTTTTCTAAACCCAAGTGTTTCTCAACGGATCTTAGCGCTGCAGGTCAAGAAATCATGCTGCATTAAAAAATGAAAGTCACGATGAATGAAAAGCCAGACAGATAGAAAAAGTACATGATTTTAATTACCTTGAACTTGACATCCAACCCCACAGAAAAGAAGTCTTTTAACCCCGGCTGCCTGCCAACCAGGATGAAGAGTGTAAGAATAGGTACAGAGTATTTCGAAATATCTTTGTCACAAAATGAGACTTCTGAAACCCTAAATTACTAATGCTCAAAAAAGAATACTTAACTCTGCACAATGACCTGGCTAAATAAAGGCTACATAACAACCCAAAGGGTTAGTGCTAGGATACCATCCTCTGAGCTAAATGGACAGGATTTCTAGCAATCCACAAGATCATAGATAAAATAAAATAAGAGGGATGATGCTTCGTCAACCAGGTAGAACCAGACTACTATATACTCTTCTGTAATTCATTCCTATTACTCTCTCATATTTATGATTATTGACGGAGGAGGATAGATCCTTTAAAAGGCAAGGACAGCTGACTTTCCCATTGTTCTTCACAGTGAATGGTTTTCGTAGATGATTTGTAAATAAAAGATATTTGTACTTCTATCACTCCACAATAAATGGCAAAAACCTCCAGCCCCCATCAATAGGAAAAGTATAATCATGTCTCTTTCTCTGTTGACATTTGCTTATGGAGTATATCTCATGAGTAAAAATAAAGACATTGGACATCTGTTAACAACGTTTTGGTGATCAACAAATCCAACTGTGTTTGTATTCATTGGGTCACATCCGAATTTAATCACTGTCTCCATTACTCTCACTGGCGTGTTAGAGTCCTTATGCATTCTTCAGACATATGTTGATCAAGGGACCACCCTGGTGTCTCATATCAATAAAGTAAGAAAGAAAGATGAAGAAAATCAACCAAAAAAGGGTAGGAGAGAGAGAGATCGAAATGACCTCAACCAAAGCAAGGGTGTTCAGATTGGGAGATAATGTTGGTTTGACACCTCTGGCAGCAAAGACTTCTTCAGGTGTCCTGGCGTGAAAGAATCATATAAAGCTATGAACATGACTATGCAGATAAAATCAATCCTCTACTCCCAAATACAAACATGCACACAAAACTGTGAATGGCAATGCAAGGCTTGCATAAAGTTTACAAACCTGGCCAAAACAGGCATTGGAGATAGCCTATCCTCCGGATTGCTGCAAGCATTCAAATGCTTCATAAATTACCCAAAGAAATGCGTGACAAAGAAGCTCAACATTATTCATGACAATAGTTTTCTTGCCTCTGGACACAAATAACTGCATCCACTAAGTTTTGCTTCAGCATTTCCACTGCTATGGTTGTTACAATTCCCGTCCACTGCGCTCCTACATTTTTATTTGGGATCCAACCATAAATGAACATGGTAATATAGGCATGTTAATGCAAGTAAATAAATATGGGAGAAAATAATAGGGTAAGCAAATAGATAATGGCTGGAATGAAGGTAGCATGCATTTTCCTGGGTTTGTAATGAAGTTTTTAGCAAAGTTTAAGCGAATGAAGAGTAACCATCATCCCAGAGAAGAAATAAAAAGAGTATTTTTGATAGCCTGAGAACCAATTGCCTTTAACAATTACCTTCTACTGGCTTGGTTTTGCGTGCATAGAGCAATTCTTTGTAGACGCCAAAATGCAGTTCATCAGTTCCCACATCTCTACCTCTTCCATGGACCTTTGGTTCCAAAGCCTACTAGAACAATAAAAACAAATATAGCATCACGATACAAATATGAATTTCAAAAAAAAATTAGGAAATAAATATGCATTTTAAGAAACATCACTTTTTATCAAACAAGAAAATTACTAAATTCCCTGTTTCCACTTGTTAAATGAGATGAGCTCAATTCATCTTTTTGTTCAAATCTTGGAAAGGGTTTCTTTCAACCTTCAAGTTGGGCATAAACTGAACGCCTATAAATGTGGGGCATAAACTGGATGCCTACAAAGGTGGAGCTTGCTTACAAAACTAAAAATCATTTACCAAATTAAGTGCCAGAGCGTGCATCCAATACATTGTTAAGCCAAATCAAGTGCACTTTAAACTCGTTATTGAGATAGGACAATCAACAAAAAGTGGAAATAATGATGAGATTCAAAATTTGAATTGTTTTACACACAGTGCACCTCAACAGATAAGAGATAAACACAATTTTTTTTTTGTTGAATCAAAAAGGGAAGATCACCTGAGGTTGGTGAATTCCTTCGATAGAAAGTGTGGTTGATCACACCACAATAAATAATAATCAATAGACAGCATCCTTACAATAACAGATACCAGGTTTGCTTACGATAAATCCAGCTTTGCTTACAATAACAGATACCACAACATTCACATGGATTGAAAAATAAACAAAGTTTTTACGAACCAAATAATTGGCTTCATGAGCAATCTTGTGAGCCAAATGGAAACACGGCAAATAAGATTGCCGAGACACAATTGTGACAAGTTTCGAAATATTAAAGTAGCACTAAAAATTTAACATTACAAGTATCATTGCCCACTTTTAAGAGCTTCAATCATATTGAACAAGAATCATCTCAGGATGAAATCCTAACAACAGCTGAATGACTAATGACAAGATCACTTCCTTTGTTACTACATACTTCTGGAAATAATGAAGAGAAGAAGCTATGACAACTGAGTTCCAGCGCTCTCTAGTCTGCTGAGACAGGACAATCTAGAATATCTGTGCCAAGCGGCAATAGATTATAAACCTCACAAGGCATATCAAAAAAAGAGGTTAGCAACGACCTAGGGCTTGACAGAAGCGCAAAATTAATAGGGACTTATTGGTTGAATGTCCCCAAACAATAAAGAAGGTCAGAGACCCTAAGGGAGAGTATCATGAATATTATTCCGCAGGGTAGAGGTAGGGAAATTGTCTCAACTCACTAGTCACCCTCTTCCTTCCAAGACAGAGCCATTCCAACTTATGTAGATTACCTTCTTGTTTTCTTGTTCTGATGTAACATGATTTCTTGAAGAATTCCAGTTTGGCCTTTACAGAGATAGAAGTTCCCCGCAAACACTCCATAGAACTTAAATAAAAATATGGATTATTCATTCAAAGGAGACTGTCTGAAAGGAGTAGCTCCTTTTTCCAATGGATTGTCTGGCCATCAAGAAGAAAGTGGCGATACCATTTCTAAAATTAAACTGAACATATGCAATATACTCTTTCTGAACAGATTTTTTTTGTTTATTTAGACGGGAACTTGCTCAGGAAACATGGACTTTGTCATCTATAAGTCTAACAAAGGAAAAACAAGAACCCTTTATCCTCGACAGAAAATTTAACTAAGATGAAGTAATCTGTAATTTTTTTCTATAGATCACAATACCAGGAAGAAAAAATTTCGATCATTTAATTGCAATTCAAATACTTACTTCTATTCTCGACATCCCATCTCCAAGGAAAGCGCAAGCATTCTTCACGTGAGCAATATAATATGTGTCGCATAAACCGCACTGACTGCGGGGAAAATAAAGAATAAAATAAGAAAATAAGACAATTTCAGGAAGTAATTAAGACGTGGGAATTTATTTTCTCCGTCACAAACAAATACCTGCAGTGATCTTTGGCAGGATAGACACCGCCGGGAGGTATCGGCCGAGATCGATTCCTCCAATCATCCCTCATCTTAACCGAATCTTCCATGTGGAAAGATAAAGCACACGAAGATACTTCAGGAAAAACTAATTCCAGAGAAAAGTGACACACGAAACGCAGCGAAGGAAATTCACGATTTAATACAAATTCACAACGAAAAGTACCTTTGGAAGAGGGGGAAGAGGAAGCGGCGCACGACTTGACCAAGGGATAGGAACCTCGGAGGGAATAACTGCTCGCCATGAGAGTCATCTTCTCCTGCAGGATGGAAGTTTCGCGGGAGTCTGCAAGTCTAGAGATATGGTATTTCTTGGAGGGTTTAGGATATAATCCAGAATAAAAATTTAATTACCATATCAGAGGGAGGGCAGAAAAGTAATGTCCATAGAGTAGATATCCAATTTTAACTGCATTTCTGTTTTTATTTTTCTTTCTTGACGGTTATAACCGTTGTTAGGTGTGAAATGAGTTAGATTGTAGCTATTTTACCTTGTATAGAGCTGTATAAATAGGCTAGTTTTGGGGTTTCCATCAATTTTGTGAGGAGGATTGATTGCATGTAAGCTTTCTAGGAACATAGGATCTCTATGTCTCATCAAGGAAGATCGAAGATTTAGGAAGGATATTTGAGGATTGATTTGTTTCTGACTTAGGATTCATCAAGGATATTATGGATATTTGAGTGACATGGTATCAGAGCATCATGCAAGAGACATCATCTGACCCGAGATCTTGATATCCAAGGTTCGTTTAATTCAGAAAATCTATGTCCTCCATTGACGTCAATTCTCGTTGACATTGAGAATGTATGTGTGTTTCTAGATAAATCTAATGATTGAGGAATAATTGTGTTGAAATCGAACATGTCTTCTATCTTAGTATTCGTGAAGAATAGGAGAGTTGAAGGATAGATAAGAGAAAATCAGATTCAATGAATCACATCATATTCTAAGGTATCATAAAAAGCTGAAGGAGAAAAGGACAACGCTAACAACCAGTGCCAAATAGTCATTGTTGCATGGATCTAAGGCTCGACAAGCTATCGAAGGTTTCAATCAAAACAATGATTGCAGTGAAAGATGTTGAATCAGTACATTTAAAAAATTTGAAGCACCAAGAATAGATGATCCTTCAATTTGGTATAGAATAAAATTCATACCTTCATGGATCATTTGAAGGAGTTCTTCAAGTTGTTCGAGCATCCAGCTTTTAACAGTATCTATACAGTCTTTGGACGATCGGATCTCCTGTTGAACACTCGTCACCACGAGAGGGAGAGAAGAGAGGGGAGAATATCCACTAGGCTTGTATGGGCACCTCTATTATGGTCGTTCTCTCCCTATTTATAGACTTTAGGAATGTAATTTTTTCACAAAAACCCTTATATTTATGTCTATATCTAACAACGCCCATTGACCTTATATGTGTGACCCTCTAGGTCCATATATCTTGCTAGTTTATGACTATAGCAACCCAATAACACTTATTGGTCTTCCTTATCAATTAATTATATCAACTTATAGATTAATTGGCTAAGGATCGCCAACCCAATGGGTGCCGATCTACACAACGTGTTTAGGGAGATATTGAGTATATCAGAACTCTTTTATGGAACCCTACCATCATTGGTTATCATGTATGTATAGTTCTTTCAACCATGCGAGACTCATGAATAACTTAGTGTATTGCTAACTGTAAAACCCTAATCGGTCACTCAATTTAGTACTGATATGAGTAGAAAATTATCGATAATAACTTCTCTAATATTTACACTACCTTAGACAAGGATTTGATCACATCTCATTCCTTGAGTTGATCTCCTCTTATCTTGAGGGCAGATGATCCCATCTTGACCACTCAATCATCTTCGAGGATTTCATGTCGTATCTAATCTATCACGTTATAGAGATCTAGTGGCTAGGGATTTGTAAGTCATAGCCAAAACACGATTATTCATCTAAAAAATGTCTTTAGTGTCTTAAATCAATGGTCCATATACACAACCGTGATATGAATATACCGGTTTGACAATTTGGCATAATACTATTTAGGGATTCATACTGATCGATTCAGTGAACTCTTCCTCCAAAGAGCACACACTATCTATCCTTGGTGACTCTCCATAGATGGCCATAGGATCAACCATACTCATCATATGAATCAAATTAGATAGTGTTATTCTTTCCAAATAATTCAATGTCCTTTTCGAATATCCCACAAATAAGAATATCTAGAACATATGTCTAAAGACCAACAATCACAATATTATAATCTCATCACAATTCACTTGATCGGTGTATATGTTCATGGACTTTATTACAAACATCACATAAGAATGACAAAGAATAAAATTTTATTTCAATGAATATAAATGAAAAATGAAGGTAAGATTGGCTTGCATGCTACTTAATATCTATCACATGTATCAAAGTCCTTTTAGATGCAAGAAGGGAGGAATGAGGAACCGACAATTGAATAGAGCAGACCCAAAACCCAAGTGCCATTCTGTTTTCTCCTCTTGAACCAAAAAAGGGAATGAATAGGGACTGATGGATGCCATCCTCAACATCTTCCTCCATCATCAATGGATCAAGATCAAGTTCCAAGGGTGGAACAAAATATTGCTCAACAAACCTAGAAACCAATCATCCAAAAAAGGTCTCCAAGAATGAAGATTCATTGTCCATACCATAACAACGTATTGATTGTGAGGAAGATATTTGAAGCACTATCATTGGAGGACATTTATACATCCAAGAGCTTTGAAGATATGACAAGGAGCAAGCCCATGAAGATGGGGGCCACTAATAAATCCTTAAGTCCTTATTAGAGCTTTATTGGTTGAGCCAAGCCCTTTCCTAACCCTAAAAACCCTTAGTTTTGAGCCTTTGACCAATTCAAACCACAGTCTTAAATCTAGGAATCCATTGACTAAGTCAAACCAATTGGAAAAAATTTAGGAACCTTGTACGTTCCCCCCTCACCCTAAAAACCAAGCTCTTTGCTTCCTTGACCCTCCTTTGACAAAATTTAACACTAACCCATGATTCTAGCCCAATTGATTCTTCCTAAAATTTACCAAAATTCCCAACCATTCCTAGCACGTGACATGGCTCCCTCTCTTCATGTCAAATGGCCCTCAAAGTAGCCCTTGAAGAAGCACTTTTACTCCTAAAAAGGTAGCACCAATAACCACCCCTTGAAAATTCCAAATGTATAGTCGTTTATCCACATATTAGCTCACCTTTACACATAAAAAATAAAACTGAATCCACTCTTTAGATATTTACGAACACGTATAAAGGTGAATATGGGTCAAATCTACGTGGAACTAGGTTAATGATAACTTTAGCTAAAACTTGGTTGAATTTAGTGAAATCAAAAGACAAAAATATATGAGGAAAGAGGGAAAATAAAGGAATCAAATTGAGCATCAATCAGAGTTAAAATGAAGGAGATATCAAAGAAAGACCCTCATAATCATAACAAAGAGAATTGTGGCAAAACTATTAAAAAACAGATAAAGAATCTACCCCTACTCTTAATCTAACCTTATATACACCTTTAATGCCTGGAGAAGACTCATACTAACCTAGAGGCTTCACAAAGATGATCCTTGGTCGTTGAATTAAAGGTTGAGATTTAAGGTTCAAGCTATCTCTCATGGAGAAGACTATTACTAACTCAAAGGCAACACAAAGAAAATCCTATATTGTTGAATGAATGAGTGAAAATTTACAATACCTCTACAACAACTACTAGCATTCAACAGATGAGTTCCCCTTATATTTCTAGGTCAATGAACAATGATTTCACACAATCTTATACAAAAATATTAAAGAAATGCATAATCATCATTTATATAGTAAAAGAGACAATTTTGACCAAGAACAAGGCCTCAAAGGTTCAAGCACAAGAAAAGAAGAAGTACCCTTTTATACGGTTCTTGGGTTTGAAATGACCTTGAGTGGACCATTTCACATCTCAATTGTCAAATTTGTAGTTTAAGGGGAACATGTGTTCGAATTGTATCATATATCCTTAAAAAGGATAAAACCCTTAAAACTATTGCAATCAATCTAGGATGTTAGATTAACATTTTCTGGGAGCTAGCTGGTTCAAATTGCACCATGTGGCCCTCCAATGATGCATTGATGCATTGATGAAACTTCAAAAATTTTGATTAAAACCTCGAGTGCAACAAAATAAATTGAATCAAATATGTAAAACACTAAATGGTAATTAAACATAACTGTCAATCAGGTTGATTCATGTCACGATTGTGTATGTGGCCCTTTGACTTGAGACACCAAAGAATCTTGTGGATGAATGGTCTTGTTTTGATTATGACTTACGAATCCCTAGCCAAGGGATCTCTAAAGAGGCATATATTGGATACGGTATGAAGTCCTCGAAGATGATTGTGTGGTAAAGATGGGATCATCCACCCATGGTATTTGAGAAGATCAACTCAAAGAAATGAGATGAAATGAAATGAAATCCTTGCCCAAGGTAGTAGAAATATTAGAGGAGTTCCCAATGATTTCCTACATGCACCAATACTAACTTAAGTGACAGATTAGAGTTTGACATTTGACCATACCTTAAGTCATTCATGAGTCTCGTGTAGACGAAGAATTATACATACATGGTAATTGATAATGGTAAAGTTCCTTACATGAGTTCTTATACATTCCATATCTCTTAGAGTATGTGGTGTAGCTTGGCGCCCAATGGGCTAGCAACTCAACTTTTCGATTGGGTTAAGTTGATCCTTTATTAATTAATCTATATGTTGGTACATATAATTAATGAAGGTTTACCAATCAGGAGTTATTAGGTCTATAGATTTATTAGCTAGTGAGATATATAGACCTAAAGGGTCCCACACATAAGATCTATGGATGTTTGTGCATATAAACATAATTATCAAGATTTTTATGAAAAATCTACTCACTAAATGTCCATAAATAGGCAGAGAACGACCATAACTCAAGGTGCTTGGGCAAGCCTTGTGGGAATTCTTTCCTTTATCCTCTTTCTCTCTTATTGAAGGGCTTTGAAGAGGAGATACAACCATCGAGAGACCGTGTGGATATCACTAGAGGCTATACACTCGAATAGCTTCAAGAACTCCTTCAAGTGAACGTTGTAAATATATTTTCTCATAGATACTAGATGATATGATCATCTGTTCTTAGTGCCTCAGTGTTGTGAATATTCGATTACATTTGATATTTTGATCAAAATTTTATAAGGCTACCAACACTATCTACCTTAAAAGCAATGTATGGGGGAACACCTATTTAATATTAAATATGTTTACATTTGATGAAATTAAAGGTAGAATGGTTGGAAATAAATGTAAGCATTTTTTTCAATTTAAGAGTATTTAGCGATGTAGATTTTATTAGTTCTTTAATTGAGTTAAATTCAACCATAGGCTTTTGCACTGTCTTGGAGGAAATTTAATAACATGGAGAAACATAAATCAGAACTAAGGATCTAGCCTATGGATTGTCGATCCACTGCCCCGCCTATAGAATGAATATGGAGAGGCTGGCCTATCGCTGACCGAGCCAGTTTGTTCTGATTAAAAGAATAACCTCACCCAACGAGCGAAGTCGCCGAAGCGAGTCTAACAAACTTTTAACGCTACTACGCATCCTTACTTTGACTGCGGTGGTTGGTAGGTTTGGGTATAGCAGGACTTGAACCTGCGACCATTAGGTTAAAAGCCCAATGCTCTACCAACTGAGCTATACACCCAACTTTTAATTACGGATTGGTGCGGAAAAGAAAAGAGGGCGGCCCGGCCCCTTTTCTTCTCATCATATCACAAGGGCGCGGCTCTGTATGAGGCTCGTACTGCGGAGCAATATAAAAAGGTTTAATGAACTAGCAAAAAATCAATTTCAAGTACCAATATGATTAATGTTTACTAATTGCTCATCAGTAAGCACGGCTCATGACTTAGTCCAACATGAATCAACAAAACATATGTCAATATTAATTGAGACTTTATAAAGAACAACACTGAAGCATGAGTCACAACCCTTGTTTCCATTCCTTATAATAATGTGCAAATCACCAAGGGTATTTTGAGAGTTCAATCTTGTTGAGGCATGATGGACCTACTTTCCTCACTCGAGAGGGAGTATTCTGGGAGAGTCATTATGTTGTAATCAGGATATCTAATTTTCATTGTACGCATGTTCCTTTCTCTTTTGACACTTGTAAACTCCTAGATTTTTTTTTGGCCCTCCACTATACACCCCATCTCTCACTCAAAGAGATATTTAAGCAAGTATTTGATTCACCGATGAGCTCTTCAGACAGCCCTCTCATACATATCTCCCTAGCTTATATGCTATGGGAGATGTGGAAGGGGTGAAACTCTACTCAATAATGCAAGCAAGACAATGTGTGCCCCAGAGATCAAGAGCTACGTCACACTATGGCTTTAGAGTACTCATACCTAGGTACCTGATGCAACATAACACTCAAGTTGCAATTGCAAGGCCTTAAGGCATACATCAATGAAGACTATGATTTTTTCTATTAGTTGGATACCCCTGGCATCTGGGTTTTTGGAAGTTCAACATGGACAAAGAATCTAGGGGGAAACCTTGGCTTGGCTAGAGGAGGTATAATATGTGACCACACAAGGTTTTTTTTTTTTTGCCTTCTCCAACTTCTATGATGTTCAAAACAATACTATTGCAGAGGCTATGACAATGCGCAATGGTTTGCTCCTTTGCAAGGAGCAAGATTTCCATGATATGGTGCTAAAATTCAATTCTCATGTGTTAGTTGAGATGTTATGCTCAAGTTCTTGTTGCTATTGACGGCTCAATAGTATCTAGGCAGATATTATGTTATGTGAAAAGAGGATCCTAGTCATCATCGCACCAGCTAAGAGAAGGGAACTAGATAGTGAATGCATTAGCCACTCACATGATACGCTCTGATCAGAAGTCCATCTTTTCATCCTAGCAAGACATGCCTATTGAGGCTCGAGGATGCCATCATCTTCGAGCAACTTGGCATGCCTTCCCTGCGCATATGACACAGTCTTATCCCTACCAAACCACGCCAATGGCACATAGCATGCAATTTGTTATCAACATAGGAGTAAACCATGTCCTTTGACAAAAACCCTTGAAGGCACTTAGTTGTAGAACAGTTTCTATCATCATGTTATAGGCATGTGTGGAACGGTTTCATCGAGACAATAATATTGACACTAACCCATACTACAGGTCAGGTGTTACTAAGCAAATGAGGCATCTTCTACCCGACCATCATCCCTAGCGAGGATGCCCATCACAAATGATAAGTTATACACCACTCCACCCCTCCCTCCGCAGCATGACTTGATACTTTGAGCTCGCGTATGTTCAAAGTAGTCGTTAGTTGATGAATCGAAGTTTTTTATGCTTGATGAATCTTCTTGTTGCTTTAATCTAGGAACAAAGGATCTCTAGGTTTCACCAAGAAATGTAGAATATTCATGGAGGATCTTTGATAGAATTCACCTGAGATCATGAAAAAGAGGATCCTAGAGGAAGAATCTACTTCAGCCTTGACATTTTCATTGAGTAGTAGATGTTAATAGCCCTAATTAAAAATATAAAAAAAAGTCCTCTGCCACCTGGCGTTTTCTTTAGAAATGTCCGAACCGAAAAAAGGGATCCGAACTTTCCTGTCATTGAAATAATACAGGCAGAATAGAGCGGGAAAAAAAGAGGCCGTGAAGAGAGATGGAAGACGCGCAGAAGAGGAACGGCGTGAAGAGCATTCTTGAGGCTATTAAATCCTCGGAAGTGAGCTATTCGAGTCTTTGATCTTTCCGTGTGTGTGCGCGTTTAATTTTCTATTATTATATCGGGGCGATCGACGTCTCGTAGCGAGATTATTATTTTAAATGTTTATTTTCCTTGAAAGCGAAAGCGTTACATGTTGCTTTCCTTTTATTTCTTGATTAAAAAATGACGATTCGCCTTCTAGAAAGCTGTTTATTAGACGTCTTAGACGTTATTTTTTTCCGGTCAGAGTGGAATCAGCTACTCTGACCACAACACAGCCAGTGCAACTGACTTAATTTTTCAAAATGTTCCATATTATGTGCCCAGAGGGAAACCTTGGTGGCCGATAAATTCGACTAATTGTCTTAGTCCATGCAGTTTAGATGTTGCAGTCTATTGCCGAGTAATGATTTTTACTTGAATCATAGCTCACGGTATAGATGCTGATCTTGAATCCTCACTTTTGATTTTCTCTAGATTCCCTTGCTTGCATGCATAATATTAGCTATTACTTCATTTATTTGAACGAACTTCGTTTTTCAGCCAACTTGAGATTCAATCCATGGTATTCCACCTTTTGCTCCAACACATTCCTTTCTTGCAGAGTTGGGAAGCTCGTATCTCACTATTGGACCAGATTGAAGATTTTCACCCTTTTGAGGCATCTGATGCAGCTCTCTTGATTGAATGCCTTCCAGTATCCACTTAATCAAACCGTTCACCCTTTATTTAGTGCGTTGGATATTTTAATGTCCTTAACCTTGTTGTACTTATGTTCACTGTGTGTTTGTATATTATCTTGATTTTTCATGCAACACTGTATGAACATATGTTCAAAAGAAAATCTATGTCTTCATTTATAATAATAACGAGAATTTATCCATTTAAATTTACAGAAATTCCTTACTAATGTCTACGTGGAGGATGCTATAACTAATTTTCGATTCAGTGGGGTGTCAAATATTCTAGATAAGATCTAGAGCTGTTAATTATTATGGGAGTAATGTTGGGACATAAAAGAGATTTTAGTATTGCTTCCCTAGTTTGCGTATTTTAGCTATTAGTGATCAATCTGGTGCATAAAATCCTCTTCAAAACATGACAGACTCATTTTTTTGAGGAGAACATGACAGACTCATGCTATCATTATTGAGTTGCCCTTTATATTTTAACTTGTTCGGATAGTATTCTGTTGATTTGTCCTTCACATTTTTCTACCTTGACAAGATTTAAGGTACTTTGGGAAGATTCAACTTGCTTGGGAGTTTTACAGTGTACATTGAACAGCAGAGTGTTGAGTGTTGCCACGAAATTCTTTGAGACAAATGTATCGGCTTTCCTTAACCATTTCCTCATCCTTGGAACAAAGGTACCCATACGTTTACAAGTTTTACTCTTTAAAGAGATGACAATCAATGGTTTGATAACTTCATGTAGTGATTGTTTCTGTTTTAGGCGAGCATATGGTGCCAGAAGCATCTACAAGTAAAATTAGAGTATATTGATCAATCTCTTGAAGAAGAACGTTCTATTGCTCTTTCACAGGTTTGTAAACAATAAATTTTAGTAAAGAGATATTTTCATGAAGAGGAAAGTAGAGCAGCATGAAAGGCAGGACAGTGAGGTAGGAGACACCCATTGGTTAATGTCAGAAATGAATTCTACTCAGAAGAGACATACATTTCTGAGTCAAGGATGATATCAGGGGATCAGAGTTGAGCATTAGGAGATGTTAATGAACTGCAAAGAACATCGAATCTTTCCCGAAGAAGGGGTATAATCTACAATGGGAAAGGAAAGAACGGCATATAGGGGGGAGAGAAATTAAACTACTCCTCTCATAACTCCATGTGTCAATTATTATTTGTTCCTTTCTTGGCCCCTCAAGTCTTCATTACATGGACTTCTTACTGGTCCAGTCATGGGCCTCCCCATTTTTAGGCCTGTAGCATTGTATCAATCTGGAGTCTGACAAAAACCTATAGACCACATAATGACTAAATACACTAGCGCTAGAATTTATACCTGCATACTACACTAGAGACTCATTTCTTATACTTTTAAAATACTGAAAATACAAGCTGACTACAAAATGACTATATAATGACTACATACCATTAACAGTGAAAATACCTAAAATACCCACCTTAACTCTAAAAATTTGTATATGTTGAATTGAAGACTCTGTTGAAAAGAAAACTGGAACATCTCTATCTCAATATGTATGTTCATCATAAGAAATATTTTGAAAATTATTTGCATACTTTGGTAAGAAATATCTCCAATTTTATCTGATTTAAATTAGGGGTATGTATGACAATAATATGCTGAATATTTTTTGCTCTGTTCAGTAATGTCTTGGGACTTTTAGCTGCAGAATAAAGTTTCTTTGAAATATTTGCAAAGAATTGCCTACAGATCACTTACCACGTGCAAATATTAAACCCATATTAGCAGATGCTTTCTTTTGCAGTTGGTATTGGATTCCCTTAGATTCTCATCTGTCATGATTGCTTCTTTAATGGAACCTATTTATTTCGGAGAAAAGGCAAGACTACTCATGGTAGAGAATTTTATCTCAGAACAATTGAATCTGACGAGGATCTCGGTTTCAAAGATTAAGGTAAATTATATTGTTGTTTAAAATTTTGATGCTTCCTATGAAAACTATACCCTAAATCCGTACTTTTGCAGAGATTTCAGCATATGTCCTCAGAATTAATCAAGGGTGCTCAAGCCATGTTAGATATCACAATAAAGCTCTGCAAAGGCTACTTCGAATCCATGTGCTCCAACAATGATGAGATGATCAAAAGTGGGAAAGATGATGGTGATGGCATAAAAAATCATGTAATTACTGTGACTACCCTCACAATAGAAAATCTCCATAAATTGGGAATTCTGGCAGCTGCTAGTGGAGGACTTCTGGTCACAATATTAAACGTATCATGGAAAGGAGTAGTTTCCCTTCTACAGCTTGGAAAAAAGATTTTACCCTGCAAGATCAAGATAGCTGATATTCTTTATACACTAATTTCACTCGCCAATGATTCTCTAAGTCGCGCTGCAGAGACATGGATTGATTCCTCGCTGAAAGGAGAAATCACTCTTTCTGAGGCTAAGGGAGCATTCCTGCCTGTCAAGTTTTATCTCATAAATGCCATCCGGATATCTTCAGATCATCCGCAAGAAGCCATGGGAATTTCTCGGGAGATAATCAAATGTGTGTTTCTGGTGCCTTACTTTGGGGTTCGATTTGCCAAAGAGGATGCCTTGAGAGCTGCAAGCGAAGGGTTACTCAGTATTTTGGAACCGACATCATTTCTTCTGCTTCATGGGATTTTAAGCTCTAACGAAGTGGCAGTCGAGTCCAAATCTCAGATATTGGATGGTATATTCAAGGATAAACAAATGTTTAGTGGTATGATCCCATCCAGACTTGATACATCAAGAGACATCACACTTGGGCGAATCATGGTTTTCCTCAATATTTTGAAGAGCTCAGTTGCATTCAGAGATGAAGTTATCTCCTTAATATCCAAGAATCTTGGAGATCTTATGGATTCTCTAGTGGAAGATGATGTCTATCCTTCGATTCTTATCTTTCATGTTCCTGTATGCGGATATGGATCAAATAGGGGAATATCATGGAAACCCATCATGGATTTCCTCTTACATTCGCTTAAGATCTTCATGATCAGTTCAAAATCTTCTTCTATGGTGGAGGAATTCTTGCATGAGAATCTCTTCCACCCTCACTGCCTTGTTCAAGAGATTGTTCTAGAGCTGTGGTGCTTCTTCATGCGCCATGTGGAGCCTCGAGTGTCAAATGGCATTTTTGACCTTTGGTTCTCTCTCTTTAAGGCTCTGGCACCTTCAGAAGCAGCACTGAAGCCTCTCTCTCCTTTAAGAAAGTTGGCAAGATCGATATCCAGGATTCTCTCTCATGCGCCACAGGCCACAGTAGATCATGTCTACCATTCTAGGTTTGATGATGTCGGATCATCATTGTCATCATCCATCATCTGGGTCGCCATGATGATGGAAGGGTTCCCTCTCAATTCTCTCTCTAGTAATATGAAGAAGTTAGCTTCTCAGAATATCCTGGAGAATTTTCAAAAATTTGTTGCCAATTATGGAAAGTGGGGAGATGAAGGTTCTATCCTGCCTGGGCTTCCCATGCATGCTTTTGCATGTGCCTTGCACTCTTCGTAAGCTCTCTCTCTCTCTCTCCCTCCCTCCTATTTCCATCAATATGTTGTCTCAATTTCCATCCATCACTTGTCAGGCTGATCATGGATAACGACATCATTGAGGACTCGAAGATCTCCCTGCTTTTAAGATTCTCTCTCCATCTCATCCGTGAGCAGAAAAATGACTCAGATGGAAGGCTCCTCGGCACAGTATTAGATATCATCTCTAGAGTGAGAAAATCATATGAAGTGGATGAGATCAAAGATGTTGTCAAGGAACTGCAAACCCTTCCTCTCTCTACCCAGCTCAAGCCGGCTCTTGTCTCCTTCATGGGGGGCCTCTGCCACATGGAGATGAGAGAGAATGAAGATGACCCAACGTACTCAGCAGCTTGGGGTCTCTACCATATGATCCTGAGAGAGAGAAACTGGGCATTTCTCCATCTCTCTCTAGAGGGCTTTGGTTATTTTGCTGCCAGAACCCCATGTACCCAGCTGTGGAAATTTGTCCCCCAAGATGCAGCTCTTTCATATGACTTGACCACAGGAAACGAGCCCAATGAGGAGAGATTCATGGCTGAGCTGAGGGCTTTTCTAGAGAGAGAAGCAACTTCCAGTGACCAATTTGATGATCTGCAGAGAGAAGCTGCCACCCTGCAAAGGAGAATTTCTAACATCCAAGAAGAGATGAGAGAGAAAGAGAAGAAGAGAAAGAGGAAAATTCCCGAGGAGATTACCGAGGGGATTTCAATGCTCCAGAGTGGGTTGGAGCTTCTGTGCAAGGGTCTATGGAGTAATGATGGCGTGGACGTTAGTGACGAGCTCTCTGATCAACTATCTACGCTTCAGAGCATGATTCTCAGGCTCTCGAGGCTCTCTGACCATTGATTGGATAAGTCCATATGACTCAAGACATCGCAGCCCGCCAATTGGATGGTCTTTTTTTTGTAAATAACTATCGAATATTATAAATAGAAACAGCATAGAGAAGTCAACAGATGATATCTGGTCAAATAGCAAGATGTGGTACAAGTTTGGGATAATGATTGCCCAACAATGTCTGTCTTGATATTCAATCTTGGTTATATGCATGATGGACATGGATGAAAGATATCAGACTGGATGATTGATGATGGTGAATCCAGGATGACAGATATTAGATGGTGGATATAGCTTGCTGACTCTCCTAGTAGCATGTGTCGTCGAGTATCTTTGGATTTATGAGTGAGATTGGAAAATAATATCCAGAATTAAAGCTTTTTAAAATAATAAACTTTCAAAAGATTTTCCCAAAAAATAGAAAATGGTTTTTTCTAGAACTTATGCATACCCTACACTTCAGAGTAAAAAAATAATTGTGAATTTTTGCAAATAAAGCTCTCTGATTGGCTGTCCAAAGTTAGAATTGCGAACGTCATGTATTATGTTGTGAATTAATGAAAAGAAAAAAAAATCAAAGTGTAAGATTAGAAAGTCAAAATTAATGATATGATCCTTGAAATAAAATAATATGATGCAATGGGGAATGTTGATTACTCTGTCTTTAGCATCTAAGCCATCAATGATGATGCCATCAAGCTGTTTGCTTGGAGCTAGCACCTCATGGGGACAACTGCTTCAATGCTCTTCAATGTCAAGCCTACCCTCTTGAAGGTGATAGTGGTGTTGCTAGCAGAGAAGAACTATTCTGTAAGAATGCTTGTGGCACATACGGACAACCATTTTCTTATCAGAAATGCAACCTTGGAGAACCATTTCATGCATGTAGGGGACGAATGGCTCGATGTATGGCACATGAAGCTTCACAATGAACTGTGGGTTCAAACCCTTTGTCCTCTTTGAAATCATTGATAACATCCTCTTATTTCTAGAGGCTTTATTGTTCATGATTGCATAGACTTGCAAGAAAAATGAAGAGTGTGTCAAATTGAGGGTTGTAGAAGAAAATTTTGGCATACTGCAAAATACATGTGCATGGAAAGGGGGAGTCCTTAATCGATTGCATGATGATCTCAACCATGCAGTCGCCATCTTGATGTTTAGCTAGCCCCCAGATGCAAAGAAAGCTCCCATGTTATTGCCACTTTTTTCAGCCCAATGAATGGTGAGACCTAGGAGCCCAATGTCATTCTCTACGGTCCATGGGTCTCAAGTGAGCGACACTCACTCTACGTCCATGAAGAGGCACTTTACCTCATACTTCATCCACTGGTGCATCGACATTGTCAAATACTCGATGACCTGAAAACTAGAATGGTCAAGGTCGACTTGCATGACACATTTTCATAGCTCCTTAAATACGACATTGTTGAAAATTCTCCATAGAGATCTTGTCAAGCATGTGAATCACACGATGACATGGTTTGTCTCCTCTATTGCATAACCTTGAATGCATGACATTCTAACAGTGTTCCTATGTCTATGTTACCGCAGGTCTTAGTGATATGAGTCTGCTCACCACTATTTCTCTTCAACTCGTGATGTCTCTCTTGGTGGAGGATCTTAAAATGTCTCTAGAAGACATTTGAGCTCTTGTCTTCTTATCTCTTTATCAAATTTTAAAGGTTACTTGGATTCTTTTGACAAAAAAACAAGGTGTCGATTGTGATCTAAGACTCAATAAGCTTTTAAAATTTTGATCAAAATATCTAATATTATAGAGATGTTGAATCAATAATTCAAAGAGAAAAAGTGCTAAGAATAGATGGTGCTATCATCTAGTATGGATCAAAATTCATAAATATTGGGTTTAGCCTCTATCGATCCACATGATCACAACATAATTAAATCTCCTTTTCAAACTCTTAACCGAGAGAGAAAGAGAACAAGAGGAAGAATTTCTAAGCTACACTATGTGATTTAGAAAATAATAGTCTACAAGAATGCTTTCATAAAATCTTCTTGTTACCAATGATTCTATATGTATAATCCTTCACCCGCGAGAGTCATATAAATAACTTAGGGTATGTTCAACTGTCAAACTCTAATTGATCACTCAAGTTAGTACTACTATGTGTAGGAAATTATAGAGAATATCTTTTTTATATATTTCACAAATTTCGCTTGGGCTTTAACCACATCTCATTCATGAAGTCAACCTCCTCTTATAGTGAGGGCCAATAATTTTCATCTTGACCACTTAATCACCTTTAAGGACTTTTTTTTATGTACAGTCTATGATTTTTTGAGATCTTGTGGCTAGGGATTCATAAGTCATAGTCAAAACATAAGCTTTGATGTCTTAAGTCTAAAGAAATAACTGTAATATAAATCAACTTTATTAAATAATTAGGTATAATACCATTTTGAGATTTATATGGATCAATTTCAAGAACTCTTCTCTAAAAATATTCACCATTAATCATTCGTATCTCAACATTGATGGCTACATTATCAATCATACTCGTCATATGAGTGAGATCAAATAATATTATTATTTTTAAATATTTTGATGTCCTTCTTCAATATCCTTTAAAAAAGAATACTTTAGTAGATATATTTAACTTTTAGTGATCTTTCTATTATGATCTTGTTAAAATTTACCTAGTCATTAAATATGCTCAAGTACTTCGTTACAAAATCCACACAAAAATAACAACGAATACAAGTTCATTTCAATGAATATAAATGAGAGATAGAAATTTGATTGACTTGTTGGTCACATAATATCTACTAGCATGCATAAAGCCATTCACCAATCGGAATGAAGTATGAAATAGTAGCAGACTAACTAGCTGGTGGGGTGGCTTGACAACATATGAGAGTACCATTGGTCATCAATTCCTTATTATAAATGTGAACATTGTTCCTTAATGTTTGAAGAAAAAATTAAGCGAAATGGTTAAATTGATAACTGCTAAAATTACAAAAAATAAGATAACTAAAAACTACCGATGGTCAAACTCCTAGGATTCTATTTTGGAATTTAGGATTTGGGAAGTTGGAATGGGGAAACTCACTTGGTTTTGAACTTCCCTAAATGCCTAGGTGGCAACGGGTTTAGCAATGGACATGCAATTTCGTATGAGGCGTGCAGACGACATCTGAGCAATTTAGCGAGCAGCTTCATGGCATGGCGACTAGCAAGCTTAGGGACAAGGAGTCTAGGGTTGAGCTTTCGAATCTCGACAATTAGGGTCCTTTAGGGTTTAGGACCTCAAGGTCGAGGTACTAGAAAATTAGGTTTTAATTAGTGTTTAAACTTCAAAGATTTAGGGCATTTAATTTTTTGTTATTTAGTGGATGCGAATAAATTACTACCTTAATTTGGAGAAGCTCGTTTAATAAATTAGGTTTTAACTACGGTTAGCTCGGGATTATGAAGGTTTACTTGTCATTTGATATTTCATTGGAATAATATTATTATTTAATTATTTATTACATTTCATATCGAATACTTTATCTGAAAGAAATATCGGGTATCAGATATCCGAATGCCGCTTGATCCTTTGACAGTATCCGATACAAGTTCGGGTATAGTTGGGGTATCGGATCGGGTCGGATGAGCCCTCTTATTTCTTTACGTGAGATGCCTGCTTTTGGAGATCCCGAGTTCTTTACTATATTATAATTTCAAATTTTAAATATTTGCCACGTGGAAATATGAGTCCGTTTTTTAAACACGAAATATATATATAAGATGCCCGGAGCGGTGGATTTCCATTGTGATTAAATCCGACGGCTCACATTGCCCCTCGATCTATCGCTGTGGTCCCCATCCGCTCTTCTGAACGACTTTGACCGACTGTGCGAAGAGTCAACGCAGTTCCCGAGGAAAATCTTCCGCTCGACCACGTTAAGAACAGTACAGCGACCGCGGCACAGCGGATTGCAACTGTATTTTGTTTTTTTCATTGGCTGCAGAGGTGCATAGAGTGGTCCCATCGCGGTATGTGAGATAAGAAAAGCTCTCTCTCTCTCTCTCTCTTCCGAACTCCCTCTCTAACTTTCCCTCCATGGCCGTCCCTTTATAGCGAAGGAAGGAAGAAATTCTGTCTCCTCGATCTCCTCGCTCTGTTTCTTTTGTACGTGCTTCGGAGATCATCTACCTCTCGAACTCTGGGAAGAGAGAGCCCTCAAGGAACGGCGGAGGGGATAGTTCTCCTTCTTAGGATAAAACAGGTAACTGTCTCTTCCTTTCCTCTCTTTCAAGAGCCCTTTCCTTGTATGCAGGGTTTATGATCTTCCTTCCAAGAAACCCATCCTTCAGATCTTACATTTTCCATTTCCTTTTGTCAAAAAAAAAAAAGAAAAATCTTCCTTTTCATTAATAGCGCTGGTTTTCTGAATATCTGTCAGTTACCCATCAACAACTCTCGCTCCAGCATTCGGGGGTGAACTCGAATTCCGGCGGTCTGTTAAAGCGCATTCCAAAATTCAAGGGGATCCCATTATCACCGGATGATCATATAGTTTATATCCGACTGATTTCTTTAATGATGTCGGGAATCGACATTAGCAATTACTCCCACAGTCCAATCCACAAGGCCGTTCTTTGCAGAGATTACCCCAGGCTAAGACTCTTATTATCATCTCTTCCTCGCCTTTCTAACTCCTCAGAAATCCAGTCCGAAGCAGCTTCAATCGCAGAGGAAGTAAAAGCTGATTCTATATCGGCTATAATTGACCGCAGAGATGTTCCTCAGAGAGCCACTCCTCTTCATCTCGCCGTCAAATTGGGTGATGCCACGTCAGCCGAGATGCTAATGAAAGCCGGCGCTGACTGGAGTTTGCAGAATGAGCAAGGTTGGAGCGCTCTCCAGGAAGCAATATGTTCTAGAGAGATAAACTTGGCGAAAATTATAGTTCGTCATTATCAGCCTTTAGCTTGGGAAAAATGGTGCAGGAGATTACCACGTTTGATTGCAACGATGAGGAGGATGAGAGATTTCTATATGGAGATCACGTTCCATTTTGATAGTTCAGTGATCCCATTTATCTCGAGAATCGCTCCTTCGGATACATATAAGATATGGAAGAGGGGATCAAATCTCAGAGCAGATATGACTCTTGCAGGTTTCGATGGGTTCAAGATCCAACGGTCAGATCAAAGCATCTTGTTCCTCGGCGACGGATCAACGGATGGGAAGATCCCTCCTGGGTCTCTGTGCCTGATCTCTCATAAAGACAAGGAAGTGATGAATGCTCTAGAGGGCGCTGGTGCTCCTGCGACTGAAGCTGAAGTTGAACGGGAAGTATCAGCTATGTCTCAAGCTAATATTTTCCGTCCTGGAATTGATGTCACTGAAGCAGTACTACTTCCGCAGCTGACGTGGAGGAAGCAGGAGAGATCAGAGATGGTGGGCCCATGGAAATCAAGAGTTTATGACATGCATCATGTCGTCGTGAGCGTGAAATCTCGCCGTGTCCCTGGAGCTCAACAGGATGAAGAAGTTATCAATTCTGGGAGCGAGGAGTTAGAGGATGTATTGACGGAGGAGGAGAGGAGACAGCTGGAAGTAGCCCTTAAAGAGGATTCCCCGGAGAATTTTGTGGGCCCTCGACGCAGTTGCTGTGAAGAGAGAGACATACCAATTGAGGATGAGAAAAGATGGTTCAGCGCTTGGGGGAGAAAGGGTAAGCACAAAAAAGATAGCCAAAATATGGTGCCCTCCAGGAGCTCATTCTGTTCTAGCAATCAGCCCGTGGAGATTGCTTCCTCCTCTAGGAGCGAGTGTTTGAAGAGAGAGAAGACCAGAGAGAGTGAATACAAGAAGGGTGTGAGGCCCACTTTGTGGCTTTCGCCGGATTTTCCCCTTCAAACTGAAGAACTTCTTCCATTGCTCGATATTCTTGCTAACAAGGTCAAAGCTATCCGCCGCTTGAGGGAACTCCTGACCACCAAGCTTCCCCAAGGAACCTTTCCGGTCAAGGTAAATTATATTCTATGATGATGGACATTTGCTTTTAGTTAGAAATTAGGGGTATTTTGCTCGTGAGGCTCTCAAAGGCTATCTTTATGCCCACACTCTCAATCTAATCGACAGATATTTATTTTTGTGTAGGCGGCCATTCCAGTAGTACCCACTATCAGAGTACTGGTGACTTTTACTAAATTTGAAGAACTAGAACCAACAGAGGAATTTTGCACGCCTCCCTCAAGCCCTTTGAAGCAACAAGAATCAACTTCGTGGTTTCAGTGGATCAAGGCACCTTATCAACAAGCGTCTGGTCAAAGTAGTCAACGGGTGGAGGACGTGCATGATCCCTTTCTTATGCCCTCGGATTACACCTGGACAACGCCGGAAGCTAGAAAGAAGAGGATCCAGGGCAAGCAAGAGCAAGCCCAAGAAGGTAAGGTCTCAGAACTATTGAAGAATCCATTATGCTGTTCCTTTTACTTGTTAATTAATCGTGACGTACAGTTGTTAATGAATACAATGCTCAATCCTTTTGTTAATGGGTTGCTGATGCACGGTTCTGTTTAGCTATTACTCTTTTCTGCCACCATGCTTACCTAGAAAGATTTCATAGGGAGTAGCTCTGGCGCCTGTAAAGGACCTGATCTTGTTGATTGAAGCACTCCCAGTCATATATTCAATTGTATCTAATACTTCTCATGGTGATCAGTGAATTGTTTATCATGTAGAAGCAATAATTCTTGGAAGAGATCTTTGGTACTCGAGTGGAAGCATTTGATGGAAGAGAATGCCGAGGCATATATTTCAGTTCAGATGTTGAAGTATCACTCAAACCACCCAAAATTGATGCATCGTCAGTGAGAAATCAGACTAGGACAGACATTTTGGGAGGACATAACACATCAGATACAGCATTGACTTATCAATACCTACTTCCACATTTCCAGTAGATTTTGGCAACACAATCTACAGATAAGTGTTAAATATAATTACAAAAAGAAAATCTATGGTGAGCTTCAGATACTTGTTTTGATGATTATGATCGTGGCTTCAACAGACATGGGATGTACACATTCTACGCCTCAGTCTGTGAAGTATGCAGGAGAGTGCATTTGATCAACTTGGACTTAGACATAAACAGACTGGAGATGAATTCTGGTTGCATTGATCAAAATTCCTTACGTAAAGATATTTTGAGCAACAAAATTCTGGTTTCGTTGACATGCATCTTTATGCGGGCCAACAGACTAGAAATCTGCCCTAGTTAGGCTGAAGTTTCTGCTATTTGATGAACATTTCTAGATAAATTAAAAAGAAAAGAACTTACAGGAAGGATAGGGAATCAAATATTATGAGTATTATTATTTAGAAAACTACTCATCATTCATCAAATATTATTTAGAAAACCACATGTAACTAGAGAAAATTAACAACAACTAGATTTTTTATGGCTAAAAATGGGGATGCTACGTGTTCCTTTGTCATCACTCCTAGGGGTTTTCACTCATGAGAAAAAAAGGAGCACGTTAGATGCAAAGGGCCATGAAAACATGAGTAGACATTCATTTGGGTGGGGGTTTGAGGGGGAGGGGGGGTGTTGGGGTTTTGGGGGGTAGAGGGGGTCCATGCAGATGGCACAACATGTGTCGACATTGAGCTGCCCATTTCTATGGGCAACACGTACCATTTCTATGCACCATTTCTATGGCGCGACAGGTACAGGTGTTAAGTGCATGTAAAGGGATAGCTTGTCATGCTGCTCAAGTGATGTCAATCTCAAGGTTTGAAAAGCATCTTGGGCAAATAGGAAAAGATGAACCTCCGACAGGAGCAAACCTCATGTGTAGTGAGCCCATTTACCATTTGGTTCCGATCGTGTAGCTGATGTGTGATGGCCCTGATTTTCTCACAATCTAAAAAGTTAAAATTAATAAATAATAAGGTAATATATTTCTATTTCAAAAATACACTCATTTCTTTTAGATTTTAAAACTTAGAAAAATATATGAGTGTATCTAAAATAATTTCTCTTATTATTCAACCTTAAAAACTAATTATAATCTCAAGTAAAGATGGGTATATAAAAATATTCTCATAATTTATCATAATTAACCCTAAATTAATGCATTTTGAGATTATAATGACTTTTTTAATAGAATGATAGATAAACACTAAAAAATATGATAACATGCATTAGAATGGAATATTTTAGGCCTTAATTTACATTAATAATAATAATAATATATTTTCATGTTTAATTAGCATGTTATCACTCACCATCCCAAGTGCACCTATACATTGAGATTCTTGATGCCTCTCGACCTCCAATAGCTCCTTTTTAGTGCTTTAACTTGCGTATGGATGACCTTGTATACATGGTGGTTGCATAATTTAAAGTAGACTTTTAGATTCCTCATTTGGTAACTTTATTTCTCCCTGGGGGAATTGGAAATATCTTTATGCCAATGGCTTTGTATGAAGCTTTGGAAGCTCTAGTTGTGAAGCCTTGAGGTTTGAAACTCGAAAAGTTGTCTAGGGGCAATAGTACTTGAATTTGGGAGAATGAGGATGATTGTGAGACCTGATTGGTAATGAGAATAAGCATGATTGATATAAGGGATTGCGTCTAGATGATTCTATTAGTCTATGCCCTTCATCATCACTTGTGGCACCACGTCTAAAACTTTTCAAAGGTGGGCAGTGTGATAAGATTGACATGAAAAATGAGTTCATTAAATGCCTCAATGCGGTAGTGACGAAACGAGACAGAGTGGTAGTTGAAAACACACAGTCAAGGGTCAAAATAAAGTCCAAACTTACCAAGTTCAAGATTAATTCATGAATTGAGGGGTATAATGGTAAATAAGGGTCAAATCCATAGGGAATTAGGGAAATTTTTTATGTTCTCTTCGAATTTGATCAAATCAGACAATGAATCAATGATAGAAATTGGGACCAAGAGATTCAAGAGATTTAGTGTCTAAACAATTCGAGTTACTCGAATTTCTTTCGAATGATTTACAGTCTCGAAGAACATCTCAATTTATAGGGCAATTTGGGCGTAACTGGCCAATCTCCATTTAATTCGCGATCAACGGCTCTGATGAAACGCATCGGATGCCAATCTTTACCATTAAGTCGTAGCTGTTTGATCGTCGATCGACGCTTGGTATGAAGCCATGTCGCATGCGTTTTCCAAACGCTCATTGTTGGATCACGATCTTGATGCGTTTTCCATCGTCTTTAATATGAGCTGTTATAACTCCTTTGATCAACGGCTCTCATTAAGTTGTTTAGAAAATGATTCGCCGGTGAATCATGATGCGCCACATACCCCCCTCACTTAAGTGAAGATCGATGACTTTGATTCCTCGTGCGATCGGACGCTCCTCACGCTGTCACGTCGCCTCCTCGCCTCGACCGTCGATCGTGATGCGATTGGACGATCTAGATTGTGCCACATCACCTGCGCGCTTAAAAATAATATGAAAAATTGATCTAAATTAGAAAAATCAATTTATAGTTCCAAAAAATCCTTAGAAATTCATGAAAAATTCAGAAAAAAAATCAGAAAAAAATCCCTAAAAATTAGAAAATTCATAACTTTCAAAAGATAACTCCAAATTAATTTTAAATTTCTTTCATTTGATCCGAAATTTAATTATCTATCATTCTAAAAAGTCAAATTTAATAAATAACAAGAGATTGAATTTCTATTTCATAAATACATTCATTTCTTTAAGATTTAAAACTTTAGAAAATTAAATGAATATTTATAAAATGATTTCTCTTATTATTTAACTTTAAAAACTAGTTATAATCTCAAGTAAAGATGGGTTATGAAATTATTTATCTTTAATTCATCATAATTAACCCTAAATTAACATATTTTGAGATTATAATGGCTTTTTCATAGAATGATAGATAAATAGTCATAAATATGATAGCATGCATAGGAATAAAATCTTTTATGCCTTAATATGCATTAATAATCATGTATTATCATGTCTAATTAGCATGTTATCAGGTAGTCCCTAGGGACCTCATTAATACTACGTACGCACTTGAAATCTCCCATTTAGAACGAAGGAGAATCAACTAGTATGATTAATCTTACATGTACCCTACGAGGTTCTCCCAAAGAGCATCATGGTCTTGATGTTTATGCGAGAGAAAGACAACCAAGAGTGCAAGCTCATGACCAGAGCCTAGTACCTTCATTGTACTGTGATGGTGTCCCTCAACTAGCAACTAAAGAGAAGAAGATCTATTCCAAAATAGTGAGATATGATGATAAGAGTTATAATAGGAGTGATTTGTGCCAAATCATCTAAGTGAAAAATGGACATGATTAAATGATATCATGGATTCAAGAAGTCTCACTTGGCCTAGTCAATGCGTATTGATAAGTTTAGTGATGCAGCATTATCTTTTAGGGTTCACGATAACATGCATATTTAACTTGAAATAATATTATATTAAAATGATATTAATGCTTACTCTATGTAATTATGATGCATGTTATCAAAGTTTTATGAAATTTTCTCCATTGGCATGCCATTTCACTAAAGTCCATATTTTTGCATTATTTAGGATTAATTATGTGTTTTATTGATGCTTGACCTTTTGCAAGGTCAAATAACTTGAAATTAAATATTTTCCTTGATTTTATTTTGACTTTAGTCGATGATTAAAAGAAGAGATTAGAAGAAGAGAATGATGTCATGAATCAAAATAGAACTTTAAAGGGTTGACTAAGTACTATTTTGAATTCGCCATATTTTCTTGATAAAAATTATATTTTAGGTGGCATGGAATTAAAGAGGACCAAATTCTTGATCAAATGAAGAAAATTTCATGCAAAAAGGAGTTTTAGAAATGAAGTTATGAATTTTTGAAGATCAACAATTTTTTTGGAATTATTTATGATTTTTCAGGAATTTTTAGAGTTAAAATATTTGCAAAAAGGGGTTTACAAGTGCGAGACCCAGCGGAGCTGACGTGGTGTGACGCGGACACGTGGCGGCACCACCAGGGCCCACGTGGGCGCCTATGTGGTGCGAAAGAATCACACTATGCTTATTGGGCCCACGAGTATAGTGGGCCCAGGAGACAGGATAGGGGGGCGTACTAGGCCTAGTGGGCAACGCAAAGCGCATTAGCATTTTACACCTTATAAAGGTGCAAAACTCTTTTTATTTCTTTCGTCTGGGACTAAATGTTTCTGTATGTGCGCAGGCGACGTGGCAACGGGTGCAGTGTTGGATTAAAGTGCGCGAATCGGCGCGCGTCGATCTCGTGGAGTTTCGTCCACCAGATCATGATCAAATGCACGTGCGTAATTCAGAGCCGTCAATTGCATCAGTGAAATCCGACGGCTGTGATTTAATTTTGCAATCAGAAAATCGTGGAGTGACACGCGATTGCTTGTGGACGGTCCAATGAAGATCGAACAGTGGAAATGAAGGAGAAGTGGAACAGTGGAATAGAAAATCGTGGGATTGTGGTCTACTTATCGCGCGTGACGTGGCATCATCATGGCCGTTAAAGCCTCATTAAGTGAGACAGAGGGCCCATATTTTTTGCGATGAAATTTTCTATAAATAGAAGTTCTCCCTTATGGAAATGTAACTTTTGATGAAACGTGAAGAAATTAAGCGTTTTTGGAGGAAAATCTTAAGTTCTTAGTGATTCTCTTGCATTCTAGACTCAATTGCGCATGGATTAAGAAAAGTTAATCATGAATCATTGTGAGGAAATGTTTGGAAATCGCCCCTTCAACGCCGAAATCACGACAAAGAAGGAATCGGAGAAATTCTCAACAATCAAAGAAATTTGAGGCTCAATCTTCGCGTCAATCTGGTTAGCAGTGTGCTTCCTTCATAATCCTTGCAACTAAGATAGTTTAGATTTGATTTGGATAGGCAATTAGAGTTTAGGAGTATGAAATTTCGTCATTTCGCCCAAATTTCATGGCGAATTTTTGTTGATTTCCGAACAAGGATTTCTCCGTGATCTTAAGTCCAATTCATTTGAATTTGGTGTCATTAGAGTCCTTGTTCAATTAGCTTTCTGTGGCTATCTTATTTGTCAATTTTCATCAACGTTTGACAACTTCAATTTGTCGTTTGACCAACTAATATTCAAAATCAATCCAAATTTGGGCGTTGACTTTCAAGGACAATTACTACAAATAGAGAAGGTGAAATTTGATAGGTTTGGTGTCTTTGGAATCCTCTGATCATAAGATTTCTATGCCTAGGTGATTTTCTAGATTTGGATATCATTTGATAAGTCAATTTAATGATTTTGAGCGAAACCTTCATTTCGGGAATTTTCTGTGTATTGATCTTCAATAAATCACAATAAATCCAATTCTTCTCTAAAAATCACAATATTCATAACACAATTCTTCCTTTTTCTTTATAGTTTTTGAAAAGATAATTTTCGTAATATTTTCTCACCTTTTTCTTGTCTGATTTTATAGAAAGTTAAAGTCTGGTCAAAGGCAATGCTTTGACCTTGACTTTTTTCTCCAAATATTTTTGAAAATTCTTAAAATATCTTCTCTCATATATTAGTACTATTTTTGTTGATAATATATCATTTTAATTTCTTAAGTTAAAATTAGACTTAAGTTTGACCAAGTCAACTCTTTTGGTAAAAGTCAACCATGATCTCTGTGGTTCGACCCAATCTCATTGTTGTACTTGATTTCTGATTTTTAAATCATAGTGAGTTCGGAATTATAAATTTTGTTTGACCGACGATCATGTGTTTCAACGACCGCACTAAATCATTTCGTCAATTCCCCAACCCATAATAATGATATATATTTTGTGACATGCAAGCAAATCACACTTTCATCTCTTGTTTATATATATTAAAATAATATTTTATTTATTGTCATTCTTTTGTATTGTTTCCAATTAACTCTGTGAACATATGTGCATTATAAACATGAAATTAACTTCATGAACCTAAAATTTTATTTATTGTCATTATTTTGTGATGTAACCAAGTGAATTATGATGATATTTTAATCCATAGATCTTTAGTCTTTAAACATGTGTTCCAGAGTTTCCTATTCAAAGGATATTTTAGAAAGACATCAAAATAATGTATCCTTATTCCAAGGAGAAGAATAACGCTATTTCATCTCACTCATTTGATGAGTATGGTCAATCCTTGTTGTGGAGACATTAAAATAGATAGTTAGTGATTTTTGGTGAAAGAGTTCCCTAAATTGATCTATAGGAATACCTAAATGGTATTATACCTAATTGACAGTTGATGAAATCAATTTTGGGGTATTTTTACTCTCTATTTTAATCAATTGCATGCAAGAATAATTTTTTTCCTTACTTACTATAGCGATTAAGATTATATATTTTGGAGAAAAAGTGATACTTATCTATGGAAGAAGACCTTGAATCAATCATCTTAATATCTAGAAAAGATAAAAATTTACAATTACATGGCTCATTAAAGGAGTTCTTCCAGTTGTTCAAGTGTTTAACCATGCCCACACGATCACTAGACTATTAGATCTCGTCTTCAATCCTTTTCACCAAGAGAAAAAGATAAGAAAGGAGAGAATTTTTACAAAGTTTACATTTATACCTTGAGTTTTAGTCATTCTCTTATTATTTGTAGACATTGGGTATGTGAACTTATATGTGTGACCCTTTAGGTTCAAATATCTTGCTTGTTAGTAACTCCATAGACCTAATAATGCTTATTGGTCAACCTTAATAATTATCTATATTCAAATAAAGATTAATTAACCAAGTAGTGATTTAACCTAATCAAAAAGTCGAGTTTCTAGCCTATTAGGTGCCAAGGTACACTACATGCTCTAGGAGATATGAAGTATAGAAAAAAAATTAAATAGGACCTTGTTGTCATCTATTTCCATGTATGTATAATCCCTTATGTGCACAAGACTCTTGAATGTCTAAGGTTATAGTTAATTATCAAACTCTAATTAGTCATTCTAGATAGAATTGATGTGTGGAAGAAATCATCAAGAGCACCTTCTTTGATATTTTTGCTACCTTGGCCAAGGATTTAATTGCATTTCATTCCTCGAGTCAATCTCTTTTAATGCCAAGGGTGAAAAATCCTATCATGAACACAAAATTATCTTTGAGGACCTCATGTCATATCATACCTATGAATTTTGGAGATCTTATGGCTAGGGATTTATAGGTCATAGTAAAAAATGATCATCGATCCAGAAGATATCTTTGGTATCTCAAGACAAAAGACCATACACATATCGATGAAAGGAATCAACCTGAATGATAGTTAGGCATAATATAGTATAGGGATTGACCTAATTCCACTTAAGAAACAAATATATTAAATCATAAGGATTGATTTAATGAACTCTTGCTCCGAAGAGCACCCACTATCTATCTTGGGTATCTCTACATCAATGGACGCATCATCAATCATCCTCCTTATATGAGTCAAATCAGATAGTTTGATTCCTTTTAAATATTTTGATGTCTTTTTCAAATATCCCTTGAATGAGAATGTTTAAGACATATGCTTAAATCTAAGTGATCACTATATTATAATCTCATCAAAATTTATTTATTCATTACATATCCTCATGGACTTCATTTACAAACATCACACAAGTGTAATAATGAATACATTTTGTGTCAATAAATATAAATGAGATCTTGAGTGTTATTTGACTTTTAGTCATGTGACATTTTCCAAGGAACCTAAAATAATGTTAGAAAAATTAAAAACAAACAATCTATTCAGAAATGAGATAAAACTCAATTTAAAATAGTGAAAGATCACATGAATCACATCAAGAACAATAGTTAATTTGAGGACCAAATTTATTCAAGAAAATTGGTGTCAACGAGAGATGAAATAACACGTATTAGTCTACTTCTTAATTAAAAATGTATTTATCTCATAGAGAAAATTTAATTCAGGTTGGTTTAGGGGCATTTAATTCATGTTTCCAAACATGAATTAAATCCCCCAAAACCAATCTTCTAATGCACGCCATGCATCCCTACATGATAGAAGATTTTAGTCCCACATGGAAAAGATTGAGAAACAAATGAGTATCAAAGAGGAAATGATTTTGGATTTCTCAAGAGCTCTTCAAGGAAAACTAAGATAATTATCATAATATCCAACTTGTGTGCAAGCATGGTGGCCCCCGTATGCAACACACAAACACAACGTAGGCATTAGATCCCACATAAGCGCCATACTCCCTAGTGCACATTCACACATTTTGTGGCACCTCGGTGATACGCAAGCTTAGTGTGCCCCTAGACTTGATAGTTGGCTTGCTAGAGCAATGAGACATGGAAAGACAATCACTTCACTTTAGAAAATGATTTTTTAAAAAAAAATTCTTGAAAAATTGAAATGAATTTAGCAAAAATGTTGTAATTTATGGAAAAATTAAGAAATAAATGATTTTTTTTCTAAAATTTCAAGAACTATTACTTTTGATCTAGACATCTTCTTTTGGGTGAATTTTTTTGCCAAAATGCTCCATTTTCTTTATTATTTCCTTCTTCATGTAAATCCAAAATAGGAAGGAAATAAAGTATAATAATTCCAAAGATGGAAATTTGGTTTTAGATATCTTGGCTCAATTGTCATGCTCTTTTTGCTGTACATTGTAATTTCCTTCACTCCATCCATAAAACAACTTAAATTCAATAAAATATGATGATGTCAAAGTGTTTTGACATTGAAAAGGGTTAAATATGAAAAATATGCTATTTTAACCATAATTTGTGTGAAACTGGACTATGAGTACTAAACAAGGATGAATGACCCCGATGACAGAATATAGGATGTCGTAGTGATCTCAAGGGAATTTACCATTAGAACCTTCTTGTAATATTAAAAATGCATAAAAGAATGGCACACTATCACATATGTGCCAAGCTTTTACCCTAAATGATACTAAAAATCAATATATTTTGAAAATAGATGATATTGAAATCATCAATAAATGGTTACAATTCTTGATTCATTATCCTCGAAAAAAATCTAGGTGCATTGGATAATCCAAAAAAATATGCTTTTATTTTTAATGAATTTTTCATCTGTCTCCTTTGTGAATGTGGATATTATCTTGGAATTGATCTTGTAACCATAAATCATGTCCACCTTATTCTCAAGTTGTGGATTAAGAAATTGATCATTTATAGTTTTTTTTATCGCTCAATTTTCAATGCACAGTATCCAAATTTCCATCCTCTTTCTGAACCAATAATTTTGGCACAACACATGAGATTATGCTCTATATCATTAGTAAATTGTGTAGAATCCCTTCAACTTGTGCTCGAAGACTTTGAACTCATTCAAGTGAAACAAGTTTGTTAGTGATGAATATATTTATTACAAATAGAGAACAGTGATTGCAGTTCTTATATTGTTTGTATAGCATCCCCTCGTATGAGGTGGTGGAACAATTTTCTTCATCTTCTACCTTTTTGAAAAAAAATTCTTTATTTGATTGTCTATGCATGATTTTCACATTCTCCCACCATGCGGATGCACTCCCTCTAAGCTTGTAAGTCACATATTATGCTTGTTTTACTTATGAAATCTTCATGTAAAATAATCTCTTCCTTATACATACAACAAATGGACTCTATAATTTTCAATTGTCCATCAAATTGAGGAAGATAAAATCTTCATTTGATGTTCACACCTATCATCATTATCTTGATTACTTCTTGAACTGGTGGAAGATAGAAAAATCACCAAGGCTAGACTTAAAATTGAAATAAATACTAATTATTCTACTCTGAGAGGCTGGTTCTAATGTTGAGATGCATGATATTATCTACTTCAATGCATCGTACATAATTTCTAATTGATCATGAAACATCTCATTCAAATGATTAAATTCTTCTGGTAAAATAGAAAATGATTCACGAGAATCTTCATTAGTCTACTTTTAATATGTCAGAAGTTATTATGCAGTTATTCTTAAAATTATAATCATAAATTCATGTTATCATGATTTAAAATGATTAAATTGATCATTTTTATGTTTAAAGTATAGTCTTAATTTTTCATAAAGTAATAACAATTTATAAGCATTTAATGATATTGATTCATCAAGAATATAATCTTATTTTATTATAAAATGAATTTAAAATGCCTTTAGTGACATGAAAATATTTATAAAATGCATTCTATCATGAATTTTATTAAATAAATTTATTTCTATATGGAAGTTGAATTTTTTTAGGTTTTTTGTAATTTTTTAGAAATTAAAATCATTATAAAATGATTTTTATATATAAAGAAAATAAAATATAATGTTAAAAAAGGGGAAAAATAGGAGAGAAAGAGAGAGGAGTTGTGTCTTGCCTCTCTAAAGCGATAGAAGAAATTTCTGCCGTGCCTGCTTTTTCTCTTTTGCAATCTTTTTCTGCCACGTCATAGTCTCTCTCGTGCGCGCATTGCTCTCGTCTCTCTTCCTCCCTTTTTTTACCGGTCTCTGATCACTTCTCCCACTTTTCTCTTTGATTTATTTCTCTCAAAGGAGAGTTTCTTGCACCTGTGTTTCTCATCACCACCATTGTGAGAGAGAGGAGAGAAGAGAAAGGAGAGAGAGTGAAATGATTTAACATTTTTCTTATACTAGTGTGTGAATAGAGGAGAGAGATAGAAATGCTCTAAATAATAAATCATGATATCTCATGATCTCCATTAAGTTAGGGGATTGATTTAAATTTTGAGTTGAAAAAAATTAGAGCTCTTAATGTTTTCTTATATGCTTCTAGAATTATTATATGGCTAGCTAGAAGGAAAGAAGGCATTGATAGATCATTCTTCATGTATGGAACATCATTTTTTAGTGAGTTTCTTCTTTTTTCTATTCATTCCTCATGTTGAATGCAAGATACCAAGTCTGGGCAAAATGTATAGGCTCTCGAAGGTATGTTTTGATTAGAGAGCATCACTAGAGAGTGTTTTCATCACAAATCCTTATATTAAAATCATTTTCCATCCATATTTTTTATTTTCTTTATTTTTATCAATATTTCCATATTTTCAAACCCTAAAATCAATTTTCTGTTAGCGATCAAGGGTTTTCAATTTTCAAAAGGAGTTTAGAAGTGTTTGATCTGTTCATTTCATTTCCGTGTACATCTTTTTCTTTTCATCGATCATCTCCATTTTCTCAATAAAAAACGAAAAATATTTCTTGATTTTAATTTTTTAGCCTTCCTCCATGTGGACTCCTGATGTTCAAAATTTCAAAACCGAATTCAAAGGGTCTAGTATAATTTTTTATACATAAATTTGCACATTCAACCACTGTAATTTTTACACAAATCACCATGAAAGACAAGACATAAGATTGTGGAATTTGTTAGAGATACACGTAGAAGATATTCTAGCAGTTCTCAAAGCTCAATCTTAATAATGATAGTTCCTAGAAGATATTATTGGTTCCCACGAGGTTCTTTAAAAATTATGTTAGTTCCTCGAGATTTTCACAAAGTGGGCTCCTGGGCTACTATTGAGAAATATCAAATACTAATCAAGAGGTAGTAACAATTATGGGTTTTAATAAGCATCAGCACACTTTTATGCATAACTTGAATCCATACTTCTTGCAATTGGCATACTATGTTTATATAAGGAATTCTCCAATATTTAACATATTCCCTTATTAGATTTTTATTTTCTCTTGTCCATTTTCATTTACTATATTGGTTTCTTCTTCGCCATTCAATCATTCTTCAAGGCGCACTTATTTTGTGCATAGAAATACAAGAATCCATCTCTACAACACCGAATCGTGGAGAGTACCCATTACATCTCGTCAACTCCAGCTCCTTTCGAACGCTCCAAGCCCATAGAGTCATAGGCTTAACCCGATTTTTAGAAGTCCCAAGAAAGCCAGCACAAGAAGAAGCCCTGCCGGGAGGTACGGCCTCAATAGGCCACTGGGGGCGCGTCGGCGGCACCGCCGTCTTGCGTGGCAACGTGAACGGCGGCGAAGTAGAAGGCAGCTCGCGCCAGCGTCTTTGACGATGACGGTGCACCCGATAAGGAAAGAATTGGTTATTCCCTGCACGTTGCTGTTGATGTAAGCATCGCTGCAATTGCTTCTTTCTTTATCGGCAATGCCGGCGGCAGATTCGAAGGACATGACAGCTCCGACTGCGGCGCCTCCCAGGTTGATGCCATCTCTTCGCAGGTCGTCAGAACAGTTATGTTCCATGAGAGGGGGGTGGGGGGAGGGGGGAGAGAGAGAGAGAGAGATTGAAAGATCGTGCAATGCGCGAAGTAGGCAATTATGGAAGTGATTCTGGGGGAATGCGTGGGCGGCAATCTTCGAATCGCGCAAGTCTCTGGCGGAAGGAAAATCCAATACCTCGTCATCTTTGCCAGTTGAACAGGGATTCCGGAACTTGAAGCCATCGTTACGTTGCGTTAATGATTGGAGTAAACATTCCGCCATCTCTCTCTCTCTCTCACACAAGTAGATAGAAGCACCTAAGAGGCATACTAAAAAATTCGAAAGTCAACAATTAATTCGGAGTCAACAATTAACTCTTTATTCGGAGTCAACAATTAATTCTTTCAATCATACTAAAAAAAAGAAAGATTAACATTTTCTAAATTTACACGCAATCTCCCACTCTGAACCTTTGATCGTGATCTTTCTTATCAAGATATCTATGATGATAAAAAAATTTTTCCTTGTTTTTCCCGAGAAAGATTTGATTCTAAGTAAGATGAAATTCTCTACTAGTGCATTTCAAAAAGTCCAACATCCTCTGTCAATGATTTAAAAATAATGACAACGAAGAGAATACGGGGATATGTTCTATTGCCCAAAATCAAAACACTAGCTGATAGAAAGAGAGATAAGCATGGACAGATAGATGACCAGTAGAGAGATGGGTGAAGAGACACAGACAAGTTGACAACAAAAATAGAGGAAGACATCGATGAGGTAGACTGATAAATAGTTTTCCTTAATGAGAACTGATGACGAATCGCGCTTCACGGCTCCACAAGTCGAGCTTCTGTCATGAAGAAAGCAATTTTATAAGTGAGCAGGAAATACCCTGGCTGCCCAATTCAGGACATGTATATATAGGGAGAGACAGAGAGAAAGTGAGAGTCGGACAGATGAAGGTAAGAAGCGTCGACGGCTGCTTGAGAACTATCAAACCATCGACGAGATCGATAGAGATGATCTGAAGGTATCTATTTTTTAATTCTATGAATATACCTTCTCCCTCTCTAGGGTTCTTCAAATTCGCGGTTAACTCCGTGACCCTCTTGAGATATTGACCTGTTATGTGAGCACAGCAACGGCTCCCTAACAGCTGAACCATCTTCATCACTGTCCGAGCAGTAAGAAGTGGTGGTCGAGACCATGTTCCTGAGAGTAAGCGCCAAAAGCAGAGATAGTGCCTGTAAAAAAGTTAATGGCTTTAGATCCTGAAGAACAGGACGGTCGATAAAGAAAGTCAGCGCAGAAGTGCACCTGAATTACAACTACAGCCAGGCCGATCCATTTGAATAAGTCAACGTTGACTCTGATAATCTCCATGAGCTTCTCGAGCAGTCCAGTGCGATAATAGGGATGATCCTGAAATTAATAAAATTAATTAATAAGGTAATAGAAAAGGGAATAATACTTTTCAAGAGAATAAATAATTCAAGCAAAGTTTTCCTTCACCTCCCACCGATTGATCAGCATCATGATGCACACGACGGAAGCTTCAAGCGTCATGAATAAGTAAACCAGAAGAGAATACTTGCCCAATGAAGTTAAGAATTTTCAGTCGACATAAATCATGAATTCGGATATGATTTATTGATAATCTAATTGGAGTGATTAAATTGTGAAGGAATATTGCTCAATCAAGCTTCCAAATTTCATAACTTTTTGCCGTTTCTCTTAAAAGTAAAAATTCGAAATAAAATACGAAAATATACGAACTAGAAAAAAAAAAGCAGAAGATGGTTTGATTCCTTGGAGAACAAGTTACGAAGTCTCCAACAAAAATGGGAAGAAACATGCATAAATGCCCAACAACCCTGGTCAACATAATCATTCAAGATCACAGATCAAGATCAACAGAGAAAAATTAGGGAAAAGAAGGATACAAAACATAGTGCGCAGCCGTTCAAAGATTCAGCAGCAATATGTCCCGTTATAGAAATCGCGCAAACAGTCGCTCCGACGACCATTGAAAGATTGACAAAGCTGAGAAGGTATTGATGAATATTTCAGAGGTCGAGAAATTATCTATTCAGCGAAAGAAGATGATTGCGGATAATGGAATAATCGATCTTTGGCACCATTGTGCCGGATGCAGTGATTCGGGGTCCCTTGACTTGGAGATCATCCACCCCGTGTACAAGAGGATTGAGGCGCCGATGCAGCCTTGAATGAAATTGAAAACTTTCAGAGAGAAGGCAGCGAGTTGCGAGCAGAGTGTATAACCCATTCTTCGATCTTCTTTAGCAGTTCCTCTCTTAGCCGAAAAGCTTCTGACAGTCTCCTAAAGGAGATGATGGTGATCCTCCGAAATTTGAACAGTAAAGTATTTTCCGGGGGATTAGTAGGAAGGCCGGTGGAACAGCCATCTGCGGACTTTGTCAGCGCCAACCAGTTCCTTCCTAAACTGATGGGTTTTCAGTTTAAACTCCCAACTTTTACGCCGACTCTTCCTCTCTCGGTTCTCCTCGATCTGCTTGTCAGTTCCATTGCTGTTGGGAGATATTCCGAGAAAATATTATCCGCTTATAAAGGTTTTGGGCCGTCTGTATCTTAAATGACCCACATATTTACGTCAGTGACAAAGATGGCCAGTTATCGTTCATGCGGATCGTGAAGACGAATCCAGGCTCTTACTCACTCACAGGGGGGGCAGAGAGAGATAGAGACAGCGACAGAGAGACGGAGAGGGGAGAGAGACAGAAAGACAGACAGAGACTGATAAAATAAGAGAAAGGGACTTCCTCACCTTTTGTTGGCGTTGATACATTCAGAAGGAAGAATCACGAAACGGCTCTCTTTCGCTCTCATCCTTCTCTTCCATTTCTTTCGTCTTCTTTTAGCTTATGAAACAAGCCTTCAACTGTCCTTATTAAGCGTGTACTCTTTTCTTCCTTCTAATGGCTTTTACAAGTCTCTCTGCCTACAAATATCTCATTTCTTCCCTCTAAGGCATGAATTAAGTTGAACCATTTTTCATCTCCCTGTTGTCTCTTGACCATCTCTTCTCCTGAGGTTTCCCACATATGCACGACATCTCTTTCGAATCGCCATTCGCATGACAAATCAATGAGCATCTCTAGTGGGCAGTAACCGATGCCTTGCAGGCTATAGCAGAGGTGGAACCGCCAAGACAACAACGCCACACCAAAACTACAGATGGCTCGCGGCCTCTTTCGAGGGGTAGACCGTGGCCTGTGTCTTTGTCGGCCAAGTTTTTGGCGTCGACAGTGAATCCACAATGATTTGACACCTCTAATCGCATAAACGACAACTTTATTCAACAGGTTTCCTGTTGTGTTGACAGCGCATATGAGGGAAAACTGCGGCTCGCGAAGACATTCTATATTGCTTCGGTTGTGACTATCAGGTAGGCCGGTGAAGGATTAAAACATGACATAGTTGAAATGACATTCAATAAATTTCATCTCAAGATTACTCTCTCTCTCATTCTCTCTCTCTCTCTCTCTCTCTCTCTCTCTCTCTCTCTCTTAATTTCTCTTCTGTTTCCGGAAGTCACTGCTTATGCCTACATGAGCACCACAGGGCTTTTTTAAGTAGGAAATTTCCATCCAAAATAAACTCAAGTTTTCTGTATTTAAGATATTGTCCTCAACTTGTAAGAACCTTTGTGGGTACATTTGGTATCAAAGCAATTCTAATCCAAGGGGAGCATCATGCCAAGAAGAGGAGAGATCGCATCGTAGTTTAGTTTGCTTCTGTCACCACTAGTTTGAGTAGGAGACAGGGTGAACTAGTCTCCCCTATTCCTCATTTGGTATTATCAAAGAAGAATTACCTAGTATGAGCTGTAAGGAGGCATATCTTCTATGGGAGGCGATCAAGTCCAATACAACAACACCAAAAACAAAGAAAAATTTCCAAGTATTGTTAGTAATATTTTGGGGACTATCAAAAGATATCATGGCACAACTAGATATTTACAAAATTTTCAAAGAAACCTATGAGTTCTTGAAGATAAGGCATGTGGGAGCCACTCGCATTGTCAAGGCCAGAGTCTAAACCCTTCGAAATAAGTTTAAGACTTGGACTAAGGGAGAAGAAGAATCATTGGTGAAAAGTTTTTTAAGGTTTCCACTCAGCTAATAAGCCTTGGCGAGAAGATTGATGATAGATTTTTGGTCACCAAACTCCTCATAGCCCCCCCTAAAAAAATTGACTCTATCACTTCATCCACTAAAAAATTTGGTGAGATGATTGGTTCATTGAAAATCTATGAGGAAAAACTCAAATGTCAGCAAGCTTCAATAGAGTAACAACTTCTTCTATTAAAGACTTTGAGGAAACCTAGGAAATATGATGAACTTGGGTCTTGTGGAATAGGTCATGATCATGGATGGAGAGAACGGTAAGGAAGAGGTAATGGCAAAAAACTCAAGCATGGAGATGTAGAGAGGCCTTGAGATAAGTCCAAGATGAGATCCTTTAGGTGGCTATCATGGTGACACAAGAATCCTTTATGAGGTTTCTAATGAAGGACAAGGTGGTCATCCAACCATAGAGGAAAGATCACCTAGGAGTCTCGTAGATCTTGTTTCTATTTACAAAGCAATAGATAAAGTTAGTATAGATCTTTAATCATGTTTCTTGACTCAAGAGGGGCATGGCTCATGTCATGTGAGAACAAGGTGTTTGGATGCATGTTATCATAGTTTTTATGAATTTTCTCCATTGGTATGTCATTTTACTAAAGTCCATATTTATGCATTATTTAAGGTTAATTATGTGCTTTATGAATGTTTAATCTTTTGCAAAGATTAAATAAATAGAATTAATTACTTTCCTTGATTTACTTTGACTTTAATAGATGATTAAAAGAATTAATTTCAATTAGAGAATGTTGAGATGATATAAAATAGGCCTTCGAAGAGATTATCTACGTTTATTTTGAATTCATCTTATATTCTTCTTTTAATTTATATTTTTAGATGGCATGATATTAAAGATGAAGAAATTTGTGATCCAATGGAAAAAATTTGAGTCAAAAATGAGTTATATTTTTGAAGATATTAATTTTTCTTGAATTTTCTGGATTTTTCTAGAATTTATTTCAATTTTTTTAGAATTTTTTGGAGTTATTTCCTTATTTAAAATTACAAAAAAGGGGTTTATTTGGGCGCAAGACACACGGAGCTGACGTGGCAGAGCCATGCGAGCCCACGTAGATGCTTGCATCGCGCGGACATGTGGCGCACGATGGACACATGGTAGAGCCACGCGAGTCCACGCGGACGCTTGCGTGGTGCCTACATGGCGAGTACAGTCTTCGGGCTGGCAAGTGATGGATCCACAGGTATAGTGGGCCCATGTAAGTTTATTGGGGCCGTAACGCAAAGGCTCAAGATCCTTTCACCTTTTATACGCGCATTTTTGCCTTTTTCTTCTGTGTGGGACTACAGTCATGTGGATTCTTAATTTTCAAGTGACGTGGCATTGCGTGGTGTGTCGGATGCGATCGCGATAATTCCAGAGCGTTGATCGGGTGAATTTCGGTCCACCCGATCATCATCAGGACACGTGCACTAATTGGGAAATAAGTAGAATCTGACAATCGCAATTCAATCGCATCGTCGGCGAAACAAAGCGCGACACGTGGCTTCATCGAACAGTTACAATTAATCCCGAATTTGGCACATCGTTGGGAGACACATGGATGCATCGAGACGCTTCGATCGAGATCAGATGGGCGGAAAAATCAGGAGATCATGGGATCGTGGCCCACAACGATCGCGCAATCCCGGCCGTCAATCCATCTTCTCCGAATCAAATGGCCCACGATTTTCGCGCTAAATTCCCTTATAAATATTGATGTTCTTCCTTTGTACCTTAACTCTTTATTGAATTGTGAAGAGATTAAACGATTTTAGAGCAAAAGCTTGAGTTCTTCATGATCCCCCCGCATTCTAGACTTGATTTTGATCCAATCAAGGCAGAATTGATCACGAATCTTGCATGATTTGATCGAATTCTCCCCTTGAACGCTGAATGTACGACGAGGAAGAAATCGATCAAATACACTACAATCGACGCAACTTGGAGCCCAATATTTGCGTCAGGCAGGTTAGTAGTGTGAATCGATCATTTATCTTGCAACAATAGTTATTTAGATTAGATTTAGGTAGTTAATTTCATCATTTAAGTCGAATTGTTCTTCATTTTTGCTGAAATTGGGTTCAGATTTTTGCTGATTTTGAAACAAGGATTTCTCCCTGATTTTAAGTCCAAATGGTATGATTTTAGTTTCATTGAATTTCTTATTTCATCAGCTTTTCGAAGATATAAAAATCATAAAGTTTTATCATCATTTGACTCTTCAATTTGACGTTTGACCATCGATTGTTCATTTTTAATCCAAATTTGGGCGTTGACTTGCGGGATCAATTCCTTTCAAAATACAAGGTGAAATTGGACAATTTTGGTCTCTTTGAAATCATATGTGAATTGTAAGATTTTGATATCATTTGGTTAGTCAATTTGAAGATTTATATCGAAGTGTTCATTTTAGGATTTTTCTGATCTTTGATTTTCAATAATTTATAATAAATCTAAATCTTCTCAAAAAATCACGAATTATATATTAAAAATTTCCATTTTCCCTCTAGTTTCTGAATATATATTTTTCATAATATTTTAAGCTCTTTTTATTTTCTGATTTTACATAAAGCCTACTGTTGGTCAAAGTCAATGCTTTGACCTTGACTTTTGACATTTATTCATAAAATCAGTTTCTCAATTCTTAAAATATCTTATTTAACATACTTATATCATTACCATTAATCAAATATCATTTTCACTTCTTAAAATCCTTAATTAAACCTAAGTTTAACCAAGTCAACTCTGCGATCAAAGTCAACCGTGTTCTCTGTGGATAGACCCGATCTTTACACTATACTTGATTTCATATCTTTGTTATTGTGAGTTCAGAATTATAATTTTTTTTTTACCGAAGTTTGTGTGTTTTCAACGACCACTTAAAACGTTTCGTCAACACCATAAAAGTGTCTATGCAAATTTTGAAAGGAAGTGTTCACAAGTGAACCCTATATATTACTAGAACCTAACGGGAAGTCTCAAGTACTTGAACCTAGTCTACTCATCTCTTTTCATAAAATCAATAGTGAAAAAAGATCATAGAGAATCAAAATTAGTTAAAGGAGTTATGCTATGAAGATTTTGGAGCCTAATGATATGTTTGAATGCAATCTAGCATATACCCCACTAGAGAGTCGATATAAATTTGGAAAAGAAGAGTTTGAAAGTGAACTCTATAGTTTACAAGAGCCTAATGGGAAGCCTCAAGTACTTAACCCCTACAAGAAAATCTTGAGGTTTGTCAAAGGGGCATATGACCTTGGCCTTGACTATGAGAAAGGAAAAGTAGGCATGAAGGTATTTGGGAATCTTGATAGTGATTATTTGAGAGACCCATGTGAGAGGAAGAGAAGAATTAGCATGGCTTTCTTTCTAGGAATGAATTTGATCTAATGGGCATCTTAAAAAAAAGATTTTGACCTTATCATCATGTGAAGCCAAGTATGTTGGAGCCACTACTATAGGTTGTTAAGGAATTTTTTTAGTGAGATTGATCAATGAATTGATGAATGTGGATGCAATATCGATGCTGCTAATTCTTGATAGTAAATCAGCCATAGCCCATATCCAAGAATCATGTACATCATAACAAGTCCAATCACATGGGGACTAAATTTTACTTCACAAGGACATCTTTGGATGAAAGAAGAATGGAATTGGGCTTCGTAAGTTCAAAAGGTTAATTGAGAAACTGCTTAACAAAGGCAATCGGAAGACAAAAGTTTGAATAACTTTGTTAAAGACTGGGCATATGGAGCATAAAAAAGTGCATCATGCTTAGGAGGGAGGGAGAAGGATTCAAGTATGACATGGTGGTTCCAGAAAATTCTAGACCTCATGGCAAAAAGTTGAAATGACATTATAAAATTGTCATTTCAGGATTACTCTAGATTATTATCTCTTTTGTAATTTTTTGTGTTTCTAGAAGTCTTTTATTGCGCATAGATAAGCAAAGCAGAAACAACTTGTTTAAGTAGGAAGTTTCCTTATAAAAAGAAACTCAAGTTTCGTATAAAAAGAAACTCAAGTTCTCCCCTTGAAACCAAAGAGTGGGAATAAAGGGGACCGGAAAGAGATTCTCTGGAACCCATACTAAGTATCTCAAACACCTTATCATTTATACCAAATAATGGCAATAAAAGGGACTCTCAAATTGGGTGTAAAAAGGGTTGCAGAAGGCATATCTTTATAGGCACAAAAGGATTTTGGAGATTTTTCCAAAAACTCCTTAATAGAGAAAAAAAACTCTTACAATAAATTGGATGTTTTCCCTCACTTCAAAGAAAAGTTTAAGCCTGTTTCCCTCACCTCCAAGACTCATGCAATTAGTCTTACAAATAGCCAAAAAAGTTTCACCTTATAAGATGAGCCAAGGCCATCAAATATTAAAAATCCAATTGCATAACTTGATTCGCCATTCAATGCCGAACAATGAGGAATGCCTTGGTTCTTCTACTTGTTCTATCCCCATAGTCAGTTCCTTTCTCCTATGGATGGAGCCTCACCATGGGAGTATCTTGGACCGGTTGCGTTGAAATCCCTTGAACTACCCTTTATAACATATACCCCATAACTGTATTCCAGGTATCGCATTAATAACTAACTGTTCATAATTCTATACATAGGGAATTATATTTAAAAAGCACTAAATGGATTTGACTCCTATAAAACTAGATCATTATAGTAGTAATGAACGAAACTTCTTACCAAAAGCCGTCTTTCAATTTGGGTATTTGAAAGGATGTGTTTTAGGTAATGAGAAATTCAGGTATTTTGAATCTTGATTGGTGGCTTTATTCTTTTCTTATTTTCAGTTTCTTGGTGGTGAGTTTCCATGACGGACAGATCCGATACTTGCGGAGTTCACCGGGCCGGGCCCAAAACCACCTGGGATATGTTGGAACTTAGTATTCAAGGGGGGTTGAATGGGGAGAAGCATCGGAGGCGCCCTATGAACAAAAAACCCTTGAAACTCCCATCAGAGAAGCTTGGTGATCAAAACCATCTCACAAAACTCAACAGCGAGTGCTATTAAATTCTTGAAAAAGCGTAGCCTAAAAATTTTGACGTTTTCTGTCTACTGTTTAAGCAAACGCAACAAAAACATAACATCAGGAAAACCAAATGAGATCGATAAAGCAGACGAGAAGATACTATATAAATATCTTTTTATTTTAAGACCTTGATCCTTACTAGGCTTCTCCAAATTCACAGTCGATTTCACCACTCCCTGGCAGCAACCGTATCCTAAGAGCGGAAGAAACGCGATCTCTGAGCATTTCGTCTTGAATTGTGTCCGGCATGATGTTTAGAAGAGTAATCGTCCACATCAGAGACGCCACCTGTATAAAAGATGTCAACGGCTTGGGACACTGACGAAGAACAAGAACAAACAATACAGGGTGATCATAAAGTCAATGCAGCCGTTTACCTGAAGCATAAATAGGGGCACTCCGAACAATGCGAATGTGTCACCGTTGGCTTGCATGATCTCCACGAGCTTCCTAAACTCTTCGGGAACAACCTTAAAAGAATAGCGCAATTAGAACGCAAACAAAAAAAAAGGGAATAAAAAATCACGAGAAGATCTCATGGAAATTTTTTCAGTCACCTCCCCTTTCTTGTACATCAGCGCCATGCTCCCCACGTAACCTTCAAGTACTATAAATATGCAAAGCAGATTGTAATACTGGCCCTCTGAGTTAAGAATTTATAACACGATTTCCTTGAATTTATTTGCTTTGAATTGAAATTTCAATTCTCTGAAAATTAAAAATTTGGAAAGAAATTTTTTATTTCTTTGACTTAGATTAACAAATCAAAGAGGAATATTGCTTAATCCACCTTCCAGTTCGCACAAAATACTCTAGAATTGATATCTTTTCTTACGATCACTGATAGCCTAATGATATAAATCCATAATGATATAAATGAAATAGCAAATATTAAAAATATAACATGAACAAATTGCATAAAATAGATTTACCCAGTCTTGAGCGAAAACCGCAAAGAAATATGCAGAAATAAGGAATAATCTTGATCACCGAATCATTCATAATGGATGGTGCACCATGGTATTTGTAGATAACAGATCAAGATTTACTGAGAAGATCTATTAGCTTAGTGAAATGAAGGATACACAAAATAAACACCAAGAGTTAAGCGAATCTGCAGCAACGTATCCCAGTGTAGTTGTCGCGTTCACCAACAAGCCAAAGACCGCTATAAGATTAATAATCCTGACAGTCACGAGAAAAAGATTGCTGTGGGTGAGAAAGAATATAAACCGAAGGAAACCCATGTGCGCTGAGAAAGATTGGCCATTCGAACCATGGCTCGGTTGACGCTAAGTCGGAATCTCCCCCCATGCTAAACATCCACGTAGAGATCAAGACGATTGAAATCCCGATGAAACCTTTCATCAAGTTGAAGAATTTAAGGTCGGAAGCAACATAGCGCATGCCTTCCATGAGTTCCATCTTTCAATCTTCTGGAGCGGCCTTCTTCGATGACGGAAATTCCATTTAAATAATTTTCGTGCCTGCCAGTTGTCGGGACATTCGGCATAATTGTAGGAATTCCGTTGCGTCGGTCACCTGAGGAATTTTTCACGCTCGCATCTTTCACTCCGACTATTTCTCGCTGGGTTATCAATGCGCTCCACTTAAGTTTGTTGTTGGGGATTGATCCGGGAAGAAACGGTCTCCTTTTATTACGGTTGGTAGAAAATATTCTAAGACATAACATTTTTATCGCAGAATTAGAAAGATTAATCTATCTACATACCTATCTTTATATCTATATATCTATCTATCTATTAGTTTTTTCTATTTCAGGAAAGCTTTAAGGGATCATATGTAAGCAGCATGGTAATTTGTGTAATGAAGCATATGTTGATGCATATCATTCTGGCGATCATGTAGACCAGAAATATGCAACAAGATATTTTGAAAAATTAAGTGGGACTGCACGAAGTAGAAAATTATTTTTTTATTCGAGTTCTTATCTATAGTATATACTAATGTCTCATACTTGCCTCAGATGATGTGACGACCATCTCTGTTTGTTGAACATAGTTTAATAGTTAATATTTCCAAATCAATGCATAATGGCATCTTGCATCCAACACGAATATTGAAAGGAAAAAAAGAAAAAACTTACTAAAAATGATGATCACTTACAAATGGCAATCCGTCCCCACTCTCTTTTCTACAGCTAACTCTTGGTAGGAGCAGCCAACAAAATGTAAAAAATCTAAGTGTTTTTTACTCCTCTGGTGATCAAAGGGTCTAGATGGGTAGAGGGTGAAATAAGAAAATTTTCCCATAAAATTTTAGCTTAAATTGGTGCATAAAATGCACGATATTAGTAATCAACAAGTAATCACAAATAATCAACATTAACTTATTGGCATCACAAGTAATCAATAAACTTCTTCATCCTCTCAATTTGTACCAAATTTGGCATCTACTCTGCTATTATCCTTCTCCCTTTCTAGCTTTCTTATAAAAATATATGAATGAATGATATTTAGAAATAACTGCTGCAAAACATAAGATGATAAGATCAATATAGGGAGGCTCACCTAGAGTAATCTCAACAGAGAAATCCAAATATGTATGACTGATTGTCCTTCATAAAAATATCCATCCCTTGCCAAAATAATAGCCCACAATTTGAGATACAAGACTGATTTTTTAATCTTATTACGTAAATAAATATCAAATAATCCCAATGGGGTTTCCCTTTTATGACATTCTTATATATGATAACATGCAACTTACACTTGAGATTACATGATTATTTCTACATTTTTTTGGCATTGTTCATATCATTTGTATGCATGTTATCATACATTGAGTGCATATTCAACATTCTATGCATTTTTACATCAAAAATCTCCAAATCTATTACTTCAAAGGTTAATCATGCACAAATCAAGAGCTGAATTTTGAATAGATTATCCCCATGGTATTTAGGGTATATTTGAATTATAAATGCCAAATAATAAGAGAAGAATATTTTTAATTCACTCTAAGATCATTTAGTTTTATTTTTCTTGAGTACTTGAGTGTATTTTTTAATTAAAAATGTATTCTCTTATTAGTACTTAAATTAAAATATAGAAATGATAGATTATTTAATTTCTGATAAAAAAAGATTCTATTAAAAAGGGGTTTCATTTTGAAAGTTTTTTTAGGGATTTTTTCAAATTTTATTGTGTTTTATTAAATTTTATCGAATTTATTAAGCCCTAGGAGATTTTACGCATTAGTGTCAATTGGGTGGTCTGTGGAACATTTTTGCTCTTCATGGAGCTTTTGTGCTAATAGGTTTCATGTTACATCAATTTAAACTTACTTGATATGTTCAAGTGCGACCTTATAATGCATTTTTGGTCAGAATCTTGATAGTAACGTCTTTGTTAGATTCTCCTGTCAAAATAGGGGAAAACCCCATTCAATTGTCAATGGAAATGGAGTTTTGTTTTGAATTTTTCTAAATTATTTTAATTTTTAAAAATTGAAAATATTTAATTTAAAGATTAGGCTGATATGGCAATTGACATGTTGCCACACAGGGGAGTGTGTGCACCATATGGTACACGTGTGGCACACATGTGACATGCGTTTAGCGAGCATCATTAGCGCTAGGTGCCCTTAAATGGGCCGATTGTATTTAACAAGCCTGCTAGTCATTTTATACCCATCATGTTCCCTTTATTTTTCCAATGTGAGACTATTTGTGTTTTATTTTTATCATAGGCGATGTGGTGCAATGAGGAGCGTCCAATTTTTGGATTTAATTGTAACCGTTGATAATCACTAAGAAGCCAAGGGTACATGGTGCATTGCGATTCAACGATGATTCAATGTATAAATGGTGATTAAATCATAAATGTTCAATGAAGGAGTTATAATGGTTAGGATTAAATGCACTCAATAGACTCATGTGGACGTATGGTAGCATCTTGAGCATTTGAAGAAAATCAAATACTAGCTATTATACCACAATCACTCTTCACACAATGCCGCGACGAAATCTGGGTGCTTCATCATGGATCTAACAGTCGCAACTCAATGATGATGATTCGACTCCTTGTGATTTATCATAACCATTGATCGCATGAGGAGACAATCCAACAGCCACCCCCAATTCACACTCTATTTATACGCTATCTTTCGTCGACTATGTATGCATTCTTTGATGTTTTGATCAATCAAACATTTTCGATATCTCAATTCTTCAATTTCTTGATTATTTTCTAGACTCATTTCTACATCTAAAGAGTGCTTGAAATCAAGATTTTGTCAAAAGAAAAAGGAGAATTCATCGCTTGATCTTAGAAGATCCATTTTTCAAAACATGAAATGAAAAGCTTGGATCCAAAAATTAATTGGACCATTTCAAGCACGATTTTAAATTTTGATTACCTGTTTTCCTGCTAATATTTTTCTGTATAACATTATATCTTAATTTTGATGCGTAGATTAGATTAATCTTTATAATTTTTGATATTTTCTCTCTCTATTCTATGCGATTTTCTTCTCTTTACTTTGCTCTTTGATTTCTTTGGGAATACAAGCCTAAATTGAGTGATTTCTGATTCTGTGGAAAGATCTATGAGTCTTCTTTTTTAAAATATAAGTTTTCCTATCATAATTCTTCATCCAATTTGATCAAAATTTCAAAATTCTTGAGAAATTCTCTTAATTCTTTGTGGATTCAACGCTTACTCACCTCTATTTTAATTAATTCTTGATTAAATCTTAATTCAATTGAATTTGGTATTGATTTTGATGTGTGGAAGTATGTTTTCAAGGACTGCATGACCACGCGTTGTCATTAATTTTTTCACATTCTTTTTCAAGTGCTCTTGGGGCTGTCCCATATTCAAAAAACACTTTGTCAGCCACTCTTCCACATTGTGATTATCCACTATGAATTCATGAATAACTGTTTCTCTCTTATTTATTCTATTTTTTAAATGTCCTTGAGTTTTCTCTATTACTTATTTGACCTCTTTCATCAATTCATAGGCCTGGGTTTATTTGTTTGTGTAGAAGGCCTCAGGGTGGAATTGGAGGCCAACACCAAGAGTTTTGTGAATAGTAGATGTTTGGGAAGAGATATAGGAATTCAGAGAAAGGAATACAATAAACATAGAGATAGATAATGAGGAGAGAGGAAATTTTCAAGAAAAATGAAAGAATGAAAGAATGAAAGAAAAATGTTGGCGGAAGAATAAACATTTGAAGATATCCGTAAACATTTGATAAAAAGAAGGCAAAACTGATAATCTCTTGTAGGTAAAATTTCAAATTTAAATAAGAAATACATTCAAAGGGAGACCATACCTGTGTGGATTTTGGTGCAATGATAAGTTAAAAATTTGATTGAAATAGGTGTGAGTTATTTATTCTTTGCTTGGTGACATCTTCCCCCATCCAAGAGAAAATCATGTAGTTTGGTTCTTAAAGTTCCCGGACTTATCCTTGAGAAAATCCCCCACATGAAATAATGAAGAACACTACAAGTATCCCCTCCCAAGGACCTCAAGATAAAACACCCCAAGATGTGAGGAAGAGGATCTACTCATTGAACATTGGTGCCAACATAGAGTTCTTGAAATTTTTCCTTTTTTGGGTTGCTTCTCAGCGAAGTTTCCTCCCCTTCAATAACTTTTTGTCTGACTCATAAAAAATCTCCTATGCAGTACATTAATAGGATTTTACATGGTTGATCTTTTGTACCATAACTTGCATAAAAGCATCAAGGCCTCTTTCATTTTCAACGTGAGTGTACAGTCCAATATGAGAAGCCATAAACTTAACATTTTCCCTATATAAGTAAAGCTAAAAATAATGTATAAGCTCAAAATAAAGGATGTTAATGTCAACCTCAAGTGTATGGTTCTCATGAACGACTTCAATAGAATTCAGAATCATGTGTGTGAGATTTAATGTATCCAGTATGGTTACTAATTTGTTCTAACAAAACAGGCCATCATCAAAGAATTTTGTGTTCCAGCATCTTCACTATTGAGTCTAGGTGTCATTGCATGGTCAGTTTTTTCTTTATGCAAACCATTGTTACTCATACTAGGAGTATAGAAAATTTTTTTCATGATGTTCGAGTCACAATTTTTTTTAAGAAAAAAGGTTCATTACCGATTTATTTTCGAATTTTTGGATTTGAAATTTTATACTAAATTTTGTATACAGAATGTTTGGTTTAGAATAAAGTTTTGTAACCCTATCGTTTTTCCCATAAGTTCATTGACATTTGAAAAATAACTTCTCTCATTTGAACAGATGACGCCTGCAGTATTTGTTTTCTGCACACCTCTGAAATGTTTGAAAATTCTCTTATCTAGATATTAAAATACCCGTTCAAAAGAGGTATTCTCGTTAGTTCAAGGTTCAAAGCCCGATCGGCTCTAGGCGACTATGGACTATTAGTTCCCGTGGGCACCATTTCCTGTTAGAAGAACGAGCTTCCTTTCACACTTTTCTGTTATTGAAATCTTTGGCTCGGAAGATAACGGCCAGCCGGGGGAGGGAAAACTGGGGAAGAAGAAATGGAGCGTTTGTCAGAGAATTGCCTCGCCAAGATAATCTCCTTCACAACTCCGATGGACGCTTGCAGATTCGCAGCTATCTCCCGGACATGGAGGTCTGCGGCCGACTCCGATGTGGTCTGGAGGTGTTTCCTCCCCAACTACGAAGAAATCCTCGATCGGGCGGATAGTAAGATAGAACGCTCTTCCTTGAAGAATATCTTCTTTCATCTCTGCCGATCAATCCTTGTTGGAAATGGATGCGAGGTAAAGAAATGTTTCTCCGTTATATGTTTCTTGAGTATGTGACCGACAGAATCATTATGAAGATACTGAATAATAATTCTAATATAATGATCACGATAGAGAACAAGAAAACAAAGAAAGATCGCCGCTTCGTCCTTTTTGTCTTCTAATTTTCAATTATAATCTCCTCTCTTTTCGATATCCAGATGTTGACAGTCGATCGATCAAGCGGTAAAATATCTATTGTTATGAGCCCAATGGAACTAGTTTCTTCAGACGACGAGGACAACTCCGATTGCGTCTGGGAGTCGCTTCCTACTTCCGGGTTAAAGTTAGTCTTTCCTTAATACTTTCTATACAGGGGAGTTTTCGAAATCGATTCATGCTGCGGGAAAACCGATGACTGGGCGGAAATAGATCAACAGATCTACTATGTATAGACAGATGGATAGATAGATAGATAGATAGATAGATAGATAGATAGCGAGAGAGAGAGAGATAAATAGCCAAATAGATAGATATATAGATAGATAGATAGATAGATAGATAGATAGATGTAACAAATGGATATACAGATCGATGGATAGATATGTATGTATGAAGAAAAATAGATACATAGATACATAGATAGATTAATTGATGGATACATATATAGATAAATCGATTGATTGATTGATAAATGGAAAGATCTAGATAGACTGATTGATGGCAGACAGATAGGCAATATATAGACAGATAAAAAAAGATGGATAGATAGATTAAACGATACATAGATGGAAAAATTGAAATATTCTTGTATTATGTGCGTCTTTACGGTCTCTCGATGCAGCTTGCAGGGGTGGAATGAACTGCAGCTGGGGAGAGAGCCACCCCTAGTCTTCCAGTTTAAGAAGATATATCTGCTGAACTTTTCGTGTATTATTAAGTTCAGCAGTGTTGTCGAGCCCTACATGCTCTCTGAGAAGACTTACTATGGTGTTCGGCTCATCTACAGAATTGCTTCCAACTCCTTTGGTCTTGACTATCCCCTTTATGCCTGTGTTCAGCTAGGCCCAGCTCGGCGCCTCAAGAGGGTAAGCCTTCGTACAAGACACTTCTTGAGCCAGCCACCGATGCACATTGATCTAAACGGCCTGGAGATGGCAGAACTCAGGGATGATGGTTGGATGCAGCTCGAGATCTGTCGGTTCTTTTGCAAAGGGAAAGGTCAGCCATCCTGGGTGATTTGCTTCTATCTGATGGAGGGGAACGACGGACCCATGGATGGCCTGATTTTTAACGGCCTAGAATTTTATCCGCTGAATTAGTGGATTCTACATCTCTCCCTATCTTTCTCTTTGCCTCTCCTCTCTCGCCCAATTTTTTTTTTTTTTTTTGAAACGCACGAACATGCAGGCGTGATGGTCTATTTCAAGCAATACATGGAAATTTGGATTATGGCAAGTTTAGAAAAATTGTACTCCGCTAAAGAAAATCACAGGACTTTGATTGGTTTGATGGACATTTGATGAGCAGAAAGAAGGACGACAGGAAGGAGAAAGGAAGATGGAAACAAGGGACAACAATCTCCTCGCAACCAGGCTAGTCCGACCATCTTCATAACAGAGAGCATGGGGGGCAGAATAAATGGGCCTTACGGGTACAAGTAAAATACTTAAACGATACCTAAATCCTCAACACTACTCAGACCTGTAGCATAAGGGATGGTGATTTCACAACGTCTATGAGAAGGATGTCAATAAAAAAAGCAACTCTTTTTTTGAAACTCTATACAAAATTAGCAATGGAAACTTTCAATGCAATAAGGGTTCTAGAATTAAAAATGTGTTCGACAACGAAGTTATAGTAAGTTGATTCATTTGCCCACATGCAAGTACATTTTGCAACACATTATCTCAACAGTTTAACCAAAAATCCTTTCAAATTGATGCCTAATGAAAAGTATTGATATACTTTGTGCAAGAACTTTGATAATTATGTCTTGCTTGCAACACTTTTTTCATTCATCATGCAAGGATTAAACCTACGCTCTCTTTCCTTTAAATTAAAAACTGTAATAATCCTACTCTAAAGTTCTAATAATAGGAATGGCTATTACTAGAAGAAAATTTTTTAGAGGTTGCTAATGTTTAAGAGTGACTGGGGGTTATAAATTAGCGTAAATTATAGTTTATGGGCAAAAATTAGGGTTCGAGGCTATCCAGCTGCATTTCTTTGTCAGCCTATATACTTCATCAAGACCCATGGATCTCACACGCCAATGATGCCCTTAGAAAGCTATTTCCCTACCTTCTTCCTGAGATACCCACGTCAAACACTTAACTTGTTTCAAAAACTTGCACCAGTTATCAAGCCCACATATGCCTCCATACATCATTAAACAACATATTTAGGCATCTCCCAAAGTGATCTAACTTCTCACTAATTTATCTGAACCACATCCCAGAGAGGGATTGATATAATTGCAATACAACTACATGCTATTTTGACTAAGAAACCAAAAGCTACACCGAGATGGATGCTTAGAACTAAAGCTATCTAAATGCTTCCACCTGAGTATGCATTATACTTGATCTAGTGAACTGAAGCAGAGCATGCAAAGGGATTGACCTCATGTTCTACATGCATGCGATGTAGCCCAAATGATCCGTAGAATCTTCTGCTAGAAGACTCATCCCTATGAATATTGCTTGTGCTTCCCACAGGTCAATTCAAGGATGTCAATATCCTGATCTTACTTCTTCATCCATAGATATCATAGAATACTTCATATAATCTAAGCCAGATCCATTTATAGAGTCATAAATAAGCATACGTGATTTTGAGAAGAAAAACTGAATTAAAATGGTACTCTAAGTCCTCTTTGGGATAGATAGTGCTATATATAAAGGAATAAGTGAGACCACCGAAGTTGACTTTGTAGAAGGCATAAAGAACATATTTATTCTCACAAACGCATGTATATATTCTCTTTCTCCCTCAAGATGGACTGTAATTTTGAGCACTATCACAAGTGCCACACCGTAACTTATAAGAATTACCCTTGAGAACTTCATTAATATATTCCTTAGGTCCTTCAAAGTAGAAGTGTACGAAGCAAATGTAGGCCCCTATGGACTTAGTCTCCAATAAATGAGAAATCCACCTCAATTTTATTGGTGTGCTCATCAAAGGTAAGATTTTTCCCCGAGAAATCGATAGCATGATTATCATACTTCATCCTTATAAGTGTTTCTACATGAAAACCCAACTTGTGCAGTAGATATCATAATTGATGAAAAAGAATATGATATGATTTTATGTATTTTTAATAATTCGGATTCATAAAAGAGTAGCCAAAATTTTTTACATTGGTTTTCTATCAAACTAATCAAGTTCTAGTCTAGGAACATAAATTTCAAATGAAAAATTCTATTTTAGAGGATATTAAGATAAGAACACTAGAAAATAATAGATAAGTTTGGTAAAAACACATCTGAATTTTTACTCTACTTTAGTACACTGTCTATCAATCTAGGCATCTATTTTGTAATAAAATGCTCCATAAAATTGTTACTAAAATGCTCCATTTTTATTCTTTTTTCTTACCCTTCATCCAAAAAATAAATAAAAAATTCAATCATTTCAAAGTTGGTATGCCAATAATAGGGTGCTCGTGATGCCCATTGTCATATCTTCTTCTTTGTTCATGACTTTTTCAATCCAAACCTTGAAATATTAAAAAACTATGGTTATTTCTAGGTTGTTTGGCCATGAAAAATGTCAAACATGCAAATTTAAGCATTTTAGCTATATTTCATGAAAAATGGGAAATCCATGTAAATAAAGGATGAATGCAAAATTAATAGAAAAACATGATAACATACAACAAATTTATGCAAATTCTGTTTTACAATTCATTACTCATTAATATGAAAATGAATAGAAGTATCACAAGTTATCACACACCTGCAACTTAGATCATTGTTAGTCCTTAAGAAATGGAAGCAATCAAAGGCTAAAATTGAACTTGTAAACAACTTTCAAAATCCATGAATTGAACATCAATAGAATTGAAATCGTTGTTCCACCTCCCCCTTGTCCTTGATAGGCAGATGTACATGGTGCACTAGGATTTAGATATGTGAATCGTGAGACCTGTGACAAAACGGAATAATGTGGTCATTGAATACACACAATTTCATGTCAAAACAAATCTAAGCTTACCAATTTAAAGATTAATTCATGAATTGAAGGGTATAATGGTAAATAAGGGTCCAATCCACGGAGAATTAGGAAGATTTCTGAGATATCTTTAAAATTTGATCAAATCAAACGATGAATTAAGTTTAGAAATTAGGAAATTTAGCCGTGCCTTAGGGGGCGGGACAGGGCCAAGCCCTGATGGGTGACAGATCGGCCATAGGAGTACTCCGGGAGCAGGGCAACAAATGTCAAGCATACGACGATGCCGCCCGTTTTCGTGGAAGTCCCCGGCAGAGGAAAGGGCTGTAGGTGATGGCGCGTTCTGCTTCTTAGGGCGCAGAAATCGTTCCTATGGGGTCGTGCGTGGCTGCTGGTATAGATGAAGAAAGGCGGGCCGCATGGGACCTATTCTCTTAATAGGCGGCAAGCAAAGCTGGATAGGAAAGGTTCTGAGGTTATCCGTAAGGTTCTGCAAGAAAGAAAACATAAAAAAAATGAATCAGAACTCGCTCGCTCCTAAGCCTTCTTTATCATCGTGACCCTTCTTTTCTCTCCCTACGGTCTCATAAACTCGTCCCTTCATCCAAGCCAAGGTCGAACCTCTAATATAATATTATATTTTCTTAACATAAAACATAACCCGCTCGTAAACTCGCTCCTAAGCCTTCTTTATCATCGCCGCTCCTAAAGTAGCTCCTCTACACCTAAGGTTCGATCAGCCCCTAAGAACCTTTTTTTTGAGTCATCAATAGAAAGAGGGTCTCATGTGGAGCGGCTGGTGATAAACAAAGAAAGATGAGACGGGACGGACTGTCAGAGGCCGCTGCGGGACTACCAGAGGAAAGCCCGCCCCCGCTAGCTAAGATAGATAGATATTCCCGCATATTCTCTATTTAGAATCTCTTCCCGACCAGGCCAGCGGGTTGGGATGGGAATGGCTCAGCCCACATGCATCATTTGATGAAAGCACTCCACCTTTTCAACGAAAGCTTTGCTTGGTAGGCGCTGCCTACTCACCCCACTCCCTCAGACAATGCAATGCTCTGAACACTCCAGTTTGAAGTTCAGCCCCCTTCTCCCATGCGGAGTCACAGGCAGCGCCCCGGAAAAAAGCACGGACGAGCCACATGCAGGGAAACTTGCACGTGTGGTTCTGGCCGGGGACCCCGGTATACTGTACTAATATGTGTAGGTCCCTGTAATTCGAGTGAGATTGTCATGGCGCAAAAGCAGATATGGTTTGGTATTCCCTTGTTCCCCGTATTGGTTATGTTCCTTATTCCTTGTCTAGCAGAAACTAATCGAGCTCCGTCTGATCTCCCAGAAGCGGAAGCTGAATCAGTTGCAGGTTATAATGTAGAATATGCGCGGGATGCGATCCTTAATAATTCACTGTTGGCGGAAGCCAATGTCCCGGGGTCCCGGGGACTCATTCTGACTGAAACAAGGGGTGGGTCTTTACCAACTTTCAAATCCAAGATTTCTGGTTCAGCATTCAAAGGCACTCTTCATTCTTCATTCGAAACTCATGAATGTCGGGTTGGGGGTTTATGCCTTGTTATAAAAAAGGGGAGTTGGGTAAAGAAAACTCCCTCCTTGGAGGAGCATGGGGCTTAGTCAAGTAGAACCGGGTTGCGTTGCTTGATGCTCCAATCGAAAACAAATCAGTGGGGCCATGCCGGTACGACAGAATATGCATTAGAAAGGTCAATCCCTCCCCCCCTTTATTGTAAAAAAAAACCGGGCCCGCCCGCTAGAACAATATCGTGGCAACGTAAACCTAAGTGACTTTATTGAATCCTGGGAACCATCACAAGTACGGCCGGTTGAACGAGAATGTCGTGTCGTCCAGCAGAGCTTAGAAGAAGGTGACTCGAAGCCTAGAAGAAGGTGACTCGCGTAGACTGACGAGACGAGACCGCGAGGTCGTCAATTTCAAGCGATATCGCGTCAAAAATAATTCCAAACTTACCAATTTTGAGAATTAATCACGAATTCAAGGGCATAATGGTAAATAAGGGTCGAATCCACAGGGAATTTAGGAATTTTCAGAAGATCTCTTAGAATTCGGTCAAATCGGACGAGAATTTGATGGTAAAAATTGGGGAAAATGATATTTTATGAAAGTAGACTTCAAATCGATTCCACAGAATCAAAAATCGTCCAATTTGGACTTGATTTCGCGGAGAAATCAAGATTCGAAGTGGAGAGAAGTTTTCGATCGTAAGAACCGTGAATTTAGGTGAAAATCGATAAAATTGAAGACTAAAAACTAATCTAAACTGAAATTAAACTAGATTGGAAGATTAGGAAGCAAAAACCGCTCCCACTAATCCCCGATTGCGATCAAATCGCGCCGATTAAGCCTCTTAATCACGAAGAACACGAAGAACGCGATCGGTGGATTCAAGCTGCGATTTCTCCTTCATTTCTCCACCAAATCTCGATTTCTACCACTCCTCGGACGCGGAATTTGAAGAGGAAGAGGAAGAACTCGAGAGAAACAGGCAAGGAAGGTGTCTTGACAGTCAATTTGATTGATTCTTGCTTGGATGCTTAAGAACGACGAAGAACATGTGTATATATAGGGCGAAAAAAATCGTAACCGTCCGATCGTTTCGATCGACGGGATTTACGATGAAACGATCCATCGTGGACCGTTTCGAAAATATCGTGGCCGTCCGATCGCGATGGACGGTCCAGATCTGATCGTCGAAAGACGTTATAAAAACGCCTTTGATTTCGCCCCTTCGATCGCGATCCAACGGCCGAGATTTGATCCACGCCGAACGATCTCAGCCGTTATAACGCTTCTATTTAGGCACGTGTTGATTGATCTCCGGTGCGCCCTGCTTCCACGCGATCGACGCGTGCGATGCTGCCACGTCGCGTCAGATCCAACCGTTATAATTCTTTGATTTGCGCACGTGTCTGATCAGATCGGATGGTCCGTTGGTCCACTTAATCGCTGCGCTCCGATCGCGATCGGACGCTCCACGATCGACCGCGTCACCTGCGTAAAATAAATAAGCGTGAGTTAGTCCCACACGGACTTTGTTTATAGAAACGGTCGGGTATATAATACCTGACCGTTTATGCGGGTATGACCCTCCCTTATAAGGGGAGGACAAAGACCTATTTATAGATATGTATACATAATGTAATATATGATATATTGCGCCACGTGGCGCGCTGCGTGGGTCCGCGTGGCGCTGCCACGTGGCCTTGCGTGCCACGTCGCATCCACGCGGGCCCTGCACCCATTTTTTTATTTTTTTATTTAATTTTTTATTATTAAAAATCGAAAATAAAATCATAGAGAATTCGGAAAAATACAGAAAAATCCCTAAAAATTGTAAAAATCATATCTTTTAAAATACAACTCCAAATTAATCCAAATTTCCTTCATTTGATCCAAAATTTAATTATCTATTATTCTAAAAGGTCAAATTAATTAACTAATAAGAGTTAAGCCTTTGCCCGGGACGATGTGCCCGAGCACTACTCCCTCTCGTACCATGAAGTGGGATTTCTCCCAGCTAAGTACCAGTCGTTTCCTGACGCATACCTCCAGTATCTTCGTCAGGTGAGCAAGACAAGTCTCGAAGTCGTTTCCAAAGACGGAGAAATCGTCCATGAAGACTTCTAAACTGTCGCCAAGAAAGTCAGAGAAGATGGCCGTCATACATCGTTGGAAGGTCGCGGGGGCGTTGCACAGTCCGAATGGCATGCGTCTGAAAGCGAAGGTGCCAAAAGGACAAGTGAACGTGATCTTCTCTTGATCGTCGGGGTGGATAGCAATCTGATTGTAGCCCGAGTATCCGTCGAGGAAGCGAAGTAGTTGGATCATCGCCCGGATCGGTCAGGGATCTGGTCGATGAACGGTAGCAGGAAGTGGTCCTTCTTGGTCGCGGAGTTCAGCTTCCGGTAGTCGATGCAGACCCTCCACTTCGTCGGTAGGCGCGTCTGGATTTCCTCGCCTTTTTCGTTCGTCGTGACCGTTACTCCGGCTTTCTTCGGGACGACGTGTACTGGACTCACCCATTGGCTATCGGATATGGGGTAGATAATTTCTGCATTTAGCCATTTAAGAATTTCTTCTTTTACGGCCTCCCATACCCTTGGGTTGAGTCGTCTCAGGCCTCCCGACGGGTCTTGACTCATCCTCTAGGAAGATGCGATGAGTACATAGTGAAGGGTCTAGCCCTTTTAAGTCCGTCAGGGTTGATCCGATTGCTTCTTTATTTTTCCTTAGCACTTCCAGTAATCTCTCTTCTTGCTTGAGGTCCAGCTTGGACGAAATAATTACCGGCTTTGCTTTCTCGTCGTCAAGGAAGGCATACTTGAGTGTAGACGGGAGAGTTTTGAGCTCTAAAGTTGGCTCGTCCATCGGAAGCTCCTCATATCTTGCTTCCTCGTCGATCATCATTATTTCTTCTACGCATTCGTCTATGTCTTGATCGTCGGCGAAGTCGATGGCTCCCAAATCTTCAGATGCTCGTGAAGGGTATTTCATTAGCTTGTTGATGTCGACCTTCACGGTGTGCTCTCCCACTTTGAGAATAACTTCTCCTTTCCCCCAGTCGGTTACGGCTTTCGCGGTAGCTAGGAAGGGTCGTCCTAATATGATCGGGGCTTGGCTCAGCTCCTTAGTCATTTTCATATCGACCACTAGGAAATCTACCGGGAAATAACAATCTTCTATTCTAACTATTACATCTTCTACTAGTCCATGGGGTTTTCTAACAGATCCATCGGCTAAGCATAGCTCTACAAGGAATGGTTGTAACTCCCCTACATGATGACGGTCAAATACAGCTTTAGGGAGGATGTTTATACTGGCTCCTGTATCTAGTAGGGACCTAGTAAAGGACATTCCTCCGATTTCACTCGTGATCATGGGTGCTCCTGGATCTCTCTTTTTTACGGGTAAGGAATTCATCATTATGGAGCTTACCGTCTCACTAAGTTGGATCCGTTTAGGGTTTCTATGAGGAGTACATATACCTTTTAGGTATTTTGCATAGGTAGGGATATGCTTGATGGCTTCTGTTAAGGGAATAGTTATGGTTACCTTCTTAAAGGCTTCTAGTAGATTTTCGTCGGTTTCGCTATTCTTGGCTTTTGGTCGGTTTAAGGCTTGAGGATAAGGCACAGGGGGCTTATATTTGTCAGGGTTAGGTTCAGCCGTAACCTGTTCTTCCTCGTCCTCTGAATCAGTGTCTTGCTCGACGATAATTGGCGTTTCCTCTTCTTTTTTTTGGCCTTGGTGGAAAGGATGATCCTTGTATGGACCGTTTCGATTAAGTCGTGGCTGTCGGATCTTGATGGACGGCCACGATTTAATCAAATAAAACGCTTATAAGAAACGTTTTGATTAATCACCGTCGGATCGCGATCCAGCGGTCCTGATTCTCCCCGCCAGATCAAATCGCAGCCGTTATAACTCTTTAAATTTGCGCACGTGCGTCTGATCTTGATCTGTGGACCGCGCTCACGCGATCAACGCACGTGATCGACTCGCGCCGTCGATCCGACGATCCTCCTCGCGCCACGTCGCCAACATCAGGACCGTTATAATAGTTTTAAATCCCACGTGTTTTGATCGCCGCCGGTGGACCGCGGGCGCACGCGATCGACGCACCGTGTTCCTCGCCTCGCCCGATCCGACGCCGTGTGTAAGTCCACGTCACCTGAAATTTAAAACTGTGCGGGATTTTAGTCCCACACGGAACATGATTTCGAAACCGTTGGGTTTAAATAACCCGACGGTTTATAAGGGTATGACCTTCCCCATATAGGGGAGGACAAAGACCCATTTATATATGTATACATAATGTAATATAATATATATATACGCGCCACGTGGTGCGCTGCGCGGGTCCGCGTGGCTCTGCCACGTGGCCTTGCGTGCCACGTCGCATCCACGCGGGCCCCGCGGCCCATTTTTTTATTTTTTTATTTATTTTTATTATTTAAAATAGAAAAATAAAAATCATAGAAAATTCGGAAAAATACAGAAAAAAATCCCTAAAAAAATTGTAAAAAAATCATATCTTTTTAAAAATACAACTCCAAATTAATCCAAAATTCTTTTCATTTGATCTGAAATTTAATTATCTATCATTCTAAAAAAATTCAAAAATATTTAAATAACAAGAGGTTTAATTTATATTTCAAAAAAATACATTCATTTTTAAAAGATTTTAACTTTAGAAAATTAAATGAATGTTCATAAAAATCATTTCTCTTATTATTTAACTTTAAAAAGCATTCATAGTCTCAAGTAAAGGTGGGTCATAAAATTATTTATCCTTAATTCATCATAATTAACCCTAATTTAGTGTATTTTGAGATTATGACATAAATATGCCTAGAATGATAGAAATGTACTCAAAGTATGATAACATGCACATAAATGTAATGTTTTATGCCTTAAATTGCATTAATAATCATGTTTTATCATGTTAAGATTGCATGTTATCACACCCCCCAACTTAAATAATTGCTAGTCTCTTAGCAATTTCCTATAGAATCTCCCTAGAAAGTCCTTTCTACTTCTCAATCCTACTACTATAGAGGTGAAATGTATATAAGTATGATTACTTTTCCTCATAGTGTGGACCATAGTGATCTAGATTCCATTTCTAGGTTGACTTCTTTAGTGCATATTAGGGTAGTGCTCATCGGCTGATGCTCGAGTTTAATTCTCAATTGTGATCGAGGTGAGCATATCTAAGGTTTAATGCTATGGGGATGAAAAGATCCTCACACTCTCATGAGCAGATGTAATCCTTACCCTCTCCATAGATTCATCACTCCTTCCCTCAAAATGGAGGCTACTTAATGTTTTAGAATTCCCTTCAACTTACCTCCCTCCTAAAAAGAGTGCAATTGCAAAGGTATTCCTATCTTTGGATGCAGCGTTTGAGGTGGTTGAAAGAAATTTAAAGACACTATTTCTAAAGGAATGACGTGGTTAAAAGCAAACATGTGTGTAAACAAAATGGATTAAAAAGCAAAGGTGGTACCACTTATGATAATTTTAGCTCCCAAATGATGTGGATAGTGATGGATGATAGGGATAGATGGAAATGGTAGAGATGGTGGTGTTGAGAAGAGAAGATATTCCTCTAACTTATTCTCCTTCTTTTCACTTTTTCTATCTCTCTTTTTTTTTTTTTCTTTTTCTCCTTCCTTTTTCCTTGCCTTTTTCTTTTTCTCTTTTGTTTTGCTTTTGTAACATACTTCAAAATTTCAAAAGAGTTTATATGAAAAAATGGAGGAGTTGTTTCGTGGAGGTTTGAAGAGAGTTTGTAATGTTTGAAGGAATGTGTACATGTGAGAGGAATGTGGAGGAGATGTGATGGATGTGTGAGTCACTTGGGAGTGTGATTATCATAAGTGAGGTTTAAAACAAAGTGGTGTAACTACTTGACTGATTTGGAAGAGATAAACTAAATGCCTATAAGGAAAAGATAGGTATTTCAAAAATTGATGGATCATTGCACTCTTTTAAGGGAAAGTTCGGTATCGAGGAATTCCCACACTAAGCAGGTTCGGCTGATGTAAGGTAGGGGATAAGAATTTTGCTTGAACTTCACTCAAAAATCTCTCCATTTCAAATCCATAGCACTTCAACCTTCTGATTACTCATTTTTCCTCGGTGCCTTGTTAGATACCCAACCCCAAAGAAGTCAACCATTACGAATAATCACATGGTTTATCTAGATCACTTGATTTTATTACTCAAAATGTAATCATATGGGCTATTAGGCCCTCATTTCTACATCTCTAGTAGATAAGATCTCAAGCTTTCAAGACTTCAAAGGTGGAGAAAGAGTGGTAAAAAAATTTGGAAAAATAGGAGTTTTTAGAATTTAGATTTTTTTAAAATTTTTGAAAAATTGTTGAATTTTTCTAAGTCCTCACCCCCCAACTTAAACTCTTCATTGTCCTCAATGAAATTACTATGCTCATGATGAAATATAGCAATAATAATGATCATGGCATGAAAAAGATGATAAAATGTGGTAAGGAGAAAAGGGTTTAGAAAAACTCATTTGGGCTTTTTGATGTTTGTTCACGGGATTTCTCGTGCATGCGCGCCCTTCATAATATAGTTCTTCACCAATGTATTCATTCTAAGAAAAACTAAAGGAAAAACACAAAAATGATAACTTTGGGCTGCCTCCCAATAAGCGCTAAGTTTATCGTCTTCAGCCAGACTCGTTTAAGCTCATATTCTCCAAAAATTGATGCGATTATTTTGAATAAAAACTTGATGCATGATAGGAAAATTCCTCAAGATTCAAACCATAATTATCCTTGTTATGAATAATAAATCATTATATTCTATGATTTGAAAGTGAAATTAAGAATTTTATGCATGAAATTCAAATCATATCATCAAATCAGATTCATGTAATCACAAATTAGTGGAGATAATATAATATAGATATATTATACTATAGATATAAATATAGAGATATAAATATATTTTGTTTTCGAGAAAAATTTTCTATCGATAGAGCGGTTGAAATTCAGATCATTTCGAATCTATCATGGCCTAAGTCTACGCAGAGCATGGCTTCGATGCGGCCTAGGACGATGAGAAACTCTAATAACCCTAGTACAACAAGCTTTTTCGTATAGAATCGTGAATTTCAATAAAATAAAAATTTCAACAATGATTTAGAAAATCAAGTCATGCGTAATTCCGTGAGAGCTTGGCCCTCTCAAAACGATACATGTGAGCAATAGACCGTAATCCTTAGAAGAGGGAAAATTACTCAAGATGGCATCGAGTTGAGGATCATTTAAGATAGCTTTCATCTTCGGAAGGCATTAAACATGTTTTCTAAATGAATGACATTTCATGAAAATAATTATATACTACTAATTTATCAAATAATGGCAAAGATCATACCTGGGTGTCGGTATCCGCGAGTGTTTATAGTTTCTTAACGCGATTTTGAAAAAATGATCGCCCGTAGTCCGTAGAGAAGGGGTCGAATTCACTTATTCTCGTCGAATTAAGGATCACGAAGATAGATCTCACTTCGGATCACTCAAATTATGATCGATGCGAGTTAAATTCAAAAAAATAAAAGAAAAATCCGATGTTGACCAAGTCAAAATTGACGAATTATCTCAAAAATATGCCTTCAATTCCCCGGCAGCGGCGCCATTTGACGGGACGAGACCGCGAGGTCGTCGATTTCCCACGGTCTCGTGTAAAAAATAATTCCAAACTTACCAATTTTGAGAATTAATCACGAATTCAAGGGCATAATGGTAAATAAGGGTCGAATCCACAGGGAATTTAGGAATTTTCAGAAGATCTCTTAGAATTCGGTCAAATCGGACAAGAATTTGATGGTAAAAATTGGGGAAAATGGTATTTTATGAAAGTAGACTTCAAATCGATTCCACTGAATCAAAAATCGTCCAATTTGGACTTGATTTCGCGGAGAAATCAAGATTCGAAGTGGAGAGAAGTTTTCGATCGTAAGAACCGTGAATTTAGGTGAAAATCAATAAAAATTGAAGACTAAAAAAACTAATCTAAACTGAAATTAAACTAGATTGGAAGATTAGGAAGCAAAAAAACCGCTCCCACTAATCCCCGATTGCGATCAAATCGCGCCGATTAAGCCTCTTAATCACGAAGAACACGAAGAACGCGATCGGTGGATTCAAGCTGCGATTTCTCCTTCACTTCTCCACCAAATCTCGATTTCTACCACTCGGACGCGGAATTTGAAGAGGAAGAGGAAGAACTCGAGAGAAACGAGCAAGGAAGGTGTCTTGACAAAGTCAATTTGATTGATTCTTGCTTGGATGCTTAAGAACGACGAAGAACATGTGTATATATAGGGCGAAAAATCGTAACCGTCCGATCGTTTCGATCGACGGTTACGATGAAACGGTCCATCGTGGACCGTTTCGAAAATATCGTGGCCGTCCGATCGCGATGGACGGTCCAGATCTGATCGTCAGAAAGACGTTATAAAACGCCTTTGATTTCGCCCCTTCGATCGCGATCCAACGGCCGAGATTTGATCCACGCCGAACGATCTCAGCCGTTATAACGCTTCTATTTAGGCACGTGTTGATTGATCTCCGGTGCGCCCTGCTTCCACGCGATCGACGCGTGCGATGCTGCCACGTCGCGTCAGATCCAACCGTTATAATTCTTTGATTTGCGCACGTGTCTGATCAGATCGGATGGTCCGTTGGTCCACTTAATCGCTGCGCTCCGATCGCGATCGGACGCTCCACGATCGACCGCGTCACCTGCGTAAAATAAATAAGCGTGAGTTAGTCCCACACGGACTTTGTTTATAGAAACAGTCGGGTATATAATACCTGACCGTTTATGCGGGTATGACCCTCCCTTATAAGGGGAGGACAAAGACCTATTTATAGATATGTATACATAATGTAATATATGATATATTGCGCCACGTGGCGCGCTGCGTGGGTCCGCGTGGCGCTGCCACGTGGCCTTGCGTGCCACGTCGCATCCACGCGGGCCCCGCGCCCATTTTTTATTTTTTTATTTAATTTTTTATTATTAAAAATCGAAAATAAAATCATAGAGAATTCGGAAAAATACAGAAAAATCCCTAAAAATAGTAAAAATCATATCTTTTAAAATACAACTCCAAATTAATCCAAATTTCCTTCATTTGATCCAAAATTTAATTATCTATTATTCTAAAAGGTCAAATTAATTAACTAATAAGAGTTAAAATTATTATTTCAAAAATACATTCATTTATTAAGATTTTAATCTTTAGAAAATAAAATGAATGTTTATAAAAGTTATTTCTCTTATTATTTTACCTTTAAAAACAATTATAATCTCAAGAAAAATATGGGTTATCAAATTATGAAACTCTAATTTATAAAAATTAACCCTAATTTAAAGTATTTTGAGATTATAATGACTTTTTAAGAGAATAATAGAAAAATACATATAAATATGATAACATGCATGTAAATGAAATCATTTAAGATTTAATATGCATGAAAAATCATGTTTTATGATGTAAATATAGCATGTTATCACAGACAGCTGACTCCTTTTCAATAGGAAGGAATAGCCAAATCAACCCAGCTGGCTGGTCAATTTCAGTGATCTTATCGGCCGGCAAATCGGAGACGGACGGCCACGGTCCCGACCTTACCAGCATCGTAGGTTTACTAATCAATGAACCCCCGAAACCTACTGTCTTTTCTGACAAAGTAAACAAAGCCGGAACAAACCGTCATGGTCACGACATGTTATTGATATTGATGGAGTTGGAGGGAGTCAGAGACTACCACTGAATCCATCCATAAACCGTCACCCCGATCACCCTCGTAACCAAAGCATAACTTTTACTTCATAACCTTTATCGAATCTCCTGGTAGGGGGGCAAAGAAGAGCACGTAGGAATGCCGACCACTACATAAGCCATCCCCTGGCGGATGAGGTTCTGAAAGAAAGAAACCGGGGGAGAGTCAAGTAAAGTACAACAAAGTGGGACGCTAGTACTTAAACAAGGGTTGCTTCTTAGCGCTAATCTTGCCTTTTTCAGCAGGTTCTTATTTTAAGAAGAAAAGAGAATTAGCATTACCTGCGTCAGATAACCTTTGGAACCTTCTCTCACTTCGGAAATCTTTTTCTTTCAGTATTTTCTTATGATGACCTGGTTGAGAGAGTACGAAACATCGGTGTAAAAGATTGAGTGGAATCTGTGAGGTTATCCGAAGGTTCTGCAAGAAAAAAGTGAGGTTAGGTTGACTTTTCCCCCGGGCTTTTTCTGCATCTCCAGATAATCCCATTTTCCGCGGGATTTTTATTTCCCAGCCACTAAGGTTCCGTTCAGTCCTCTTCCCCATGGTATGGTATATGAAACGTGAGAGCAGAGCTTTATATAACACACATAAATCAATTTATTTCATAACCTAAAGTTGAATAGGCCGAGTGAATTGCACGTGTCCTGCCTCTGGGTTCCTATCGAATGAATGATTGAAGAAAGTTTGTTCAACGTTCGTTTTTTGACATTGACGCTTCGTAGTGGAGCATAAAAAAAAGCCTGCTCTTATTTCATATTTCATACTAAAGATATGCCTTACCATAGAACCATTGAAAGTGCACGCCCACTGGAGTTTCCTTGCAATATGCTTCCTCCAGGTAACGAAGTTATCTAACACTTCGAGTTACCTTCATGTTGAACCTGTTCCAGGAACCATGATGGAATTAGAAATATCACTCAATTACGAATCCACGGAATCAAAAATCAACAGATTTGGATTAGAATTCGAGAGAAATCGAAGTTTGAAAGTGAGAGAAAATTCGATCGTCAAATTTGATTAAAAACCAAAAATTAAACTGAAATTAAACTTAATCTACGATTCAAAAATATAAATCTAATGCTAAATGATGAAAGATTAAGATGAAAACAGGCAATCTAACCCAAAGTCATGCTCAAAATGATCCAATTAATCGCCGGATTCATGGCTTTTCATTCCGCGATTTTAAAAATGAAGATGGCATTCAAGATGTGATTTCTCCTCATTCCTTCAATCAAATTCTGATTTCAAACACTCCTCCGACACGGAAAATGAGTCAAGAATCTTGAGAAATCAAAAGACTCTCATATTGTGGTGTCTAGACAGTTCGATTTGCTAGAAAATCCAAGAATACATTTCTCTTGCGAAAAACATCTCAATTTATAAGTGATTTTGGGCGTAACCATCGAGACGCGTCGGTTCATCGCGATCAACAGTCGAGATCACACACTGATTGATGAATCAACGAGATTAAGTCGTGTGCATCCGATCTTTGATGGAGCGTCCAGATGATTCCACGTCGTGCGTGAGAAGAGAAGTGACGCTTCATTTCGCCCGTTAGATCTTCATCCGACGATCGCGATAAGCCGAGAGGTCCATCGGGCATGATTAATCGTGACCATTATAACTCCTTTGATGGACCGCCGAGATTAAATGCCTTTAATTGAATTGGTGTTTAGTAAGATGTCGCCACATACCCCTTGAATAAGTGACATCCGACGCACTTGATTAAATCACGCGATCGGATGTCTTAAACAGTACCACGTCACTTGAAATAAAAGATAAAGGAAGATAGTCCCACACTGAATAAAATATGGGATTTAATCGCATTTATAAGCTACGCGTATTTAATAGGTTAGCTTAAATCCGATTACGGGTGCTCTAACCTATTTATAAATTCCACGCACACGTGTCACGCACACACACGCGTGTCACGCACACACGTCATGCACACGTGTCCATGTGTCACACGGACACATGTCCACGCGTCATCACGTGGCTTCTCTCCGCCACGTTAGCGTACGGCAATTAAAAAAATTTTTGAGTTCCTTTTTAATTATTTAAAAATCAAAAATACACTTAAATAAATTCAGAAAAATTCCACAAAATTCTTAAAAATTGGAAAATTCATAACTTTCAAAATATAACTCCAAATTAATTCAAATTTGTTTTGTTAGATCTGAAATTAAATTGTCTATATTTGAAAAAGTCAAAATATTATAATAACAAGAGAATAAATTTTAATTAGATAAATACACTTATGTATATTATAAAATAAATTTATTAAAATGCATGAGGGTTAATAAACATCTTTTCTCTTATCATTTAATCATGAAAATATAATTATGATCTCAAATATAAAGAGGATTAGAATCACATTTTTTAACTATCCATAATTATCCATAAAATGATGTATTTTTAGATCATAACATTAAATTATGTAAAATGATATAAATGTACTTAAAATATGATAACATGCATATAAATGGAACAACTATTGTTTTTATTTGCATTAATAATCATGTAAATTCATGTATAAAATTCATGTTATCAACCTGCTTCATATCAACACCAAAACAATAAGTTCTTCATCGTATACATCAATATTTACTAAGTAGGTAAGCTTGTGGATGTAGAAAATTAATTTTCTCCAATCCGTACTGATAGCTATTTTGAAGATTTATTCTTCCTACTTTCCTATATACACACTCTTAGAGTTTACATAATTTATTCTCAAAATTTAAAAATAAAAATATGTTAATTTACAGTTGTTAATTTCACAAATTATTCATAGGAAATTATTGTTGTCACTGGTTTTCTATAGGGAACTAATGCTTTCGCAACTTAGTCTATCACTTTCCAACTTAGTTCTGGGAAATTTTTGCATTAGTTGTTTATTCTCACGCACATGCCTACTAAAATTGCAACTTGTACACTAAAAGAACTCCGCACAATGTTCCTTCCTACTTCAAGTGATATCTAACTAGCTCAATCAAATTGTGATGTACAAGTATGGTGAGAGTGAGAAGTGTAGATAATGCTTCAAAAAGGGATTCAGTGTGTCTATTGTGGTTTGGTCAAAAATTATCTGTATGAACTTGAAAACTATTGGTTAGACACAACTCCCCCTTAGTAATGCCTCTTCCATAGATTCTAGAAACTATGGCCCACTTTGTGCATGAAACTCAAACGTAGCTCTTATCATGTATCTTTGGTGGAGATGGGAGGCCCCATGATTATCTGTGATTTTTAGAGACTATGATTTTTAATTCAACGAGGTTTGAAACTTTTGAAATTTTTTAAAATTTTACAAATTCAAGAATTTAAACCCTTTTCAAAACCTACAAACCTACAAACCCCAACATAAAATTTTATTTTCCACGATAAAAACTTCAAGAACGTATAATCATGAAATGGATGAAAATGAATGCGATTACTAATTATGAGAAAAATAGTAGGAAAGCAAGCTTATTATCCATGTTGCATACAAATGTTTGTGGCATTATTTCCTTGTTAATAAATACCTTTTGATTTGGAGCCATCCTCCTCAAGCACTATGAAGTAGCACAAAAATACACAAACATAGAAATAAAATTTTAAAATCATTAGGTTGTCTCCCAATAAGCACCAAGTTTAATGGCTTTAAGTAGACGAAAGTAGGCTCATGGTAGAATCCATTGCATTTCTCTATACTAGATCGATGAATCCATATTTCCAACAATGATGATCTATAGGGTTCAAATATATGTCAGATCTTGATAAATATAATGTGGCCTATAAGCCAATCACACTTCTCTGTATCTCGTTTATGTTCATTAAAATAAAATTTCTTCATTTTCATTCTTATGTGATGTTTGCAATGAAGTCCATGAGCATATAAAACGGCTAAATGAATTATGATAAGATCATATTTCAGTGATCACTAGTATTTAAACATATATTCTAAACATTCATATCCATAAGATATTCGAGAAGGACATCAAATTATTCGAAAAGAATAGTACTATCTAATCTGCCCCATATGATAAGTATGGTTGATCCTGTAGCCATCAGTGTAGAAACACTAAGGATAGATAGTGGGTGATCTATGGAGAAAATTTTTACTAAATTGATATGTATGAATCCATGAATAGTATTGTACCTAACTAGCAATCAGGCTTCTTCATGTCATAGTTGTATATGTGATCCTTTGACTTGAGACACCAAAAATATATTGTGCATCGATAACTAACAAGACGATGTCATACGGTCATTCAAAATACACTAATACGGGTCAAAAAAATTATCAAACTCACCAATTTAAAGTTTTAATCAAGAATCAATTAGTCTACTGGTCAATAAGGGTCAAATCTACAGAGAAATAGCAAATTTTTCAAGTATTCTTCTAATTCGATCAACTCGGGTAAAGAATTGAGGTGAGAAATTAAGGATTTTTAGTAAATTTAGAAAGAAGACTCCAAGACGAATTCATAGATCTAAAATATCACTCGATTTTGATCATTATTCACAAAAAAATCAAGGAGCAAAATTTATAAAGAAAAATTGATCACAAAGAGAGAGAAAACAGAGAAGTTCTAAAAATTAATCTTCTAATCTAAGCTTTGAAATTAAAATCAAATGTAATATGACAAGACACATAATCTCACCGAAAATCGCTCTCAAGATAATCCAATTGATGGCCGGATCAAAGGCTTCTCATTTTGCCTTTTTAAAAATGATATTCAACATTCAAGAGATGAAATCTCCATATTCCTTTTCGACAAAATCTCACTTTCAACCACTCTTTGGACACGGAAATGAGTCTAAAAGAGAAAGAAAGCAAGAGATTCAAGGACTGAGATGTCTAAACAGTTCGATTACTCAAAAAATCCTAGAATACATTTTTCGTCAAAGAGAGAGAATTTATAATATTTTGAAATTGGATATGACCGCTGGATCTTCTCCTTGATGAGATCAACAATCATGATGGAATCCGAAGAGCGAATCATTATGGTTAATTAGCGACCGTTAGATCTTCATTGGAGCATCAAGATTGCACCACATGATTGGGCGATGAGAGAGTGTTAGGAGATCTTGTTTGTCTGATTTGTGAATTGACATTTTAGATTTGTTAGATGGCTTTTAAAATCTTGGCCATGATAACTCCTTTGATGAATAGCCAAGATTGATTCATTTAATAAAACGAATCGTCGTTCACTCAGATGCTGCCACGTAGCCCCTGTTGGGATCTGAGGTCGATAATTTTCTAAAATTTTGATCAGAAACATCAAATGCAGCGGAAATTCATTGAATCGGATATTCAAAACATTGAGGCACCAATAACAGAGGATCTGACGAGAAGAGATCACGAGGTCATCAATTTCACATGGCCTCGTGTCAAAACAAAGTCCAAACTTACCAATTTGATGAATATATCTCAAATTGAGGGGTATAATGGTACATAAGGGTCGAATCCACAGGGAATTAAGGAAATTTATGATGATCTCTTCAAATTTGATCAAATCGGATGATGAATCGATGCTAGAAATTGGAGAAAATGGAAGATTATAAAAATTCTTCACGGCGATCCCACGGAATCAAAAATCATCAAATTTGACATTGATTTCGTGAAGAAATTGAAGATCGAAGTGGAAGATAATTTCCGAAAATTAGAATCGCGAAAATAACGAAAATAAAATGAAATTAAGATGAAATTCCTAATCTAAACAAAAATCAAACATGAGTAGATGAAAGATTAGTAAAAACCGACCCCACTAACCCTCGATTGTGATTGGATTAACCCAATTAATCACCGGGATTAAGGCTTTTCATCAAAAATCCAGAAATCACAATCGTCAAGTTCAAGCTTCAATTTCTCCTTCGTCTTTTAGCCAAATCTCGATCTTAAGCACTCCGAAGATGCGGAATTGAATCTAGAAGAGGTTAGAATTGAGAGATTCAAGAGGGTGAGTGTCTAAACAGATCAATTAGATTGATTTTCTCTCGAATGCTTTACAAATTGGAAGAACATCTCAATTTATAGGATATTTGGGCGTAGCCGTTCGATTAGATTTAATCGACGGTTCTGATGAAACGGTTCATCGTGAACCGTTATGATTAAATCACTACCGTCCAATCGTTGATGGAGTGCTCAAATGAAGCCACGTATTTTGCGTTATAAAACGCATCGGATCTGCCTCCATTGGATCGCGATTCAACGATTCTGATGCGTTGCTCGCGTTTCAATCTTGACCGTTATAACGCTCCATTTAAGACACGTGCGCGATCGTGATCCGGTGGACCTTGAGTCCACGCGATCCACACGCGACATTCAGCATGCCTTTGATCTGATGCCTCACGTTAATCCACGTCACCTGCATTTAAAAACAAAAGTGGAACATAGTCCCACACGGTAAAAATAAAAGAGAAAGGGAGGGTATATAAAGTGCGACAAAATATAAGGTTAGCGAGTTCCGATAATCAGGATGCTTATATGTACTATAACCCTATATTACGAGTAAATAAATATATACACACGTGTCACATCCGTGCCATGCAGGCAATTGCGTGGGTCCGCGTGGCTCTCCCACGTGGCCTTGCGTGCCACGTCACATCCACATGGGCCCACGCGAAAAAATAACCCCTTTTTTTGCCCTTTTTCACTGTTTTTAATACTTTAAAAATCAAAAATAAATTCAGAAAAATCCGGGAAAAAATCCCTAAAATTAGAAAATTCATAACTTTCAAAATATAACTCCAAATTAATCCAAATTTCTGTCATTTGATTCAAAATTTAATTATCTATCATTCTAAAAAGTCAAAATTAATAAATAATGATAGTTTTAATTTCCATTTCACAAAAACATTTATTTCTTAAAGATTTTAACTTAAGAAAATTTAAATAAATGTTTATAAATTGATTTCTCTCATTATTTTAACTTTAAAAACACCTATAATCTCAAGTAAAAATGGGTTATAAAATTATTTCTTTGTAATTCATCATATTTAACCCTAATTTAAAGTATTTTGAGTTTATAATGACTTTTTCATAGAATGGTAGATAAATACTCATAAATATGATAACATGCATAGAAATGAAATCATTTATGCCTTAATATGCATCAATAATCATGTTTTATCATGTCTAATTAGCATGTTATCATGATCCTATCATCTAATATGTATGATAAAACACACTAACAGGTTTCCTTGAAGGATTTCTTGAAGCTATTCAAGTGTCTAGCCTCTAACGGTATCCACACGGTCTCTGGATGGTTGGATCCCCTCTTCAAATCTCTTCACCAAGAGAGAAAGAGAAGAAAGGAGATAATTCCCACAAGGCTTGCATGGGCACCTTCAGTTGTGGTCGTTCTCCCCCTATTTATAGGCATTTGGTATGAGGTTTTTTCATAAAAACCCTCATAATTATGTCTATATCCACCAACATCTATAGACCTTATGTGTGTAACCCTCTAGGCCCATATATCTCACTAGTTAATAACTCTATAGACCAAATAACACCTTATTGGTCAACCTTAATTAATTATCCACATCCTCATATAGATTAAGTAATCAAGAATCGATTTAACCCAATCGATAGGTTGAGTTGCCAACCCATTGGGTGCCAAGCTACACCACGTACACTAGGAGATATGGAGTATGTAAGAACTCACTTATGGAACCTTCCCGTCATCGATTACCATGTATGTATAATCGTTCATCCACATTAGACTCATGAATGACTTAGGGTATGGTCAATTGTCAAATCCTAATCGGTCACTCAAGTTAGTACTAATGCATGTAGAAATCATCGAGAACTCTTTCGATATTTCTACTACCTTGGCCAAGGATTTCATCGCATCTCATTCCTTCAGTCAATATCCTCAAATACTGAGGGTGGATGATCCCATCTTGATCACACAATCATCTTTGTGGACTTCATGTCATATTCAATATATAACGTTTTAGATATCCCGTGACTAGGGATTCGTAAGTCATAATCAAAACACGATCATCCATCCACAAGATGTCTTTGGTGTCTCAAGTCAAAGGACCACATACACAACCATGACATGAATCAACCTGATTGACACTTAGGTATATTACCATTCGGGGATTCATACGGATCAATTCAGTGAACTCTTTCTCCAAAGAGCACCCACTATCTATCCCTTAGTGTCTCCACACCGATGGCTATAGGATCAGCCATACTCATCATATGAGATGGATTAGATAGTGGTATTCTTTCCGGATAATTCGATGTCCTTCTCAAATATCCCACGAATAAGAATGTTTAGAACATATGTTTAAAGACTAGTGATCACTATATTTATGATCTCATCATAATTTACTTAGTCATTGCACATGCTCATAGACTTCATTGCAAACATCACACAAGAATGACAATGAATAAATTTCATTTCAATTAATATAAAAAAGATACATGAAAGTTTGATTGGCTTATAGGCCACATAATATCCATCATCCCCTCACTTAAGTGAAAATGAGGGGTTGAGATTAATTCCAATTTATTTTTGGCCATCAGACGATTATGAGCACGCCATGTTGATAACATGCATTTATAACTTGAATTCTTATCCTAATTAACTCATATTCATGCTTATTTTATGAGAATATGATGCATGTTAGGGACGATCGCAAGGCGTCGATCGCGTGGACTCGAGTCCACGCGATCAGAATTACAACACGTGCGGGAAATCGAAGTTAAGTGGATGCGATCCACGGCTAACCCGTTGCCACGTGGAGCCTCCCGGAGCGTCCGATCGTCATCGCGGGTTGATCAAGGATGCATCGAATAGGAATCATCGGACGGTTGGGATTTTTCGCGATCCCGGTGATCGGTGAGCACCGTGTGGATCGCGATCGGACCGTCCACTCTTTTGACGCTTCATCGGACGGTCCAGACGCTTCGTGGAAGAACTCCACGATCGCGGTCCGATCGAACCGCGATCGCGGCGCGATCGAGCCGCGATCGTGGAGCGTTCGTTGCGGAATCAACTCCACGATCGTCAGACAGTGTTTTCTCGAGGATCGGCAGCGTGATCGACGCACAATCGACGCACGATCAGGCCACGATCACGCCGCGATCGGGCCACGATCGCACCCCAATCGTGAGTCTGTTTGAAGCGCAATTCAAGCTGATTCATCGGGGAATTGAAGCCACAACATCGTCCCAAGGAACCGCTCCCACAAAGTCATGAATCAGCCCCCCACGACCGCTTCAAGTGCCCACGAAATCGGGTTAATTTCTCCTTTAAAAAGCCATGTATTCTCCTTCTTTGTTCTCAAACTTTTCATCCATTCGTGAAGGGAATTAAGCGAATTTCAAGGAAGATCTCTAGTTCATCGTGATCCCCCCGCGTTTAGACTTGATTGCGACGCAATTAGAGCGGGATTGATCGTGAATTCCTCTTTGATTTCATCGAATTTTCCCCTTCAATTCCGAACGTCCGCGAGGAAGAATCCGAGCAAATTCGTTTCAATCCAGGACAATTGAAGCCCCATTCTTGCGGCAATCGGGTTAGTAGTCATATTCGATCGATTATCAGGAGGTAATTTGAGTTTTTATTAGATTTAGAAGTTTAATTTTGTAAATTAGTTCATAGTGTTCTTCATTTTCCCCAATTTTTTAGGTCCAAAAAGTTTCTGATTTTAAAAATAAGATATCTCTTTGATTATAATTCCAAATTCTGAGTTCATTTGACCCTCCAATTTGATGTTTGACCAAGGTATGTTCATCTTTCATCAGAAGTCAAACGTTGACTTTCGGGGTCAATTACTTTTGATTTAAAAATCATAATTTGATAATTTTGGTCTTTTTAGATTCCTCTGGTTCTTATCTTTCCATTTACATAGAAATTGCAAGATTTGGATTTCATTTGTGCATTGAATTTGAAGATTTCCTGTGAGGTGTTAATTTCAGGGATTTTCTGATAGTTGATTTTCAAAAATTCATAATAAATCCATTGCTTATCCAAAAATTACGAAATATATATCAATAAATTCCATTTTCTCTCTAGTTTCCAAATATTTAATTTTCGTAATCTTCTGACTCTTTTTGATTCTCTGATTTTACAGTACACTTGCTGTTAGTCAAAGTCAATGCTTTGACTTTTGACTTTTGACTTTTCTCTGTCAAATCCGAGATTTCAATTCTTAAAACTTCTTATTTAGCTTATTTATACCATTTCCATTCTTTAAATTTTATTTTAAACTTCTTTTAAACCTAAGTTTGACCAAGTCAACTCTGCGATTAAAGTCAACCCTACTCTCTGTGGATCGACCCGATACTTACACAATACTTGATTATTATATCTTATCTTTGTGAGTTCGTTTTTATAAATTTTTGTTTTGACCATCGTCTTTGTGTTTTAACGACGCACGAAAACGACACGTCACATGTCACCTGCGTTAAAAAACATAAAAATCAAGGCGGATATCGCATATTATGATGTGAGGCATGGGAGGAAAATTCAAAATTTCCAGAAATGGAGGTGATAAGGAGTGGAATTCAAGGTGGTATCTCCCAACTTTAACCCCACCTTGATGTGGAGACTAACGAACCATTCAATTACCTTGACATGGAGGAAATTTAATGTCTCACAGATGATTTCAAAACCAATGAAAATGGAATCACCAAATATGATGAGTACAGTTATCCTATGAATACTCTTGATGCTAATAATCGAGGAGTTTAGGGTTGATCAAATTTCCATAAGATATGTGAAGGAGAGGATACCTTGCTAGAGATTTTTTTATCTCTTGAAGATCTAGGTTTTGATGTTGGTGACCTCCTACTCTAGGGATGATCAAAGCCTTGGATATATTAGAAGAAAAGAAGAATGGGTATAGAGGAAGAAGATGGGAAAGAAGTGGAATCAGTGATGGAGAGAATGGAGAGAATGTGTGTGAAGTAGAGAGAAAGAGAGTAACACAATCTTAATTAAAAATACAAATGATTTTCTTAATTCAATCATGATCCCCTTAAATAGAGGGGATAGTTACAACCAAAGAAAGGTTAAACCCTTTGAAGGGGTGTGTCTCTTCAAGGGTTTTTAGTGGCTCCACCTTTTTAGGAGAGGATATGCTCCTTCAAGGGGTACTTTAGGGGGTCCATTTGAAGTATTAATCAGGAGCCATGTTTCATGCTAGGACTACAGAAAGGTAATGGTGAATTTCAAGAAAACTTAATAGGACTAAAATCACAGGCTAGGGCTGAATTTGGTCAAAGGAAGGTCAAGAAAATCATGGGCTTGGGAAGGAGATATAAAGGTTCCTAAATTTTAGGAGAGATGTTTTCATTTGTTCAATTGATTCCTAGTTTTTGGAAGTTGGTTTGACTTGTTCAAGGGCTCAAAACTAAGGATTTTAAGGGTAGGAAAGGGCTTGGTCAAGTCAATGAAAGGTCTTAAAAGGGTCTTACAGTCAACGGGTGTCTCTTGCATCTTCATCGACTTATTCAGCTTCATCACTTCAAAGATCCCGGATGTATAAATGTTCTCAAAGGTTAAGGCTTCAGGTTTCTTCATCAGAATCAACATGCTGTGGTGGTGTGGGGGATGAACCCTCATTCTTGGAGACATCCTTAGGATGATGAGCTTTTGAGTGTCTTAACTAGAACTTTTGTCTACCCTGGGGACTCGATCTTGATTAGTTGATGATGGAGGAAGATGTTGTGAATGGCCTCCATCAAAATAAAAAGTAGGAGAAACACACTTGGATAATTTACATTTATCATAATTCTGATGAATTCAAATGATGTCCTTAGAGGTAAATTTTAATGAATTTTGATTGAAGTTCTTGATGAGAACTACTCTTAGATATCCCAATAGATGGAAATATCAATAGAGAAATTGATGAGAGATTTCTTGGGAGACTTTAGAGACATATTTAATGGGCCAAAAAGCTTTTGACAAAACACTACTGAAGTTTATATGTGTTTATGTTAGAGGTCAAATGAAGAGAATGCATAAATTAAATTATTTTTGACCTAATTGAAAATTTGTTTTGATGCCCCATTAAAGTTCAGAACTCTTCATGTTGAAAGATATAAAAATGGGAGAGGATAGAGAGAGAGGAAAAGAGATTTGAAATGAAAGACTGGTAAGTGAGTGAGAGAGAGAGAAAAGGGAGGGTCGGAGGAAGCTTTGAAATGAAATATTGGGTTAAGTGAGAGGGGAGAGAGACAGAGGGAGGGAGGGAGAGAGAGAAGGAGAGATTTAAAATGAAAGATTAGGTTAAGTGAGAAGGAGGGGGAGAGAGAGAGCTTTGAATGAAAGATTTGGTTAAGTGAGAAGGAGCGGGAGAGGGGGAGAGAGAGCTTTGAATGAAACATTAGGTTAAGTGGGAAGGAGGGGGGGGAGAGAGAGAGAGGTCTTTGAAATGGAAGATTAGGTTAAGTGAGAAGGAGCGGGAGAGAGAGAGAGATCTTTGAAATGAAAGATTAGGTTAAGTGAGGAGGGGGAGAGAGAGAGAGCTTTGAAATGAAAGATGTGGTTAAGTGAGAAGGAGGGAGAGAGAGAGAGAGAGAAAGAGAGAGAGCCTTGAAAGGAAAGAATGGTTAAGTGAGAGGGGGGGGGGTTGGGTAAGTCAGATATTAAGAGAGATTTAACATCTCTCTTAACTTGGACGATGGGGGAGGGGATATGAGTAACAGGGGCCGAAGACAGGAATGGAGTTCATAACCAGGGGGGATAACTGAAAAGCTCCGCAGATTACAGGGGGGGGACTAAGCGGATGAATTCAAATTACTGTTACACCGCCTCCCCTGCAGAAACGCCGTCAACAAAGCATCAAAAACATAGTCTTCTACGTACAGTTTACGATCAAATCATAGCAATCTTTCACAGAACTGCACCTGAAGAAGTGAAAATGCCGCCACGTCTACGTTCCACATGCCTGGCGTCAACCCTTAAGCTTTTCAATTTCGTCCAAGCTTTCGTCGGCATCTCCTTCACTGTATACTCCGTGTCTATGCTCTCCAGGTGGAATGTCGACGAATCGGATTGGCTCCCCGAGCCATGGTTTAAAAGACTTTTTTTTCTCTCGAGTCTTATCGGATACCTTCCTATTCGTTTGATGATATCTTCGTCGGGTAACTCTCAGGTTTATCGTTATTTTCTTGGCTGCTGGAGTTCCGATGTTGGCGATCGCCGGTGTTGGCCACATTGCTGCGGAATCGATCCACAGATTCTGGTTATGCGCTGTATCCTTGGTTGGATTCTATTATCCACCAGTTCTTATAATTGGTGAAGTTTTTTTGTATTTCCCGGTCGTACACTGTAACCCTAGAAAAATAATTTCTTGCGTTGATGTATGATTTCTTGGAATTTTCGGTACTCATAAATCGGAGAACATTCAATCGGAAAGTCTTAATTTTAGTGGCTCAGCATGCCGTTCTGATGTACGTGTTGATCATGATTGAAGGCTCTCTACTCAGCATCATGACGCTCAACGCTCGGTGGAAGGAGGTGGAGAAGATCTTTGCATTCGGCACTTTTTGGCGTATTTAATTGGTATTACATTCTTTGCAGGATCTTCCAGTTGACCACACTGGGGAGCTCGAGAAGCTTGAAAACTTCGTCAGATTCAACGTTGACTTCTTCAGATGGGTCGGCGCTGCCGTAGTTGTATTTCAGGTTGACTGTTGCGTTGACTTCATCCGCGTGGTTTTGAGAATTAAAATCATCAACTTTTTGCAGGTTCTGTCGATGCTATTGGCGCTAACTATCCGGAGCTCGGCGTTGATGGAGAACCAATGGGAAAGCGAGAAGGAGGGAGAAATTATAATTTTGAAGGCGCCGCTGATGCACCCATTTAAGAAGTCAACGCCTTCAGCTGTCCTCGGGAGAGAAAGAGAAAGAGAGGTCAACTCTGCTTCTCGAGTTCGGGATTTAAATTGAAAAGAATAACACGGTCTACGGTGCAAGGATTTGTCGGAAAATTTACAGAGAAGAAAGGACCTCTCTTTCTCTCTCGAGCTATCTATCTCTGTGATACGGGCAGCTTTTGAGCAGTTTCTTCCCACTCAAAGTTTTTTTTTCTCTCACTAGCAGCAGGGCAGCTAGAATAAAGACGGATTCTGCTATGCCCAAGCTCAAGAACGCTGAAGCGCGATCATACATCACCGAACTTTCATCTTAATCGATCTAACTGGCTAGAAATCTGTCTGTATAATTTCTTCTATGTTTGTTCCTGGCATTTATAGAAGCAGTGTTCTCCTCGAGCACTGCGCAATAACTTTTCATATTTTAAGCTTCTATCAAACCACCCGACCCGACTACTGGGGTTCTACCTCTCTCTCTCTCTCTACATCACCGTTGACTTCATAAATCATTTTTCAATTTACGCCTCTTTATCTACCTCGTTGACTTCATAATATATCCAATATCGGCTAATTTTTCCATTAATCTTTTCATTAATAATTTCTCTCTCTCTCTCTCTCTCTCTCTACAAACTTGTAATCACTCTATACATCTCTACATCTCCGACATCCCCAAGAATCGGTGACGTCAGCCACGATCTCCAAGACCAGCTCCCTCAGTACCTCTCTTTCAATTTCTCTCTTCATCTCTCCTTCTTCTTCTTGCAGCATCTCCTTCCAGGGATCCATGGAATACCATGATGAAGATATCAGGAGAGAGTTCACCGGAAGGAGATCTTCTTCCCGGTCGATGGATTCAATCCGGGAGATGGAGCTTATTTGAGGTGATCTGGAGATCAGATCTGTGGAAAGGTTTAGAGAGAGAAAGAGAGAAGAGAGGAAGGGTTTAATGGTGCTCACGGCTGAATTCAGAGAGAGGCGGAGAATCGTTAAATGGCGCTTCCAAGATGGAGATGGGGCTGGAATGGTCTTGTTCCTCCCCACTGTGCTCTGGAGACGGGGGCACCCCCTATTTAAGGAAAGGTGAATCCGGTGTGAGAGAGAGAGCATTAGATAAACAGACCATGGGTGGATAGAGAGAGAAAGAGAGAGTAAACATGGACGGTTATATTAGACATTTGGACTGTAGTTATCTAGTGAGATATAGATTAGACTAGATTTGGCAAGAAGTTTATCTTGTGGAAGTCGGACAAAGAGGAAAGGAGAGAGAGGTTAGATTAAACAAGAATCTATAGCTCTCCATCTATGGATTCATAGATGGATGAATTGATATATGGATGGATGGATTGATATATGGGTCAATGGATGCATGGATGGATGAATTGATATATGGATGGATGAATGGATGGATTGATATGTGGGTCAATGGATGGATGAATGGATGGATTGATATGTGGGTAAATGGATGGATGAATGGATGAATTGGAATATGAATGGATCGATAGATGGATGGATTGATTGGTTTGTTGATTGATATATGGATGGATGGACAGATATATGGGTAGATGGGTGGGTGGGAGGGTGGGTGGATGGATAGATTGATAACTGATGGATGGATGGATGGATGATGGACATATGGGTGATGACTGGATGGATGCATAGATAGATTGACATATGGGTGGATGAATGGATGGATGCATAGATAGATTGACACATGGGTGGATGAATGGATGGATGCATAGATAGATCGACATATTGATGGATGAATGAATGGATACATAGATAGATCGACTTATTGATGGATGAATGAATGGATGCATAGATAGATCGACATATTGATGGATGAATTGATATATGGATGGATGGATGGATGGGTTGACATGTGGACGGATGGTGGAGGGATGAATGGATGGATGGGCGAATGAAAGAAAGAAACTAGGAAGAATGATAGAGAGAGAGAGAGATAGAGAGACCTTTCCGAAGGAGATCAACGGAGTGGGAGATGACGATTTATCTAGAGTCTCAAGCTGAGACCTAGCCGTCCTAGTCTTCCAGGAGAGCAATTTCGAGACCTTATCTCGAACCCCTGACTTTCTCTCTCCTCAATCCCCCTTCCGAAGAACAGAGAATCTCAGCCAAAGTTCTCAAGCTCCGACTATGTTCTTCCCTTCCAGCCGCCACCGCAGAGCATCTCTCAAAAAGCCGCTTTTTCGCTTCCCTGATGACCGACGACTCTTTGGATCCCTCCTTTCTTCGAAATGCTTTAATGGGCATTGGGATTTCATGACCCCCCAGAGTTTTCCTCATCATCTGTACAATCTCCTTCGCCATCTCTTTTGATGCTCCGCTATCAAAGTCCATCTCCTTTGTATTCGCTTTCAAATCTAAGTTTCTTCCTGGTCCTGGTTTTAGAACAATTATTCGAGTGGGAAAAATTTGTGATTCTTGGATCGATGGAATTTGATCGAGGCCCATTAACCTAGCTATTACCCCTGGATGTTCCTGCTGGATCATCTTTTGATTAGGGTTCTTTTGATGATTGGTCATCAGAGAACCTGATTAGACGAAACTGCAATGAGTAAATGATAAGTGGATAGGAAGGGAGAGAATGAAGATATGAAGAGGTTACCTTGTAGACTAGATCTGTTCTTGAGAGCTTTTGTTCTAGCCATGAGGGCGCTCAGATGATCAGATCAATAACGTTGATGATCCTCGTGAATGAGAGATTTCCTTCATAGAGGATCGCTCGTCTTGGATCTTTCAGAGAAAAAGACGAGGAATGTCAGAGAAAGTAATCTATCGACTCGCTCTGACCCACCAGAAACAAATTGCGGAACTCACAAAAAATGAAGAACACGACAAGGCAAGCAGAATTTGGACGACTTCACAGGCCAAGATCATGGAAATTATGGGGAAGAAGGAAGAACAATTTAATGGATACGGACAAGAGAGGAGCCGGAGAACCTCGAAGCTGGTAATGCCAATAATTTTAGGAAGATCAGCTACGCTGGCAGGCTCGATGCAAATATTATTATCAAACCCCATGATTCAAAAATTACTTCTCTCTCGTCCTCTTGACTTAAGGAAATCATTTCTGGGAAAGAGAAAAAGGTAAGAACGTTCCTATCCTGAATGTCCACGACCAATTCAGACGGACGAAAATGGGATCGAAAAAAGGCTAAAGAAGGCACTAAAAAGAACGCATACGAGATCTTCTTTTTTTCAGACAGAAAAGAGCGGGATGAGCACACATATCTCGAAGATCCACGGCTAAATCCATACAGAAAGTGTACAATCGAAACGGATATCTTGAACAACCAGAATACTAACCAAAAAGGAACAGACAACAGAGACTATTCTTCGGCCCGAAGAGTGAGGAAGCTACACGTCCACTTCTGAGGAGAGAACGGAATTGGCGGTGGACTAGTGGTTTCAGACTCACAGCTACGCGGGAGCGGAAGAATGGTCACGTGGCCGTGACGTCTCACGTGATCTCCCTAAAGGGCGGGCCCAATGAAATTTCTCCACGTCAGCATTTCACGCCGGGTCTCACCGCCTATCGTGGGCCTCCTTATCACGGGCCGCATCGAGATTCGGTTAGCACATTTAATTTCTAGCTTTTATGTGATCGAAATGAAGGCTTTCGAGATTAATTAATGGCACGTGGTTAATTAAAAAAAAAACAATATTTTCAATGGTCACAAGCCCCACCATGCTATCCCCATTACGAGAAAATTGAGAACACTAGTTTCTCGCACTAGAGAAGGAAATTGGAGACAGATGCAGAGAGCAGGAGAGAGAGAGAGAGAGAGAGAGAAGTTGATGACCCATGCAGCTCGAGCTCTGCGAAAATCGGCGCGGGCAACAAGGAAAGATTGGGCAGCTAAAGGTTGCAGTCGTCGTTCAACAAGTCGAGCAACGAGGAGAAAAATGGGGGAAGAGAGAGGGAGAGAGAGTAGTCGCACTGTTAGAGAAAAAGTTGGGTTCAGAATGTGGTAAAGAAATAGCGGGTCAATACCTATAATTAAGAGGGAAAAGGGCGGGAGGACAGAGAGATAGATGGGGGGAAGAGAGAGATATAGATCACCTAAATGAAATAATAGCAAACAGTAAGGAGTAGCACAGACTTGTAGTCTTCATCTGCAAACACCCCCAGCAATTATCAGAGAGACATCAGCTCGCTGTAAATCCAAAGAGATCCAACTCACTGCTCGCTGTAAATCCAAGGAAATTGCGGAGAGAGAGAGAGATAGAAAATGATCAGCCATCCAGACTCCAGATGATGAAGCCCGTTCGCATTGCACTGTAAATAGAGGGCTACAAAAGGGTAGAGCTTTAAATGGACAGGTTGGCTCTCTGTGTGTGCGTGGGTGAGAGAAAGAGTTGCAGCCAATGGCCACCAAAAGGTGCAATATTCTTGAATGCACAAGGGATGCAGACTGGAGAGAGAAGAAGAGAGAGATCAGCCGCTCGCCCAATTGAAACCCACAGCATCAACTGCAGGGCCACGGAAAAGGTGCAATCTTTTATATGCACAGCCGCACTCGTCGGTAGTAGAGAGAGAAAGAGAATGCTTCCCGTCACCTCATGCTGTAGCCGTTCTCACCTCATGGGGACAGAGCTAGGGTTTCCACGGAGAGCTTGAGAGTGCCAAAATGCCGATGCTTCCCGTCGGCCTTGTTGACCAGGCGAAAACCCAGAAGAGGCAGCTGGTTGATGAGAAGAGTCTCCAGCTCGCTGGCCACGCTTTTACCGGGCAGTACAATATACAAGAAATGGAGCACCCTTCAAGCCCTCCTGCGCCCTGTGGCTGCGTACTCTGCCCGCTAAGTCGTCAGTCTGCTATGAGAGAGAAACACGGTCAATGATAGTGGAGTGAGAGAGAAAATAGGACTCGCAACACAATAAGATCCTTTGGAGTCACGGAAGGAGAATCCTGGTTAGCGAGAGAGAGAGAGAGAGAGAGAGAGAGAAAGGGACCAAGATTAAGATGTGAGTGGGGTTTCTGGGGCGGGAGTGAGAGAGAGAGAAAGAGCCTCTAGATTATGACCCGTGGATTGAATTGCATGTAAGGAAGAAAGGCAGGTTTAGATAAATGGTGCGGAGAGGGGAGAGAGATAGAGCTTCACAGATAATGATCTTCGAGATTAAATAAAGAGAAGGGAAATCCTATACAGTTGGATGAGAGAGAGATGCACGAAGGTGGGTAAAAAAGTAAAGAGAGGGGAAGGTTGACCACGTGTCTAAACAATGGGATAAGCCACGAGCAATTAAATGGCTAATTTTTTGAGAATTTCCACTGAGCTGTGAGACAGTGGACCTCATGTCTCATAAAAAGATTCGCCATGGAGCATTAATGGGCTGTACACGAGAATTCTTAACGATTCAAAAAAAAATGGAGAAAGCAAAAAGGAGATAGACAAGGAAAGAGAAGAGAAGGGTTTGTGCAGTAGGCTGAGCACCGGGCAAACCAGGAAAAGCTAATTGACGTTACAACCATGAAAGATGGGCTCCGAGAGCGTGAGAGAGGGGGTTGAGTAGTTGGCTGAATGCAGGACTCCGCAAAACAGTTCAAATGGTGTTGTTGGAATTAAAGATCGACTTCTGGAGGGGGGAGCAAGAGAGGATTAACCAGATGTCAGGCAATTGAATTGAACGGAGGATTCATGGACTACGCACATGAGAACATAAGAAATTAAAAATGCAATAATACACAGAGAGATAGGAGGACCAGTCAGAAGCATGACAATGAAATTAACATTAACACGAGACATATAGAGAGAGCTCACAGAAAGAAAGAAAAGAGCGAGACATGTAGAGAGATAAAGATAGCGGGAGGGAGAGAGAGAGAGATGACTAGCCAAATGTCTGAAAGTAGACTCAAATATGGAGAATTAATAGGATGAACCTTGCAGAAATTAAACAAAATCAGGATAAGTTAATGACCAAGATGAGAACCGAGTGAGGATCTATGGGATGATACTAACGTGAAGGATGAGTTAATGCGTGACACAGAGAGAGAAGATTCAACAGATGGATGACAAAGTGTAAAAGATTGAAGCCAATTAACAGATAGGGCCAATGAGACAAATATGAGAATTTATTGGATAGGGCCAATAGATTTTGAATAGAAGAACAAAAGGGGGGGAAAAGACAGACAGGAATCGAGTTGGAGGGAGGTGGTTTATATAACCACCAGACCAAGCTTTTTCTAGCCGTTTGGGTCATAAGAAACGGTCATATGACCGTTGCCCAACGGCTAGTAAGGGCAACATTGGTATTTTGCCAATAGTGATAAAACCTAATAACAGAAGATAGAGGAAGGAGCTAACTGGCCATTTATAGTCCATGGCACAGTTATACACTGTTTGAGAGAGATTAGAAGAGAAGTATTAAATCTGAAGAGTCTCTGTCTAACACAAAGTAACTAATTAAAGAGAATGAATCGTCAGAGCCTGTGAGAATTTGTTTAAGAGCCAAATAAATAAATATTCAAAGAAAAAAATAACGACAGATAGGAAAAGGAGGGGTTTAGTTATGTTTGACTACAGGCGACCATGAAAAATAAGCTAATAAGGAGACAGAGATATAAGGAATTGAACAGATGCAGAAGTATGAGACCCTGCGAATGATTAAACAAGCAAGAACACAGAGAGAGAGAGAGAGGAGGATAGAACCTGTCCAACGTATAGCCTCTCATCTGGCCTGAAAAGAATGTAGATGCTCGACGAGCCGATAGTAGATGGAGGGGGCTGCTCCCTTTCTCCAATATACGAGCAAGAAACTTGAGAGAAGTTCGCAATAGTCTTCCTCCTGTGTAGTTCTGCCAATTTCTCATGGCAAATCTCAATCACGGCCTTCTCTACGTTAACCAAGTCAAAGTCAACACTTTCACTTGTATGGCTAAGCTCAACGCCATTCTCTGAAGACAGATAAATCTCGCGAGCCCTCTTGATTATTTTATCCGGAAGGCCTTCCTTTAGGGCAGTTTCAAAAGCCAAACTCTCTTTACAGATTCCGTCAACAAGTTTCCAAGTGGGCTTTATTCGGCCATTGACCTCTTCAGTGCCCATTGCTTTGTTGACCACGTTTCTGGTTGTCAACGAGAGGTCAAAAATTCCATGCAAGTGGGTGGAGATGATGCCAAGGCAGCCAATGGAATCTAGGGTTTCAATGATGCTGCCAGCAATGCAGGTTCCTTTGACTGTTTCAGTTCCCCTGCAGATCTCATCAACAAGGACTAAGCTCCGTGATGAGGTCCCATTGATCATTGACCTCAGCTCTGACATTTCAATCTGCATTGTAAATAGTATCCAGGTTTTATTTTCATTAAAATAAGGAAAATGGCATAATGACGTGGAAAACGGGTATTCCTGAACTGTTACCTGGAAAGAGCTCTTTCCATCGGCAGGACTATCATAAGATTTCACATGAAGCATGATGGAATCAAAATGAGGAACAACAGCTGATTCTGCTGGAACCATTAGTCCGCATATTGAAAGCAATGCAGCAGCACAAATTGCCCTCAGTAAGCTAGATTTTCCGCCACCATTGGGCCCAGTAAGGAGAAAAATTGATTCCAATTCAATGGTGTTCTTTATTCCACCACCTTCTGCGACGTCAAACCAATAAGGCAGTAGCCCTACAAGCTCCAATTTCCTACTGGCCTCAGTGGACTCTTTATCCTGAAGAAATTTTGAGGCGAGAGGAAGTTACTGTGAGAGGTTTCGAGAGGTGTCCCTTGGGATAAAGGGTTACAAAGATCCCAATGTCAAGTTGTAGAGAGAATTATCATCTATCTCTTGAGGGACTCTCTTCCATTGGAGGTCTATCTCTCTCGGTGGACTCTCTTCCATCTCTCTCCCCTCTCTCTGCCTAGGAGATTTCAATAAATGCCATGTGGGATCATAATCAGCATCATGTGCCCCCAATCCCCCAGATCAAAATTTTTGGTAGAGAGAGGGGCATAATAAGTTATGCTCCAACGCCTCATACACAAATAAGAAAAAGAAAAGAAAACTGGCATTTTGAGTAGAGATAGAAAGTCATTATGAATTACCCCCCACCCTCCTCTGCAGATCAGCATTTTGTGTAAACAGAGAAAAGCATACTGATTTTCATGGCAAAACAAGGACTGGTAAAATCAATTTATGTTTTTTTGGTGCCTCACATTTTCATAAGTGGAAGATAATTATTAGAATAAGAAATGGTACAAGATATTCAAATATTTATAAATATTTTTTTACCAGAGATATGCCGGGTTCCCTCATTTGGGGAAATGCCCATTTCCTCCTTCGACCCTCACTGCAAGATAATCAACATACAAAAACTAAAATTGAAATAAAATAATAACTGATAAATCTAAAGTCAAATGCTCAAATAGATGCTCTTTTATCCTTTCATCTCACATCTAATCAAATAGATGTGAAGAGTCTTACGTTAGATGTGAATGTATGAGCCATATGCACTGGACTTTAAGTTTGGGCGCCCTCTAGAATTGCACTATGCCCAATAGAGGCCCACAAGCCTTTCAAAACTTTCCTAAAATCCTACTGATATGAATAGTAGATCCAGCCTTCCAATAATCTAGTGGAAGTTAGGTTTTTCTGTGAAAAATACCCACTTTATCTCTGTATATCTCTGTGATACTTCTATTTGCATGACAAGATGATCGTGCATAAGGACCATCACACATAAAACAAACGAATTCTAGAGAACTAATTAATAAGTTGCCACATTCATGTGCTCATTTGAGGACACCAATCCCGCAATATTCTGTCATGTTTAAACTGGATTCCCGAAATTATTATTCTTCAGACCTATTCAAACATTTTACCGATTAGATTCATGAAATTCACATATTAAAGTTGAGAATAAAGCATATCTAATGTTTTTTCCAAAAAAAAGTAAAGCATATTTGTAGATAGCACCAAGATTGCACAAGAGAGAGAAAGAATGGCCAAGAAGAGAATAAACCAGAAAAGTAATATTCATTAGAGATAAAGGAGCCCCTTTATAGGAACAAAAAGTAAGGGAAAAAGAAGGAGAAGAGAGAGGTGCCCAAGGCAATAGAAACGGCTTGTGGGAACAAGCCGTTGTAACGGCTAGTGGAAACTAGCCGTTACTTGATCTGCTTATCAGCAGATCAGATCTGCTTATCCAATCTGCTGATCAGCAGATCGGATAAATGGGTGATTGATGACCTATCCATGTAATATTTTTCATTATTTTTCCCTAATCTATTACATATACATCTAACCATTTTGGTCTATTAACATATAACAATATTCAATGATTTTCCACTGGAGAAAACATCTCTACTGGATGGAAAAATGAAATTGATCCGGTACAAGCTCTCACCAGACATGACAAAAAAGGGCCTTTGCTATAATTAGCAAGGTTGATGTGAAGACAAGGACATTGATCTTCGCCTGCAACTCTTCAGAAAGTCCCCTCAATATTTTCAAAACCATGGCTTTAGCTGCATCATTGGCTTCATGGTACCTGACAAATGGGATCGTGGGATATAAGAAACACAGACATATTGGCAATGAAAGCCACCTACCATACCATGAGCAAGACAACAGAAAAATAGATTTACCAGTTTAACACCTGAAAGTTAAACATCAAGATATACTTGCACTTTTGATGGTACCCTAGTTCAAAGACAGGAAAGCAGGAGAGAATGGGAGCCCCAAGACCTCCAGCCTACCTAGGGTTCCCTTTTATCGCAGCGTGACCTCATGTCTTCAGTTGCCCAAGGGCCATTATAGCCTCCCGTCCATTATATAGGCCCACTGTTAGCCGTAGGCATTTGTTACCCAATACCCATCATATTTCTGTGCTGAAATTTCTTCTTTAAGTGTCTGTCACACCCTTTTTATTTTTCTGGTTGTAACCGTAACCTTAATTAATTGATAACCATAAGCAAGCAACCAGAGAGAGACCTAGAAAACACATAACAGTTAAACTGATACAAACCTTCCACAGGCACCGCTATGGCAGTAAATTGGGCAGGAAATGATCAAGAAGGTAATGAGTATTTTAGACTCCAGCCTCCTCCCTCCTCCCGTACAGAGCTACCCTCCTCTTTCCAAGGAGTTTCTATGTTCTTTGCCATTTTTATCTCCTCCCCTGTTTACTAGGTCTTATAGGAATTTGGCAGCTTTAGGGAACACTCTTATAGGAATTCCATCAGGATCTTATCGTGAACATTCTGAAGTTTATAATAGGCCAGGTCACTTATATCTATGCCTTTTTCAAGTTCTATTCTGAAAACATACTGATAAGAACCCTGATTTAACGTAAACAATTGCCACATAAGAAAACAATTTACTGCGAATGAGAGTCACAATCAGAGGATTTTGATCTGACAATGAGGGAGGTGAGAAAAGAGAAAATAGGGAAGGATAGTGAAGGGGGGATTGGAAGGCAATGCTCCCACTTGGGAAAAACTTTGAGAGTCTCCTCAGTCTCTCTTTAGGTTCCTGGTGAGTTTTCTCCTCCTCCAGCTCAGCGCCCCTGTCCTCAATTAAATGGGCAATTCCCCTGCTGTCTGCCCACTTACCACCTGTGTGACAAACCGTAACCTCATCCAGCTCCTCATCTTTGGGCCCCCTGTGCCTACCCAGCCCCTTCAGAATTGATGGCCCGAGCTTCTTTCTTCTCATTTATATGTTATAACAGGTGTCGTACCACATACCTTTAGTGAATCCATTACCACAAACAAATTGATAAAAAGGAGATCTAACTGCTCAATGCGTTACTCTTTAACATCTTTGAGTTTATAATCCATAATGTGTATTTGTAAACATATCCTTAAGTGAGTCCACTTTAACAATCAACTCAACAAAAAAGAGATGTACCTGTTCAATGCCTCATCAACCTTGCGAGTCGTATACCATTCATCTCCAACCCTTCTCCCCTTTGAATCAATGGCAGGCTTCAGTTGTTTAATTTGTTCTTCCCCAGGAGTATCAGCAGAAACTAGAGGCACAAATTTTCTTCCCTTGAACCAAACAGCTTCATGCTCCCTTGCATAAGAGATGTCCCCCCTTGGCCCACCAAGAGGAGACATAACTGCTTTTATTCTTGATATTATAGGAACAAAATCTTTAAGAATCTGAAACCATTAGAGACAAATGATGATTATTCATCACTTCAAGATAAAAGAACTGAACCGCGAATAGAACTCAATAGAGCAGCCAGAATGTGATAAATGATAGAAGGGCATTAAAATATAAGAGGCACATGTGACATGCAGTGTGTGGCAGGCTATACATTATGCCAGGTTGCTGGTAAGTCGACACTTGGGGCCTTGACTAGTCAACAGAGTCACTTCTCCCCACTTCTATGCATCTCTCATTCTCTTAGATTTCTATCAGATATCCCTCTCTAGCCCGCCGTATAGCAACTCCCGCCAATTTGGGGAAGGGTTTCCATTTCTTGTAGAAGGTTTTCTTGGAAAATTTGAGGGACTGGCAGAGCTGCATCTGGCTTTGGCACGTCCTGCAAGTGAGACAAGAAATTACTTCCCAGTCTGCCTCTCTCCTCATTCACATTTCATCCCGCTTCCTCTCTCTCCTGTCTTAAGATATACTATCTTCAGCCGCCCATCTGCCCCAGGCTTCAACATGTTCTATCTATTTGTGGGAGAATTGGCTTTGTACCAGGTGGCCACATGAAACATCAGGTGGTTTTGTACCAGGTTGTATCAATTTGTTGGAGATTTGATTTGTCGGAGAGAGGTGATTCATCTCTCTTTCACTCTCTCTTGCCTCCAAGTCTCCACTTCCCTATCTCCTCTGCCCCCCCCCTTCTCTCTAACTCTCCCCTCCCTCCTCTCCTCCCTCACCCTCTCTCTCCCCCCTCTGTCTATCTCCCCTCTCTCTCTCTCTATCGCTCTCTCCTAGCTCACTTTGGCAATCTATTTGTAAATTAGAACCAATTCTCAGTTGTTAAATTGAGCATCACCATCAAGCATCCATACTTCCCAATGTTGATGCATGTAGCACATGCACAAGGCCACCTTGAACAGCACAAAGTGGCCATATCACACGTTTGTCTTGGTACGGAACCATTATTTTATGCAACAATTGAGTGACATGTCTGTGAATCAAATTTAAAGATAACTAACCAAAAACTCAAATGCTTAAAAATCATAATCAAAGGAAACTAAGTCTATCATGTAACGCATACTGCATTAGATAAGGCATCTGCTGCTGAGTCCACTTCTTTGAAAGCTTGTTCTGCATGAACCCTCTTTACACGGCCCCTCCATGTTGATTCCATGTCTTCAAAAAAGTCAACGGGAACAAACTTAGAAGAGCTGATTGCTTTGATCTGACTCCCCATCTAGAGAAATCATTTCACTTATCCTCGTCGAAATCACTTCACACTCCTTGACCTAGGAAAGTAAAAGAAATGAGAGCAGGTAACAAGATACTAGTAAAATCTACACCAAGAAAAATTCAAATACGAGCAATTTCGACAAAGATTCAATTAACACAACCTGTTTTTTTCTATACTTTTCATAATTACAAATAGACACGATAAACTAAATTATTTTAGCTAAATTCTCCAGGGATCCTTTTAAATTTTAAGGGAATAACATAATGGGTAAAGGACCATGTAATCTGTATTCAAATGAAATTGTGAGCCAAAAGAAACAACCTTTCCCTGAAGTCTTTCTCACTCTAGGCTTTCAGGATGCTAAGTCTAAATATACGATGGCAATTAAGATTCAACTTTTGTTTTGTCTGGAAACTAATAGGAGAGATTGTAGAGATGAAATTGACACATGATGCCGTTTTAGGAAAAATGGCACTCACCAGATTTTCGGGTTCCATTCTCAATCCTGTTGCCGTCCATGTTGGATTCATCAAAAACTGCATAATTGGATAAAGCTGATCGTTGTTGTACATCAGTATGATATCATCAACCATGTTCTTGATGCGGCAGAATTCAATATGATTTGCCTCCTTTGATTCCAGTAATTTCACAAGCTGCAAGACTCATCCACTCAAAAAATTAGTTAACTTCTGCAAATAAAAATCCACATCATATAGGCATCTGTGAGTTTCAAAACCTTCGCTGAGGATGTGCAAGTGAACTCTGGAATCGAGCAGGTTATATTTCCCATAAGTTTGCATGACTCTGAAACATGAAGACAAATATGAGAAGAAAATTAAATTTATAATTTTGTTTCCATCATTACGTGGAAAGAAAATATGATACAAGAAATTCATAACCAAGAGAAAACGAGATACTGAAGTCACCCCATATTTCTTTTTGTGATAAACTGACATTATCTTATGCGACAAAAACCAAGCTGATGCTGATTCATTATTTTTTTATTTTTTTTATTTCTGAAGAGGCCAAGGGATAATCGCCTGAAAATCAGTGAACTGATCCACGCATTTAATAATCAAGGACACAATTATCAATCTATCATTTCTGAACTCCCCCCTACATCTTCTCCCCCCACAAGGCCTGGAGAACCATGATGCCACAAGACCCTTCACATCATGAACTATTCCATCTGTAGATGCCACCCTCCCCCTGAATAATTTCTCATTCCTATGCAGCCATATTAACCATAGCACCACAAGTATGCATCCCCCCTCCTTTCATCTATGCCCACCCCTCTACACTGAGACCCAGAAGGACATCTCTAAGGTCGCATCCACCAAGGGGATCGATTATCTGGTCCACATTGTCCAGGCAAAGGGGCACTCGAAAAAAAAAGTATGCATCTTCATCTCCTCTTAGCATATTGTGCATTCTGTCGAGGATTCCGGAGAGTGTCACTTGCGGAATATGCATGTCATTAGTCTTCTTCTAAGGAGAAGCAATCTGAAGAAAATGCACCTTCAATTGAACCTTTTGCCACTAGATGAACCTAGATGCTCTGGTGATTGGATGGTTCTCTTCATATTTTCCCTCTCTTATCTTCGCATAAGCCACTCAGACAGAAAAGGGGGCACAGACCCATTCCCATCCATCATATGTCCCGCTCTGGGGACTCTCATGTATTAGGGACTACAGCATTCTCATAAATTCCCCAACCCTCTGGTCTGACAAAATGTTGTCAGAAATCGTATTCCATGCGCCTTCCCAGAACTCCCCCACTGTGGCTCTAGGATTCCTAGCAAACATGAAAAGGCAAGGAAATGCCTCAAGTAGGATGAGGACAACTGCAGATGACTATGTATTCCATGTGCCTTCCGAGCACTCCCGCACAGTGGCTCTAGGATTCCTTGCAAGCATGAAAAGGCAAGGAAATGCCTCAAGTAGAATGAGGATGACTGCGAATGGGGACTCTCATGTATTAGGGACTACGGATGACTGGTCAAAGTCATCCATTCAATACTGAAACATTGAGCTATATCCACTAGTTCGACAGAGAAGAAGTTGTGCACTCGTGGGGAAGTCCACCTCAATCCTAGCCAGAATGGCGACACCCCTTTGTTTAGAGCTGCCACCTCTCCCAATTGTTCTTCAAACTTGAATGGATAGAGCTTCCCATTGACTCATAAGTCTAGCCACTCATTTTTTTATTAAAAGCACCATAATCAAAGTTTGCGTGCCCAGGACCCTTAGTCCCCCTGCCTTAGTGGGTCTACATGCCATGTCCCAGGAGACCACAGGCAACCTGCAACCTTGTTCTAGCCCAGATCCTTTTCATAGGAACCACCTTATCAAACCTTTTAGCTTCTTCCCAATTCTCACCAGCAACTTGAATACTGAGGGATGAAATATGGGATCGCAACGAGTACCGACCGCAGCAATCCAAACCATCCCATTCTCGACAGCAGCTTAGCTTGTTAGCCCTCTGGCCTCCTTTCTACTTCCGCAATAACCAGCCACTATTGTGATCGAGATCTGACCCCCTCTTCAGTGGCAGGCCCAAAAACCACATAGGCAGACCCCCAAATAGTGTTCCCTAGGCCTCCGAGCATTGTGACTCCTCTTTCTTGGGTAGTCCAAAGCCCATAAATCTGATTTGGTGCGATTAATGTGCAGATCTAAGAAATCTGCTGAAAGAATCTTATAGTGCAGATCCTAATCAGGATCTCATAGAGTCCCTCTTATACTTAAGAGAGGCGTCAGGGGGGAGAAGAACTCCAGAGTTACGTGTGCTCAGGCGTGGGGCAATACAGGGATGGTGACTTCTTGGGAAAAGGGACATCAAGGTTAAGGGTGCTTAGGTTTGTGCAGTCCAAGGAAGGTTGGCCTCTTGGGTGGGAAGAAGTGGGTACCTGTACCAGTTGATCGCCAATCTCAGGTGATCTTCCTTTAATGTTGAAAAAAAAATCAGGGTTGCATAGAAGGTCACAGAGAGAGAAAGAGAGATTGGACATATATGAAAGAAAAAAGATGAACTCAATCTATTCAATATGAGAGAAGGCAAAAATAAGGAAGATTCAAGAGACATGGTACAAGTTCCAAGGGGGAGACTAGAAAAGGAAGATACAGAGAAAATGAAAGAAAAAGAGAGAACAGGGGGACCAATCGACGAGGATTGGGGTGGGGAGAGAGAGTATATATCTGATACATCCTGTCTCATGAAACCAAAATAGATAAAGCACATCCTTTATCCCAATGATCATCAAGTGCTTGGTGTGTTCTATGTGCTTGGCTTGCCATGATTGACCATGTGGTCATATACTGAATGGAAGCCTCGAATCTTCAGATACCAGAGAGCTACCCTTGGAGTATTTTTTTTTGGAAAAAATACCCTTGATAAGCAGTCTTATCAATCAATTCACACACTTCGTTCCCCTTGTACCTGATTCTTCTTCTGCTAACACACGGGCAACTCGAGGACCATTTGTCTTCCCTTCTTCCTTCCGTAGGTAAAATTTGTCACAAACATATGAATTTTCCAGCAGCCATCATCCTATGATAGAAAAGACATAGGGCTCTACGATGTGAGTTAGTGCGAGAGAGAGAGAGAGAGAGTGAAAAGAGCGAAGTATTTTAATTTAAGTCCCGCATAAATAAGACACTTAAAAAGTATAATAAAAAAATGCCCTTGATGGTAAAATCAACTGTACAATAATTGAATGAGCATAATTTAATACTGGCTGAGAAAGTCAATGGTTGACAAGAAGGGCATGCTTATACATCAGAGTAAAGTAGAAACATTATTACCAGTCAATTACAAGTTAGAAATCTTTACCTTGAATTGCCGAGGCAATAGTATATGGAGGAGGATTCATCAGAAGATCTCTTAAATATCTGAAACATTAAACAAATGAACAATTATTACTGTGCGCACTATGAGAGAAGATGATCAAGTACAAAGATAAAAATCAGGATTTTCCAGAAATCTGAGGATTATGTGTTAAACAAAAGAATAACTCAAAGAAACGAACGACACATCGAATTGAAATATAAAAGATATTTGGTTTCTTCAACTGATTGAACCTCTCAGCCACAAAACTAAATCAAACCTGGATTTTGAAAGGCAAAAAAAATGTCCACTTGTCCCTATACTCATATTTCTGTGTAAGGAATGATAGGATTTATTTAAAGGTAGTGGGTACACAACAGCCAAAAAAGATTCAAAGTATGTTGTCTTTGACCATAAGAATCCTGGAGAGGAGTGCACCTCTGGCTAGAATAACAAGCCATAATTAAAGAAACACAGAGCATTTAACCAAAACTTGATCCACTAGAAAATAAGCTCAAGGATCAGTAGTATGAAGGATTTTTTAGTAGAAAATTAAAGACTCGAATACATTTCAAACTAGCAAAAAATAAGTTGAATAGAAACTGACATTACTGAGACCCAACAGTTTTTATTGGATCTTTTTTTTTAAAAAGTGTTTAGTATTGGATCTTATAACAGCATATCTGTAATATTAGAAGACACATGAGACAGGGCTCTCAGATATCACGTCAAGTTCAGTTTTCTGGGCTACGTAATCTTATAACATTTGTTCTTCAAATGTCCCATTGCTATAAGGATTTGGGCTAGTCAAGGGCTCTCAGATATCACGTCAAGTTCAGTTTTCTGGGCTACGTTACCGAGGCAGAGGCGATGTCACGAGGCAGTTCGGGGGAAAAGATTCGCGGTTCTATGGGCCATATGGTTGCACCGTAATGAGGTGATGTTTGAGGGGAAAGCGGTATCGAGTGAGGGAGTCATCCAGGAAGTGGAGAGGTTGGTTGGTTTGTGGTTTGTAAACATGTAAGGTGGAGTCATGGAGGGCACGATGGGCCATCTTCTATGGTCTCGTTACCCCCTTGTTTCACTTGTATCGCGGTTCACCATTATGGGTGATCTGCCTTCCTTATTCAAAAAAAAAGAAGACATATGAGACAGATAAGTAAAAACCCAATGGACAACAGGAACTGAAGACATGAGATACCGCTATGAAATTGTTTGACAATTTCTAGTGCACTTCATTTTTGCAACTGACGGGAACATCAGTGAGAGCACTGAAATGTTCTAAAAAATGATCGACAAATGATAAAGAAGAGAGAGGCGTGTGTGGCTTTAGAGGCGTGTGTACAAGCTCATAATGAGGGACATGTTCTTGCTCGTGAAGGTAATGAAACTATCCATGAACGTGGAAACCACCATGAAGACGAGGAGAGTGAGAAAAAGGATGGAGGGAGGGAGGGAGAACAGAAACAATACTATGAATAAGAAATTTCACTTCAGAATAGCCACTCCCTTAAAAAGAGGGATACTCCTTTGGTCCCAAAATCAAGCAAAGACAACTGTTGAACACAAATGTATCTCGTAGCTTCTCTATTTGAACAACTGGTATAGGGTCACAAGTCAATAGGCCCATTCCAGACTGCTCTAATCTTTTCTACTGTCTTTTCTATGGCCTACTTATGAGTTACTCATAAGGGGCCTTTATAATGCAACAGTTATTCAAACCAGTGACTAAATTTCAATGGCAGATCAAACCCTAGGGCTTGCTGGTGGCAGCTGGGAGAAAACACACCAGGTCTAGTGTTTGACAGCAACAAAGCCACTGCAGCTAAAAAGCATGATAATTTCATAAAGATGGTTAAACATCAACTCACAGGATGGGAAGGCCTGTGCAATTTGATGGAAGAATAACCTTCAATAAACTAGGTATGCCCTCTGTTGGAATAACTCCTAAAAAAACAAAAACAAAAATAACACCAGCTGTCAAAAACGAATATTTGATTAAGAAAAGAGATTTAGATAAAACATAAATTGTGAGAGTATGAGCATGCTGATTAAGAATTAAAATCAGATCAAGAAGGGTGATGATAACCGATTTGAGTCGCTGTTGGGAGGTATATGGAGCGTGGCCTTTTCTCTGATGGAACCGTCACATTTCTGAATACTATTTCATGATCGATGCCGTAAATCTCCCTTACCTTAAAAAATCAAATCATTAAAAATGTTACTCTCAGGTCAAAAATTCAGCCCACGAGAACCTAGTCACTAATACTAAACTTCAAACATAGTTTCATTTAGTAAGATCTTGGCTGAAAGGACACAAAACTTGCCACAGAAGAATCATCTGTTATAAACTTGTAAGACTTTCATGGGCCCTCTACCTGGGGAGTGAATAATGGGAGCCCATAGGGTGAACTAGATCGCCCAAAATATCATCTAGGTCAAGAGAAGAGGAAAATAAGAATACATAAGAGGAAACTTAGAGGCCAGAGCAAGAGAAGGAAACTGATAGCTCCACAAACTATCTCCCCCCCACCCAGGTCCTTCTTTCACACTTGTTCTCTTTAGATTTCAAGAATCAGGACTAGACCTCAAGCAGAATTTTTTTAGAGTGAGTGTAAAAGATAATAAAGATAACCTTGCACAAGAGCTCGTCAACAAGGTCTCCATCAAACCATTCGAAAGACCTGTTGTTGCATTCACCCCATAGTAGTCCTCCCTCACCAAATTCTCCCCATCTACAAGTTCCTGCATAACGTGTCTTCTGAATGCAGTTCAGGAACTTTCATGATAAGAAGCTTGAAACTTATTTATTCAGTTCTTAAGGGCATTATAACTAAATTCTGAAGTTAACTGAAAGGAAGCATCATAGAGAACATTTTACACATAAATGTCCAACAATTTCATAGAAATTACCCAGTAATTAAAATTCTGCCTCACTTTCTGCAGATCTGAATAAAGGACAAATGCATTGCCTAAAATTGCAGTTAGGCCCACTTGAGATCCAATAAGAGACTGTTGGCCTCTATAATGGGTTAGTAGGCACTTTCTATGACCCTCAGTTGGATTTGAGGCTAGAGTACGAGAAAGCCTAATATATCCCACACAAAGGAGCAGTTGTAAGGAAACCATTGTCCAATACTCTTTTTTTTGGGGGGGGTGAAGTTGTCCATTATTATTATCTCAGCGCTCAACTCGTTAGAGAGTTATGCAACATGCATTTGAACCGGTCTATATACATAATAAATGTGTTCTGATTCTAGAAGCTCAGACAGTCTAGAATTCAACAAAAGACCTAAGTTTGTAAATAACAATGGCATCCAGAAAGAACAAGTGGGAGTCGCATAACATCATTTTGAAAATTGTCAGTAAAGCATCTCTTCATACATCATTGTAGCCTTTTTGTTTTCACTATCAGGAGTGTATTACATAGCATCCATCTTTATTTAAAATGCATCTAGAATGTAGAAATGTCATACCTGAAGAGTTCCGTCGCAGAGTAGAATGAAGGAATAAATAATGGATCTGACAAGTACGAAGCTTGGTAACCACAGCTTCTTCAGTAAGGCAGTCCTCAACAGAATACGTCTTCATAGTTTCAAGAATAGATATCACAGAATAGCCTTTTGCAGAACGAGATATTCCTAGAAAAAATGATTACAAATTTAAATTTGATAAACATGGATCTTAATGTTGCTCCAGGCCACTTCACTGGAATCCCTAGTTTAATTAGTTCACGCCCCACATCACTCAGTGATCTCCCTCCAAGAGTCAGGTCTCTTTCTACCAAATCTATCCCATTATCACAAGAAGAGAGAGTTCATGTAACGATCAACCTGTATCCTTGTGTCATTATATCAATGACATCAGGGGGCACCAGTTCGGGTGTTCCCCTCCCTCTTTTCAAAAAAAAAACAAGAAGAGAGAGAAGACTCCAGCTTGTTATGACGTGCAGAGAGGGTAGATTATCACTGTTTCACATCAAATCGACATAATAAAATATATTATTTTTACTTAGGATCTAGATAAGCAGGTTAATATATTTGTTTTGAAGAAAATATTTAGGTTAATATATTATTATTAAATAAATACCTTATGCATGCACAGCTTAAAATCTCTGAAACAACATGGCCCACACCTGCCCAAAAAATAAGGGATCTATAGTTTGAGTTGTTTTTTTAAAGGGATCTTTAATGTGAGTTGTGATGTGTATGAGGGGGGATAGAAATTCGAGGTTCTAAATGTGACTTATGAAGTAACTCTGTGATCTCTATTGGAACAGAGGGATAGATCATGGAGCCTAAAAACAGCGACATCCTAAGTGCCATTTAATGACATATGAACTTAATTCTCAAACCTTAACTTTGACATGTGTTGAGGGCACCTGCTTCAGTAACCCTAGATTTTTCATTCCAAAAATAATCTTTCATAGTTATGGCGGGGGATCCTCACAATCAACAGAGACTCATTGGTTTTTTTCTGTTTACAAACTAATCATTCATTCCACTAGATATATATATATATATATATATATAGAGAGAGAGAGAGAGAGAGATGTTTCCATGCAGTCCTTTACATCATCGCATGAACATTTCTCAGAACAATAAGAAATGTTTGATAATTTAATCAATAATTCAAGTTTCACGGTTTATACACTATTTGAGAGTAAGACTTAACACGTCAAGGAGAAAAAAAACAGTCAAAGAACTGGTTCGTAAATGCTAGTTAAGTTCCAACCAAATTATTCATACCACGTTTGGGAGCATTCATTACCTATTACAGGCATTGGATCAGGAAAATCAACATCATGGTTGGATCCAGCAAGCCCAAACACATAAGGGTTACCAGGATGAGCATGTCTGGAGCATTCAAAATGAAAGAGTTTATGATATTATCATAGTATTAATGATGACAATTTTAGTGCGTAACATGTATTTTAAATTTTCATAAGAAAGTACAATTGGATTACCCTGAAATGAAACGATCTTTACGTGAACGAGCCTGTGCTGGTCCCTGAACTTCTTCAACAATACACTGCAGAGATTCAGAAAAGTAATACAATGTTTAAACCCTAGCATATTTTAACAATCAATGAAATGAGAGAAAAATCAGCTCAATCCATCAAATAAGTAAGAAATAAAAAAGAAAAAATAGGTCCCCCAGGCTTATAGGGCTAGCTCAACCAGCCAACTAACAGCTAGGCTAATTAGGAGAGAGGGTTATGTATCCTGGATTCAAGAAGTGCAAGAGCAGTGACTAAGTGCATGATTAGTTATGCCTTAACCTTTTGCATCTGCAATCCCCAATCCTATCCCTTTCTTCCCTAGTTCTCTGCCCTCTCTACTGTTGTTGATTCTCTTCATCTATCTAGATCTACCAGTCTTCTATATTCTCAATCTCTTTCCTCTATTTCTCTTCCCTACACTGCGAGACTGTCTCTCTCATTTCTCTCATCTTCCCCTAAACATCCCATTAGCTCATTCCTGCTTTGTGAGACATCCTCCAAGCTTTGTTCATATTTCTTTCCGATTCTCCCATTTTTGGGACATACCTTCTCTCCACATTTACACTAAATTTATAACGGGCAAGAGTCCCCTTGAAACTGATCTCTTACAATGGCCATCATGGTCTTTATCCGTCATCTAGGCTTAACCTAAATTGAGGTTCAAATCAAAATTTTACGCATTAAGCTTCGAGGCACAATGAAAGTTTAATTAGCTTCTTTAATCTCAAGCACTCTAGAGAAAGATCAGAATACTTGAGCATGAAAAGAATACATGGAAGGACAGTTCAAATAATTATTTTTTTTGAAGTACGACAGTTCAAATACTGGAAAGCTTAACTCATCATAATAATTTTTTTACTCACCACAGAATACCCACTACGAGTCAAATCATCCAGTGTTTGTCGCAAGTTCTGCAATAACAGTATATTTCAGAATGCATTACAAAGATACTTTGTTAAATTTGCAGGAATCAAAATCAATTTATGATATTCCAGAAAAAATATAATAAAAACAGGGATCAGGGTGTTAAATCGAATAAAATGAAAAAGACACAAGACATGTGCAAATTCTTTTTTTTGTAATAAAATGTGTGCAAATTCATGACCTGTATATAGAACAGAAATAATGGATAAAAGTGACTGTTGGGAGCCGAGGGATCAAAATTCTAGGCACAGAATAATATCATGAAGTAACCAACTCAGGTTTTGGAAGCCTAGGAATCAACATGGGATGATGCAGCATCTGAGCCTGAAATACACTACCTTCAAAGAGTGCTCCCCTTCTCCCAAGTAATGGAGCAACCCATTATTCAAAATCAGCAGGTCAGTTCCCAGCTTATATCTTAAAGACACATTGACATGAAAGAAAGAAAGTTGAAGTTCTCGGGACACAGTTACCCACAAAGGTGACCTGCTGCATTCGGCAGCAGCTAGGGCAGATGGTGTAATGCAAGACAATCCTTCTTGATTGTTCAGAATGGGAAGAATAAAGAAGAGGAAGGTAGATAAAAACCAAGAATTGGCCCACAGACCGGCCGGCGTCAGGAGACGTCTCGAGAAGACCATGCGAAACTTCTTTTGGAGAGGTTCCCAGCCCGAGGAATCACGGGGGGCGGCGCTTGTTGCATGGTCTACCGTGTGCTGCCTAGTGTCTCAAGGCGAGCTAGGCATATGTCATCTTCAGCATACCAACATGGCCATTTTGACCAAGTGGGTGCGCCGGATGATGCAACCTTCGGGAGACTTAGTATATGTGGTGCTATGTGACAGGTACGGATCTTTGCTGGATTGGGAGATTTGGCGGACCCCGAGGCACGGTGACTCCGCATTTATGTTGAGCGTGCGGACGTGTATCCTGCAGGTGCAGAGGTTGTTCAGCCCGCGGCTGGGGGATTGGGAGACCTTTTGTTTTTGAGATGATAATTGGTTGGGACATGGCTGCGTGTCCACGGTTTTCACTTGTCTTTAGGCATTATACACGGATATGGGGATTTCAATGCAGCGGGCCTCGCACGAAGCATGGGTTCCGGCTTTGCCCAAGACATTGCCTGACCAACGGGTGGCTGAGCTGCTAAGGCTGCAGGAGCTCCTTGCCGACCAATGCTTGTCGGAGGTAGCCCATGATGCGTGGGTGTGAAGCGGCCCTAGCTTCATTGTCTGAGCGGCATACAAACTGCTCCGGGACCAAAGGAGAATCGGGGATCCGATCCTCTTGCAGAAGTGTCGTTTGGTGTGGAAGCGTCGTCTCCTTCTGAAGATCAAGGAATTTGCTTGGCTCCTGCTACGACGACGCCTGATGACGAGGTCTCTGCAGCAGCGTATGGTCCCAGATTCTCCCATGGAATGCCCATTGTGCGCAAGGGCAGTGAAGGATTGCTCACACCTGTTCTTGGCCTGCCCCTTGGCCCAGGAGGTATGGCAGGAGACGAGCATTGGCTGCCTCGTGATGACTTCGGAGGAGGCAGTCTCTCACAGCAGAACATTCCGTCGCGAAACTGAGTAACAAACTATTATTGTCACACTTTGGTCCCTCTAGACCCATAGGAATGAGGTCATATTGAGGGGTCGTACCCATTCCACTGATGCTATCCAGCACAATGCGAAGGGGTTTATGTCTTTTTGGCACCGAGGTGGTCTAGGCTCCTCGTCTATTGTACCCATGTAATATATAATATGTATTACTCGTCATTGCTTTAATGACATCGAGGGGGGGCACCGTTTCGGAGTGCCCTTCCCCCTTATCATCAAATAAAAAAGAATTGGCCCACAGATTGAATCAAGGATAAGGAAATTTTGAGAGTCCTTTCCCAAGAATTGTCAGTTCTTTGTTTACATCTTGCTTTTACATTAATTTTTACTTTCTTCTTCTTTCAGCGATTTGAGAAGTACATTCAACAAATTACCTGGAGTTCATCGACATTGTCAAATGACTTTTCTTCAATTGGTAAAATACAAGCACCAGAGTCTGAGAAAACAATAAGGTCTACGAACCTTGATGGATTATACATTATGCCGTCATAGTTACACCAGAGAGATAATTTCAAAATTTCCCAAATGGATAATTGCTTACCACAACAGGGCATCCAGCTCTTGGGATACTGTCTGAGCGTAGGCCACCAAAAGGATTTAACCCAGCATACTCAACAAGAACACATGCATCAAACCCTACAGCTTCATAAAATTCTCCAACCTGACAAGCATCAAAAAGAATCCACAGGGAAGTTACTCAAACAAAGTAATCAAATTCAACAGAAGTCATCAAGCAAGGAGAAAATTCCACCAGATATAAATTGGTGAGCATTACCATGGTAATAATAGTGGATTGACCATTTTAAGGTACCAAAGAGTCTAATGGGTTTTTCATTTTAAGCTGTATTTAAAATAAGAAACACAAATTAATGTTCTTCCCTCCCGACTCTTTGATACAACTCCAAGAAAATCTCACTTGAAATGCACTGTCTGATAGTCAAAACTCACCTTGTTTTATTTTCTAATTGTTTCTTCAATTAAGGAAAGAACACCACACAGAGGATCCCTCCAACTCACTCCTTTTCAGTCGTCAAGATCAGCCCCCTTGGGTAGGCGTCCAAGTCAGCAGAACTTGACCTCGAGCTTCCAGGGCTGCATCCAACCTCTCACTCTAGGTATGAATCCACAACCACAAATGCCCAAAAACCTTCCAAGAATGTCCTTCCACCTCCAAAACCCTAACTTAACCCTGATTAGCCCTTAGGTCGTCGCATGCCCCATCATGTGACCACTGATGCCCATACATGCCCTAATCATTCCCCTCTGTTGCAGAAAGCTTGGTTAGATCCCTTCATTGCTGATGCTGATAGGTTCTTATAAGAAATGTATCACTCTTCCTCTCAAACTTGTCAGTGCCAACAATTCCCTTAAGATCTAGTGACTGAGAAAGGCATAATAACGAGGTGTACCATTGAGATAACTAGAAAAAAAAAAAAATGGACTATCATGTTATTTTAACAGTTGACTGTTTTCACCTTTCCTTTTTTTAATTCATTAGCACTCAAGTCACCGTAAGAGTTGAATTTTGTAGACATTGACCTAAAAAAATCTATTATGTCAGAAGTATTTAAAAACAACAAAAATATGAGAGAATTCAATCTTTTTATCTGTAACCTGCATAACAGTAGAGATGCAGATGGCAAGACCTTGAACGTCAATCATATGACGTGAAAATAACAATTAGATAATGTAACTCACTTGCTGTTAGCACAACTATCAGATTAAAGAAAACAAATTTTTGGTATGACATCTGTAATTACAGAAGTGAGCGCATGGAACTCAAAGAGTTATCTTCCAAAGGTCAAGAAAGATATTCATTTTGCATGTATACAGTGGTCCAAGAAATTTAATTAGATTATTGATAGCCAAAAAAAAAAGAAATATATCAGCTGTGTGCTCACTCTACAAAGCAGAACTTCACGAGGAAACCTTTCTTTAAAATGCAGCAACTCTGAGTTGAGACTTCCATCCTTAAGACTATAAGAGAAGAAATTGTGGGTAATCAACATGTCATTAGTATGCCACCCCGTAAAGTAAATAATGAGACCTCAAGTGAATATAATCTTAATCTTCAACATAAAAAAATACAATGACAAACATAAGATAGTTATTAGACCAAAATATATTATCTCAAATTAAGAGATGGATAACCGAAATTATGGTCGAAAATATATTGAAAGGGTCAAATGAACTTCAGACAGCTGATCTGAATTCTAATTGTTGCTAAAGTTCATGTCTCCACTTACAACAGAAATATGTCATAATAGAACAGAAATAACAATGATATGATCCAAGATTATATCTTGATGAATTCTGGAGGAGATTAACAGATTAGAGAGAGATGGTGCTGTGTCTGATGCAACTCATGTCTGCATCAAAGCAGGGATAAGCAATCGAGAGGGATCCCCATCATCTCCAAAATGCACCGGTAGATGATTTCTTTCCAGGACAATTTTCACCCTCTTTCTCAAACCCTAGTTATAGGAGTATATGAGTATTAGAAGTATTAGGAGTATCTTACAAGAACACCCTCAGTAGTAATAACTACCCTTTATTAAGCATTTATTAAGCATCAGCCACCGCTCTATTCTGGGGTCATTTCAGAAAAAGATGTTAAGAGCATTCGAAAATATCATGAAATTAAGAAAAACTAGTGAGATACAATGAGAGAGTATTAACTATAGCACTGAAAACTACCCTCACCTTCCATTTTTCAAGCTGGAGTCCAAGCCAAGCAGATTTGAATAACAGAGACGTTGGGTGAGCTGAATAGATGACGGTTTCTTGCACATTTGCATCCTCTGAGAAGGAAGAAGTTACCCATTAAAAAACGTACATATCATCAAAGCTTCCGCTGTAAGAAGGAAGTCCCGAAGGAAACCTCTTTCCACCAGATAATATGCGAAAGTTTTTCATCATCGCAGACGATTTTTGCCTCTTTCGCTCTCTTGTTCGTCTTACTTGTCGCTTTGGCAGTCTTTTGAGCCTTGAACAAGCATTTCCGCTCTGTCAGACTGCAGCAATGACATCTAGTGAGATAAAACTGCTAGAATAATGACAGAAGACTTCTGCAAAAGTCGATCGAATAACTAACGGCTGGGCAAATGCAACCGTTTGCTTTTCAGAAAAAAATAAGAGAACAATGATAATATGATAGTTTTTAGTGCTCAGAGAGCTGATTTTCCAGAAGAGGAAGAGTCAAACACTGAAAAGACATGGAACATTCTCGAAATGCTCCGGAATCTCCTCTGAAAGACAGATTGAGTGAGCGATGACTCAGAATCGTAACGAAAGGGTTCCATAACATTTTACAGAATAAATTTAGTTTTCAGTTGAAACCGTTTTCTTTGGAGGAAAACAACGGTTAGGACAGCTTATTTCCAGAAAAGGAAGTATCAAACACTGAAATGGGTGAAGCATCCAAAAATACACAAGAATCCCCCCTGAGTAACGTTTTAAATTATGAAAAGGAAGAGACAGGTCAAGAGAGAAGAAACAAGAGAAGAAAACTCGCCGAGGAATCCGGGAAGAATGAAGCCGGCAAACGAACGAGGATCGGAGGACGCCAGCGAGGGACACCCAACGGTACGAGGAAGAGGCGAGGCTCCTGGACAGCAGCCAGTGCATAGTCTACGATATTTAAAAACCCTAGGAAGTAGAGAGAAGTTCCCTTCGAGAGTTTGCTCGAACGTGTTTGGTTTTCTCGAGCCTGCTCTCTGCTGCAACCTCTTCCCGCGGTAACGAGGAAGGAGAACAACTTAAAGGAGACGGGAGACTGGGCAGTTTAATGGGCTTTTACTGGATCAATAAGCCCAGCTTATTTTAATTGATTTTGAGGAGAAAAGATGAGAAAAGGCTTTTGAATTTTGAAGTCAAGGTTTAACTTTTATAAATTCAAACTAAGAATAAATATTTGAGAAATTTCAATTTTTATTTATTTTTATTTGAGATAAAGTAGATGGAAATTATGAACTACAGAAAAAAATAGGAATTAAATGCCTGGTATTACTGAAGATAACAACTTTCAGAGTTTTATGATATTTTTACATTCAATGAAATTTTCGGAAATTTCTTGAACAACTTTCTTTAATTTACATATATAATTCATTTAATATTTCTTTTCATGGAAATGGGGAGATCCATGTGAATATTTTCAATATTTCCTTGTAAAAGGCCATTTTCTATCATATTGGAACAAATTTCTATCAATAAGAATTTTCATCGGTTGCATTTTTGCAACCCAAGAAAAAGTGTCCAACAAATCTAAATTTAAATAGATTAATTACTATATTTAATTTATACTAAAAAAAGATCATTAATTTTAAATTATGAGACCTTCTTTCCTTGGGATAATTGAGATACTTCCAATTTTGTCTGGTTTCAAGTTCAAAAGCTTTTCATTCATTGCATTCCTAAAATCTTCAAAATTAAGTGTATTTCCTTCTTTTTCATGGACCATGTTCTTCTGATTAGTTAGTTCTGTGGACTCAAAACCTAACCCTTGGTCCTATCATTTCCTTCTTTATAATAGACTGCCTTGCTCCTATCATCATTCTCATCAAAATTGATGGTATCCTCGTCCCATCTCTCCCAAATATCCACTCCATCGTACGCTCCTCAAGCATTACTTTTGCCCTTGCTGATCTTGGCCCCGCTCGTCATTTTTGGAATTGAACTCAGCCCGCATGCTGCCTGTCATTTACTCACCCGATGTTGACGTCTCATTTCAATCCTCTTGCATTTCAATCATTTCAATAAAATTGGGCTTTTATTGCCCAATTTGCGCAATAAAAGCCCTCCGCTTCTAGTTCCACTCCAGACGCTCCTCTTTACTGCAATCTAGTTGGAGCTCTCCGCTCCCTCACGATAACCGGACCCAACATCACGTTTTCTGTCGTTGTGCCTGCCGACCGATGCACAACCCCACGACCTCTGATTGAACTCACCTCGAGCCTACGCTCGGCTATCGCAGAGGAAGTGCCATTCAAGGTCTCCTCCAGTCCTCTGATCTTCCTCTCTTTGTCTTCAATGACGCAAATTGGGCGGGTTCAAGCTTGACCGACAATCCACTGACAGTTATCTCGTTCAGATCGAAAACTCCCTGGTTTCGCAGAGCTCCAGGAAATAGCCAACAGTCGCTCGAACTGGAATTGGGGCTAAATATAAGTCTCTTGCGAACGCTACTGCAAAGGTCGCCCAGATCGCATCGAAATCTCAAGCTTGGCCATCCTCCAGCGCTCAACTGCGAGGATCTCGGCGCCACCCACTGAGTAGAAAATACGGTGTTTCATGATCGAACGAAGCACGTTGAAGTTGATCACCACCTTGTCTACTGAACAAGTTTCTGCCGAGCAATTATGCTCAACTCGCTGTCTCCTTGCGACGGCTCTTTCGGAGTCACGCTTCGTGAGAGTTAAAATTCTCTTTTATGAACGTAAAACATAGCCTGCGGCCTTCGTGACGAGCTCAACGACGCCCCGCGAATGATCTTTAAAGGGCACGCAAAGCTAGACGACTCGTAGACATCACATCGGGATCAGACGACTACTTGAATCGGGTCTCTACCATTTCAACCTGAAAGCATGTTCCTGACAATTCGCACCTACCTCCGGAACGTTTGAATGGCTCGCCGGTCACATAAGCCCCTGCAACGACTACCTCACTTAAGCCTACTTATAATCAAATCGTAATGTTTCTAATTGAGCAATAAACTTTAATAAAAAAAACTCTGTTTATTTCTCTGCAATTTCTTTCAAAAACGAAAGAGCTAACGAGCGAGAGAGGAGACTAGGAGAGCGGGAATACGAATGAGAGAGAGGGAGAGGGACAGGGAGAGGGAGAGATAGATGGAGAGAGAGGGACAGGGACAGGGAGAGGGAGAGATAGATGGAGAGAGCTGGAGAGAGAGAGAGAGAGGGACACTGGGAGAGCGGGAATACGAATGAGAGAGAGGGAGAGGGAGAGATAGATGGAGATAGATGGAGAGAGAGAGAGAGGAACACTGGGAGAGCGGGAATACAAACGAGAGAGAGAGGTAGGGGGAGAGGAAGGGGAGGAGTTATATAGATATAGATAGAGCTGGAGAGAGAGAGGGGAGAGCGGGAATAAGAGAGAGAGAGAGAGAGAGAGAGAGAGTGCGTGTATGGGGAGGAAGAGTCCATCAGTCAATGATCAGGGTCAGGGTCAGTGCCCAGACCTGACCTTCACGGGGAACTGCCAGCTCAATTCATCATGGAAAACCTCACGAAAAGTGTGTGCTTTATGGCAAACGTTACCCCTGTTTATATTCCTATAATTGAACGCTCAGGAAATCTGAGTGTTTAGAAACTGTTGACCAAGTTGGGTCTTATCGAGAATATGAAAATATTAAGATCGAAAAGACTAACCTTCATGGCCATTGACTTACCCTTCATTCCTGTGTCATCCACTTCTCCAGAGATAGGCATCCTTCATCTTCTTTTTTCTCGCCAATCTCTTTTGGACGGGAAGATCTCCCATTCGCAAAGATTCCTGAATCACTATCAGCTGATCCAAGAAGCAATCTTCCAGAGGTGCTCCTGACTTTACAGCAAGAGATATATTCTTTGTAGATATCACTAGACTGATAGTTCTCCCAATGTTGTCCCCACGAAAATTCAGGTTGAGAGAGTAAATTTGAATTGATTCCTTCATGCCAACGACTATAAAGTGTTAGTGGCCGCTGAAACTTTTCGTTATTTCCCTGCCTTTCAATGGCTGAAAGTATCTCTCTTGCATCATCCATCACATCCCATCTCTGAAGAGGACCATAAGAATCCCTCCTCAAAAGATCAGCATCCAAAAATATTTTTTGATCACACAGAGCTTCCATGGTTTTACCAAGTTTGATCTCAAGTTCAGCCTCAAGGTGCTGACTTGGACCATCCATCGGTGAATTTGAATAGATTCCTGAAAACCAATGATTATACAGCGTCAATGTCCTCCAATTCGCTTGATTATTTCCATGACTTTCAGACGTTGAATGTATATCTCTCGCATTGTCTATCCCATCTGAATATGTGAATTTTTCACGATAAAACCTGGGTTCCTCAGTGTTGAACTTTTCCTTTCGTTGGAAATCTGACACTGCACTGTGTTCACTAAGAGGGGAGACTTTGTCATGATTCTTCCACCAGAAACTAGATAGACTGGCCTCATTACATACTTCTTTAACAATCAATCTTTGGTCCTCCGAATATGAGAATATTTCACGATCAAATGTAGGTTCAACAGTACAGACTTTTTCCTTTCTTGGGAAGTCTGATGCTGCACTGTGTTCACTGAGTGGGGAGATTTTGTCATACTTCTTCCACCAGCAACTAGATAGATTAGCTTCAGAGCATATTTCTTTAACAATCAATTGTTGTTCCTTTGGATATGTGACAAGTGGATATTCCAAATCATCCTGAAATTCATCTCCCTGAAATACCAACGGTTGAAAAATAAAATGATTCAATCACACAAAAGAACTAGATAATATCATATTGCTTTAGAAATTCTCTATTATGAAATGATCAAATAGTATAAATTTTTTTTCTGTCGTTTATGCCTTACTCCTTGTATATCTTATACTTTCATCTTCCACCTCTATAAAGTTTGGTTCTTAAGTCTTTTAAAATCCTTATAAAGATACCTTTCGCTCTATGTGAAACTCAGTGTTCCTGAGTAGAATCGGTAGAGAGAGAAAGTAGAGAGAGAGAGAATTGCACAAGTGACAGCCAGTAAAAGAGAGATAATATTATTGAAAGTAAGAGGTCCCATTTATAGGGATAGAAGGTGAGAAGCAAGAAAGTAGGGAACTGAGAAAAAACGGCTAGTGTAAACTAGCCGTTGTAATGGCTAGTGGAAACTAGCCGTTACCTGATCTGCTGATAAGCAGATCAGTCTGTTATCTGATCTGCTTCTCAGCAGATCAGACTTGTTATCCGATCTGTTTATAAGCATATCAGATAAGGAAGGATTTATTGGATCATATTTTGATCCAATTCTCATTACCTATCTTAGTTGAGTATTTCCATTAATTGATCTAGTCTATTACATGTACATTTGACCCATTTACATATAACACCCCCCCTCAAGCGCTGGAATGAATATCTAACATTCCAAGCTTGGACAAGAGATGACGCTGAGCTTTAACTGGTAGTCCTTTGGTGAGGATGTCAGCACATTGCTCTTCGGAGATGACATGTTCCGTCTTCAGAAGGCCTTGCTCGAGGTGTTCTTGGATTTAAAACCAATCGATGTTGACATGTTTCATTCGGTCGTGGTACACCGGATCATGAGCAATGCTGATCACAGACTTGTTGTCGCAGCGGAGAATGATGGGTTTGTGATAGGGTATTTGGAGATCATCAAACATATGCTTGATCCACATGACCTCGTCAATACCTTTCGACATAGCGCGAAACTCAGCTTCGGTGCTTCACTTGGAGACAACATTCTGTTTCTTGCTTCGCCAAGTTACAAGGTTACCACCTAGGATTGTACAATAGCTAGTGGTGGATCAATAATCCACCCGAGAACCTGCTTAATCGGAGTCAGTATACAAGCACAAATCAAGCTTACATGTTTGCCGATATGTGAGACCAAGGCCGGTTGTCCCTTTTAGATACCTAAGAACTCTATGAGCAGCTTGAAGATGAGAAGTTCGAGGGGAATGCATAAATTGACTGAGAACGTTCACAGTATAACAGAGATCAGGTCTAGTATGAGAGAGATAAAGAAGTTTACCAATTAATTTTTGGTAGGATGAAATATCGGTCGTAGGACTATTTTCATCCAGAGAGAGATGATGATTTGTTTCAATTGGGGTATCATTAGTGCGGCAATGAGTATGTTGGGATTCGTTAAGTAATTCAAGAACATATTTTTGTTGAGTGAGGAGAATACCTTCACTAGATCGAGCAAATTCCATACCTAAAAAATATATGAGGGGCCCTAATTGTTTGACATGGAAAACTTGTCCTAAATGTTTTTCTAAACGATTGATCTCATCAAGATTGCTTCCAGTGATGATAATATCATCTACATAGACAATCAGCAGAGTGATTAATAAGGGAGAGGTACGCTAGAAGAATAGCGTATGCTCCCCATTACACTGTTTATAACCAATCTCCTTCATAGCAGCAGTAAATTTACCGAACCATGCACGAGGTGATTGCTTTAAGCCATATAAAGCCTTTTTTAATCGACATACCTGTCCGGAGTTCTGATCATTACGGTACCCTGGGGGAATGTTCATATAAATTTCTTCCTTCAAGTCACCATGAAGAAAGGCATTCTTAATGTCATACTGGCGGAGAGGCCAATCAAAATGAACAGCAAGAGAAATTAAAATCCGAATAGTGTTCATTCTAGCTACAGGAGCGAATGTCTCCTGATAGTCAATACCATATGTTTGTGTGAAACCTTTAGCTACTAATTGGGCCTTGGGTTTATTACCAGCATTATGGGTGCACTTCAAAGTAAAGACCCAACGACAGTCAACCGTCCGCTTTCCCTTGGGAAGTGGAACAATCTCCCATGTATCATTAAGGAGTAAGGCCTTCATTTCTTCATTCATCGCCGTCTTCCATTGAGGAATCTGTAGAGCCTCATGAGGACTCTTAGGAATGTAGCTCTCATGTAGATGAAGAAGAAAGGTCTTGTACTCAGAAGATACCTTATGAAATGTGAGATTATGAGCCAAATTATGCGGTCTAGGTTTGACACAGGAGCGCGTACCTTTTCTAAGGGCAATAGACCAGTTACCTTGATTGGGATTAGACGGGCTCTTGGCGGCAGAAGAAACAGGAGAAGGAGTGTTGTTGGAGAGACTCTTAGAGACAGGAGATGAAGGGCCTAATAGACAAAAATCTGGCATAGGAGGGTGTTCAGAGGGAACTTCTTGAGATTCAGGGAGATCCCTCTCAGATAATTGAACTTGAGATGAATCAATAGACTCACTATCAGGTTCAGTTACCAGAGAAGGGAGACCAATCAGTCCAGGATAACTAATAGGATCTGAATCTTGAGTTGGATCAATAGGATCACTGGTGGCGTACGACCCCCGTCGCCACCAAGACAAGATACCACAGCGCCGGAGGATCCCTTTTGCGCGCACGGATCTATCCGTTTATCTTTATTTCTTTATTATGAACTTTTGACCCGCACGTGTTTAAGCGGGTCCTCGTTTATTTCTTCTCTCCCTTTTAGGCTTCCGGATGGGTTCTTCCCTTTTCGGGATCCCATTCGTGAAGCCCGTCCTTCTTTGTGAACCTTATTTCTTTTTATGAGCATGTTAGGGGTAGGTTGTGAGCCTCAAGTGGGCCCTTTCCCCTCTCGGCCCATTATGGGCTCTATAAGATGGGAAGGGAGCCCCTCACAAACCCTAGCCGTCATTTGAAGAAAGAAAGGAGTGAACTCCCTCTCAAGTGGCTGCTCAAGGAAGGCCGGGGAAGGAGTCCAACCGCCGCCGCCGCCGCCGCGACAACCGCCGCCACTTCTTGCCCCGGCCACGGTTCTTCTCCAGTGTCATCACGACGCCGCCGTCCTCAAGCCGCCGCCGCCGCCGCTGCCTCCGGACCGCCGCACCGCCGCACCGCTATCATCTCCATCTCCTCCACCTCCACAGTCTTCCTCTTCGGCGAACTTCCCTGTCGCCATCACCTCCATCTCCCCGTCCAGCCAACCTTCCCGATTTCTCTCATCCCGAACACCCCCTTCACCACCACCGTCACCTGCTCACCATCCCCGATTTCTGTCCCCTTCCCTTCCCCTTCCCGACTTCCGCTGCCCCCACTTCCTCCCTGACCGCCGAACCTCCTGCAACTGCCACGATTCCCCCCATTTCCCTACGCGTGACCATCTCCAGTTCCACCCCCTCCCCCTCCCCCCTACAAATTCCATCTCCTTCTTTGCCCGCGAATCTCTCGCTCCCACGATCCACCCAGATTTCCCCTCTCCCTTCACCCACACAACCTCCCGAACTCACCATCTCCCTCCTGTGCCTGCCGAATCTCCACCATCGCGACCAGTCACTGCCTCCTATCGCCCCACCATTTCTACTCCCTCTCCCCTATTCCGTCGCCCACCCAATTCGCCAGCTGACCACTCAATCCCCCAGCCATCAAGACACGTCGTCTAGCCGAAAGTCACCTAGCCCTTCCGCGAATTCCGTCGCCTTGCCAAATTCCGCCCCTCCCTCTCCCGTCGCCTCTACTCCATCTCCCTGTCAACCTCTTCCCTTCCACTCGGCCAAGGTCGATCAAGAAGTTGCGTCTTCAAGGGCCCCGAATTACACGAATTCGGGCTCACGCCAGGAGTCGCGAATTCCCAAATTCACACCATCTTTCGACCGAACTCGCCTGGAAGCCGTCTGTCGCGAACTGCCAATTTTCGTGATCGCAAATTACCTCAATCGTGAATTACAACTTGGCGATTTTGCCGACTTCGAGGATCGGGAATTGCGGCTTTTGTCTGGCGGCGCCACGAGCATCCGAAGTCAACCGTCACCTCGTCGCCCGCCGATTCCCAATCCCGCAATCTCCCCTCCCCGGGCCGATTCCTTCCCCGCATCCTACCTCCCACACCTCCTACCCTTCCGTCCCGTCCTCCACCTAGACGCCCGAGTACGTCCTGTCATCCTCCCCTCTCTATCCTGACACCCTGAAATTCATCCATCGCCCCTCTCCTCATCGATTTCTGACTCCCAGCCAAACGCCATCATGACTGTGATGTGGGCTGACTGGACCCCAGCCCGCCTGGCACGCGCCGGGCCCCTTTGGTCCACTTCCGCTGGCCCGCGTTGGTCGTCGGCCATCCTAGTACTCCGCAGCAGCTCACGACCTGAAGACGACATCGCGCGCGCTGCTGATTGCCTTTGAAGACGCCATTCCGCCCTCGCCTGCTGCTCGGGGACACCCGAGCGTATCCGCTTCTACTTTCCCACAGACTTGTGAACGCGGCCATCTCCCCCCTACTCGAGGCCGGTACTCGTTCTCCCGGATATAGCTGATCCGGATCACTTCCGCCGTCCGTTCGTGCCGCGTACGACGACTCTCCCCTACGCCACGACTCACCGAGCACTCCGCCCCGCAGGTTAGCTTCAGCCCCTCTTTCAAGTTAATTACTTTTCGAAGCGTTTCCTTTAATCGTCTCCACCGCCGTCGGACGATGTAGGTAGGGTAGAACGGACATAGGTTCAAGATTTTTGTCGCGTACATCAGGTCCGGTACCGGGCGTGGGCTACAGCCTTCTGGCTACTCCACGACGAGCGACTTTCACGCCTCTGGACGTGGATCGAGAGGATCTCACCCTACCATCATCGCGAGTTTCCCCGGGTTACCCGGAGTCGACTTCGCTGATCGGCACGCCTGCCTGCACTTAGGATTAGGCTTGGTCGCATACTTAGGGACTAGGACTCGCCTACCCATAGGTTAGGTTTGATCGGCTATCCTTAGTCATCCTCAGAGTCATTGATCAAGCACGAGGGTTTTCACAACCGCGTCCTACATCAATCACTGTCAAATTCAGCAGTCTGAGGAACGAGATCATCAAGTTTCCTGAGGTAATCAAGATCCCTGAGACACTCATGACGAGGAGACATATAATAAAAAACTTTTTCATCAAATACAACATCTTTGGAAACAATGTACTTACGAGTGACAGGATGGTAAAGCTTATATCATTTTTGAGTAGGAGAATATCCTAGGAAGACACATTTGAGTGATTGTGAGGACCATTTGTTTAATCTGTGAAGAGGGTTGTAGACATAGGCAATACATCCAAAAGGTTTAACTGCTAAACCTGTCTTAAGACGTACAGATGGATAGAATGTCTCGAGGATTTCAATTGGGCTTTGAAGATTGAGGATTCTAGAGGGCAACCGGTTGATTAAGTGAGATGATGTCATGACAGCAAAGCCCCATAAGTTGAGGGGAGCACTAGACTGTATGAGAAGGGTTCGGGCTTTGTCAACAATGTCTCCTATCTTTCTCTCCGCAAGTCCATTTTGCCGAGGGGTGTATGGACATGAAGTTTGATGAATTATCCCTTTAGATTTGAGGAAATCACTCAACTCTCGTTGAGAAAAATCCGTAGCATTATCTGTCCGGAGTCCTTTAACTGCATCACCAAATTGGCGTTCAATGAGAAGACACATTCTTGATGCAGTTAGTGACTTCCGATTTATTTTTTAATAGAAACAGCCAGGTAAACCGACTGTGATCATCGATACAAACCAAGAAATATCGATATCCAAGAAGATCATGGTGTAGCAGAACGTCACAATGAATAAGATGAAATGGTTTAGCAGAACGATGATTGCTTAGAGGATATGTAGTTCGTTTAAATTTGCCAAGTTGACACACATCACAGAGGAGTAAATCAATATTGCAATCCTTAAACAACTGAGGGTACAAGTGTTTAAGGAGGTGAAAAGATGGATGACCCATCTGTTGATGGATTGCCATGATTTTCTCCTTTGTGGCTGCGTGTGCGGCAACATGAGCGGTAGGTTTTAATGAAGAAGATGTCTCAGATCCGGGAAGATAGTAGAGTCCATGGTTGACTCTAGCTAGTCCAATCTTCGATCCGTGGACCTTGTGACATAAATAAGCATCAAGTTCATCAAATAGAATGGTATAATTTTGAAGGATAGCTAATTTTTTAACAGAGATGAGATTAGTAAAGAGCTGAGGAACATATAATACGTTGGAAATATGTCCAATGAGTGGAATGTTCAATGTCCCAAAACCGACTACTGATAGTAGAGATCCATCAGTAGTTTGGACATATTTTCCTGGTTCAATAGGCTCATTTGAAAAGAACAAATCCTTTGAATTTGTCATATGATCTGTGGCACCAGAGTCAAGAATCCAGGCACATTGAGGATTATTGGTTAAAGTCTTTAAATTCAAGGCAAGTTCAGTCTTACCGGTATTAGCCATTGATGTAGATCCGATGACGGTGCTGGTAGAAGTGACCAGTGCACGTAGGTTCTGGAACTCCTTCAGCATCAACTTCTGAAACTCTTCATTGGACTGAGCGACAGCGGGTGGAGTAGCGGAAGAAGGGGTGGCAAGATCAGCTTATTGGGCTACATGAGCTCGAGCAAGATGAGGAGGTCTGCCATGAAGTTGATAACATTTCTCCCGAAGATGTCTGGTCTTCTTGCAGTAGGAACAGATGAGATTTTCCCGGGAACCTCGTCCAGGGTTGCCTCGTGGAGGATCACTTGGAGCAGTGCTCCGGTACGTTTTTTCTGCATATGAGCTATGCTCTACGGAGCTTTTGGCACGTTGGAGGCGGCTCTCTTCCGTAAGAAGTTTGGTGACAGCCTCTTCGAAGGTGGGCTCAATCTCCCGGTTGTACAATTGGCTCCGGATCACTTCAAATTCGGGACGAAGACTGAAGAGAACCTGACAAAGACTGAGAGTAGCGGCTTGAGTGCCGACCACTGGATCAGTAGATCTGGGCCAGCAGTGGTCGAGCTCGGTATGGATGTCCCGCAGCTCACTTGAGTGTGTGAGGATGTCTTTATCCCCCTACTGAAGCTCATAGGACCTTGCAATAAGATCAAATATTCGAGATTTATCACCTGCTTTGGAGTGGCTGATACGAATGGCATCCCAGAAACCTTTAGCCGTCTCGTAAGTAGGGTTCTCCGGGTCCGGTGTCGGTACCGGTTTGTTTTGAGAACCTAAACCTATACCTAACTTCGGTTCGGTATCGGTGACGGTATTGTTCGGTGTCGGTTCGGTTAAACCTATACTTTCTGTGAAATATCATTAGAATTGAACATTAATTATTTAAAAAAAAAAATTGTGACACCACTATTCATATATATATATATATATATATATATATAAAACATGTTTCACAAACGAATGATAAGAGATTAACAATTCCTAATAACATCAATACCATACATCAAGAATTTAAGATAAAAGGCATAAATAGATAAACTTTAACCATTCAATATAGTTAGGGAAAAAATAATAATATAATGTCATGAAATCATCTCTCTGACCTCCTCTCCTTCCTTCACTCACTCACTCACTCTCTCTCTCCTTCCCTCCCTCCCTCACTCTCTCTCTCTCTCTCCCTCCCTCCCTCCCTCTCTCTCTCTCTCTCTCTCTCTCTCTCCCCCTCTCCCTCCCTCAGTCCCTCTCTCGCTCTCTCTTTCCCTCCCTCCCTCTCTCTTTCTCTCCCTCCCTCCCTCTCTCTCTCTTTCGCCCTCTCTCCCTCTCTCTCCCTTTCTCTTTCTCCCCCCCTCTCCCTGTCTCTCTCCCTCCCTCGCTCTCTCTCTCTCTCCCCTCCCTCTCTCCCTCTCCCTTTGTCTCTACCTCTCTCTCTGTCCTTTGTCTCTCTCCCCCGTCCGTCCCTCCCTCCCTCACTCTCTCTCTCTCTCTCCCCCTGGTCCCTTTGTCCCCCTCTCTCCCCCTCCCGCCCTCCCTTCCGCCACCCTCTCTCTCTCCCCCTTCCGCCCTCCCTTCTGCCACCCTCTCTCTCTCACGGGGCGGAAGAAGAAATTGTTTTTTTCTTCCGCCGTTAAAGTTTCTCTCCCTCCCTCTCCCTCGCTCTCTCTCTCCCCCTCCCGCCCCTCCCTTCCCCCACCCTCTCTCTTTCCCCCTCCCGCCCTCCCTTCCGCCACCCTCTCTCTCTCTCTCGCGGGGCGGAAGAAGAATTTTTTTTTCTTCCGCCGTTAAAATTTCTCTCCCTCGCTCTCTCTCTCCCCCCCGGTCCCTTCGTACATCTCTCTCTCCCCCTCGCGCCCTCCCTTCTGCCACCCTCTCACTCTCGCAGGGCGGAAGAAGAAAATTTTTTCTTCCGCCGTTAAAATTTCTCTCGCTCCCTCTCTCTGTCGCTGTGTGTGTCTCTCTCTCCCCCTCCGTCCCTCCCTCCCTCGCTCCGTGTCTCTCTCTCCTATCATAGGAGAGAGAAATTACGGTTACACCGAAACCCCAAACCGAAACCGACATCGGAAGAAAACTGGACTTTCGGTTTGCCCAGTTTTCAACACCGACGGTGTCGGTTTCGGTTCGGTATTCGGTCTTTCGGTAACGATATGGAGTTCTCTACTCGTAAGCCATGAACTTGCCTACTTGCTGAGGGGCCAAGGAGTCTAGGATCCAGCCAAAGACAAACTCTTCTTCGATCACCCATTGTCGGAATCGTGGGTCGGTCGCTGGTGGAGCAGTCTCCGTGAGGTGACGCATGAGTTGTCGAGGCCGTAGAGCCGCTTGGATTGCCCACTCCCAGAGGATCAGGTTATTACCATTGAAGACATTGCACCGGGCCATCACAGGAAGGTGAGTCGGCCATTTATATGTGGAGATAGTGGAGTGACCTGTGTTGGTCCCGGATGGAAGGACAGATGATGAAACTTCAGAAGCTTCAACCTCCATGGGTTTAAAGAGGCCTCCCTTGGGATGCTCTTAAGCCACAAATGAGATCACAGAAACAAGCTCAAGAACTTTGCTCTGATACCATGTGAAACTCAATGTTCCTGAGTAGAACTGGTAGAGAGAGAAAGTAGAGAGAGAGAGAATTGCACAAGTGACAGCCAGTAAAAGAGAGATAATATTATTGAAAGTAAGAGGTCCCATTTATAGGGACAGAAGGTGAGAAGCAAGAAAGTAGGGAACTGAGAAAAAACGGCTAGTGGAAACTAGTTGCTACCTGATCTCGCTGATAAGCGGATCGGTTCATTATCCGATCCGCTTCTCGCGAGATCGGACTTGTTATCCAATCTGTTGATAAGCAGATCGGATAAGGAAGGATTTGTTGGATCATATTTTGATCCAATTCTCATTACCTACCTTAGTTGGGTATTCCATTAATTGATCTAGTCTATTACATGTACATTTGACCCATTTACATATAACACTCTACTCTTTCTTTGTCCCCATCTCTCCTCCTCTCTCCTAAAGAAATTCAAGCTCTCCTGATGATCTAATGGTATGGATCCGTAACATCATTCATGGAAAGAAATAATCAGTAAATAGAAAGGGAAAGACTTACATCTTCATATTTCTTTTTGATTTTTAGACGATGCAGGAGGGAGATGACCACATCACCCCTGGAATCAAATTTTATGGAACTTTTCATTATTCAACACATCAATTGCAGCTAAATTTATTAAATAGAAGACCAACCCCTTTGATGTTGACCTCACGTTTCTCCAAGAGAGAGGACAGAAGCAGCAAGTTTGACCAAGTTTTGCCTCTTTGAATAAAATGTTCCTCCATTCAGATGGTGTGGTTCCATAGGCTTTCAAAGACATTGGAAAGGGTTGTATTCATCCCTGCTTTTTAAAGACAGAAAAATTAGAAAAGTCCTGATCTTGATGTTCTCATTTGAAAACCAATCAAAATGTTCCATGTAATGAAAGAAAAAAATAAGCGTGAAAGTTGACACCTTAACAGTAATATACATTAATAACTAAAAATAGTTAATCCTTGGATTTTACAAGATGAACAAGTCCATCAACTGGAACAAAAGTTCTTGGTTAAAAATTGATTAGATTCCACAAGTAGTAAGGAAAAACAGTCCACCACTTATGCAAAAATTTCTTGATTAAAAGTTCTTAAAGTCTAGAAGTGGTAAGATAAACATTCCATCAGTCAGATGAAAATTTATAGACTAAAAAGTGCTTAGATTCGACAACCCAGTTCAAGCTTGTTCCTCTTTTTCATACTATGATTCCTTACAGAAATCCACCTTATTCTGGCAATAATTTAATATTGACCTTCCATGGAGCCCACTACATCAAATTTTTCAGACACATCATCCAAAAAAAAGAGGGCTCTAAAAATTTCTTGAGATAGACAGACAAGGAGGTGTAGCTTGAGCATATTATTGTATAAATTGCATAACAGGGCTGTCCCTGATCAAGTAAAATCCGAGCTGAAATTCAGTTCCAAAATTACTCTTTTTGAAGTACTTCCTCGTGAAAATAAATTTGAGTGGTTTTTTGGGAGAAGTGATGAAAAGTTGCTAATTGACAGGATTCAAGTGCTGATAGATGACATGAACAAGTGAAATTAGTTTTGACATAGCGTTTCAAGAATGTTCAGATGTACTTAGGAATCCTCACTATTATCAGCCAAGTCTTTCATCTCTGAAAGAGTGGACTGTTTTCTGACTGGTTCCTCAGCCAGTGTCTGTAGGGCACATGTATTTCCCTTATCTGAAAATAATACAAACTGTCCACGTTTCAGTAGTATGAAGGGAATTTGGACGGGAAGAGGCCAAGGAAAATCGCGTACCGTCTTTCCAGGTAACTGTAGGCTGACGCTCAGTTTCTTGAATTAATTTCAAAAAGGATTTGTACTCCAAAGTTTTAGGGCAATCAACTGCATGAAAAATTCTGAATCTCAGTTTCAAATAATGAAAGTAAATGTAGACAGGGTGAAAAAGATACCTCCATCAGTTGAGGTTGAAGGAATGGTTTTTGCTTGTTTCCCTGGACGGAAGTTGCTGCGTCCAACAAAGTGTACTCTACTTTTGCGCTTCATATCCGTTCTACGGTCAAATGGTCTGAGAAAAAAAGATGATTGACGATATCCAAAAAATTTCGAAGAGATATTCCATTTATCCACGATACCAAATAATGACATTCGTCGGAGTTTCCACTCAGATTAACGAGTGTACATATGCTTTAATATGCGAGATTTAGAATACCAATCTTGCATTTCTCATATTCATGTTCTAGATCATAAAGAAAATAGAAGCTATTGCAGAAAAGCTAAGCAACAAATTAACGATCGAGAGAAGTAAGAAGATCAAAAGGCCCAAATGGACGAGTAATTGACACAGAGAAAGACGCGCCGGTCAACCATCTCCGACCTTCGGAAGATTCGCAAGCTACGTAAACACTGGAGGCCAGAAGAAAACCGCGGGAAAACTTAACGGTCATCCAACCCCACTATCTCAAGTGAACCAAATCGGAGGCCCAATAAGATCTCTCCGTCGCTCGCAAGGGGTTAGTATTTCATACAGCGTTCTCTAGAGCCCGCTATCTTTCTTGGGTAGCCTAATCAGGACCAAGGCCCAGGCCCAATAAAAGCTACACGTCCCTCTCCGTAGGCCTATCGGCTATCGCTTTATAAAGCAGGAGCATTCTCGAAGATGGAAGGGAGTTCTAATGGCGTCCTCGCTCGTGACATCCTCCGCTCTTGTCTCCCCGCTGCAGAAGCCGCGATTGATCAGTCTCAACGGAAACCGCTCTCTCCGTGCATCTTCCTTTTTGCCTCTCCTAGAGCCCCCTCGCTACGCTTCTCCCCAAAATTTAGGGTTTCGGCATCCGCAAAACCCTCAGTCGCGCCGTCTCCCAATGTCTCTCCCGATTTCGGTCAGCTCATGACGGACTCCACTCGCACGGTGACTTCCCTCGCTGCTCTAGCTTTTGCCGTATCCAAGATTTTCCTAAATTCGATTAAATCTTTGGCGGAAAAAATTATTGCTCCTCCGTCGGATCTGGATTTATCTAAACTGAAGGATTTAAAGGGTAGTTTGATGTGTTCTGTGGGCCCACTTTTCTTCGCTGCTCTCCGTGATAGGCCGCGTGGGGATTTGAACACTCCGCTGACCGTTGTGGCGGCTGGTTTGGCTAGATGGTTGGAGATATATAGTGGGGTTTTGATGATCAGAGTTCTTCTCAGTTGGTTCCCCAATATTCCTTGGCAAAGGCAGCCCCTTTCTGCTATCAGAGATCTCTGTGATCCTTACTTGAACCTGTTCCGGAATATCATTCCTCCTATATTTGATGCTCTCGATGTTAGCCCGTTGCTCGCTTTCGCCGTGTTGGGAACTCTCAGCTCAATTTTGAATAGCAGCAAGGGAGGTTACTGAGATTGTTCGGCAGTTGAAGGAGATTATCGCTGTATTTTTGGCCGGAGTAGGTTGTTATATTTGTCTATTATAGTTTTTTTATGGAATAGTTTTTGGTATTTCTTTTTCCATTCTTCTAGCCGCCTCGTAAACAATGTTATCGTGGCTTTTATTATAGCTCGTGTTTATTCTTTCAGAGCTCCTCACTGTGAAACTTTTCATATGCCATAAATCTCAACAATTTTATATTAAAGGAGTTATTCCTTTTTTTTTGGGTAGTGAATTGATCCTTCTGCAACATAGTAAAACTTTATCTCCGTTCTAGCCGGATATTGCTTCACAGTAAGACAGCCACCCATATTCAACATTTTTAACGAACGGAGGGGAATAGAGTTCTATAATTATATCGAGATAGCGTTTTTACCCTGCACAATGGCTATCCCTTATTAGCTGCGGTTCTCTATATTTCCATTTTAGTTTTATGAGAATAATAATCTATGAAAGCATATTCAAAGGTTCCCTCAGCATTGTGAAGAATTTGCCAGCTTTGGCTCCTCTAGTCTCCATTAGGCTCCATTTGAGTATGGGTGAGGGTTTCTTCCAAACTGCTATTTTCAACGGTGCATTGATCATTCATACCTGATCATGTGCTTTAATCCCATGGGTTTCTTAGTGTCAATAGAGGCTGGTCGTTAAGGATCTGTGTCATCAACGAGAGGCCATGCCTCTCAAATGAATGTTTGCGACATGAATCTCTCTGTCTATGAAGATATGATTGAAGTTGTGAGTGTTGAAGACTTTGCGTGACATTGTTGGAGATCCATGACAATCTCCAGCTTTTCCACCACTTCATATTATTTGTAGCTTCTAGGTAGACCATCCCCCAGAGAAAAACAGAAGAGGGATCTCCTGACGATCATTCTCTCATTTCTTTCAGCTGTCTTTTCAGAGACCTATGCTCACTGCACATAAAGGCTGGATTGACTGATGATCCTCCTTCCCTGACAAGTCCTGTGCTATGTATGAAGCAGAGAGATGATAGCCATAAGTGGAGTGGAATGGATGGGTGATGATGTATCCATCAATGCTCTTTTCCCTTTAGTTTTGGGCCTTGACTCCGCTTCATGAGGTACCCTTGATAGGTTGGGCCTCTGGTTCCCTTGAGTCGAATAGTTCTTCATGGGCCTCGTATTTCCTTACGAGGCCCGAAATTTCTTTCTCTAGATAGATAGCGTGAGGACTTCTTTAAGTAATATTTCACGCTATCTCAAAATAGATGGAGTTTGATTCATTTCTGCAGTACGTTCTACGACATGTTAACCTTGATGGACCTTAACTTTAGCTTATTGGGCTTAATCCCCTCTAGGTAGAGGCTTAATGGGCCTCTCTCACGTATCAGTGAATCATCCAAATCTCAGGAGAAAATATTGAATGATTGAAGTTCTGGAGCGATGGGATTGAAGAGCCACCTCAATCAGTAGAAGGATTGATTGTCACAAAAATTCTTTCAGTACTTTGAAAGAATGTGGGTGATGAACGAAAAATCAGAAAAATAAATCAGGTATATGATATGAAATGATCAAGTGATTTCATACTGAGGAACATATGAATTTGAAATGTAGGTATGTTTTTACGATGAACAAGCTATCATTGTGGAGATGATGATGCCAAATTTTTCTCACGACTTGCTCTGATCGAAAATATCTGTGTGAGGGATAGCAGCAATCTCGAATTAAAACATGCTATTGATGCAATAATTTGCTGCATTAAACACATTTCAATGTTCAATCATATCATGTCATTTAAAACAAAGAAATTAAATTGACAAGACCTTGCAATATCTGCTTTGAATCATGATAAATATTACATAAAAAAACATTTTCAAGATTTAGGGAAACATTTTTCAAGATATCATCAAATGCTTGTGAGTAGAGATTTAGTTAATCTTGAGACGGGTTTTTTGGGCATGTATTTATAATGTTTTTCATCGTCATGTGAATATATAGAGGCATACCCTCCTACATGGCTTTGACTTGATGGCAATTGGCTTCTCATTTGACAGGTGATTTGACCTTGAACTTATAGATATTTCAATGCACTTAATCCTCCTGAAAGAAAGTGAGCTAGATATAGATTTGTGAATGATTTAAACCAAAATTGTGATAGGTTTTTGTCTTGCAAGTGTTTCACAATTTTTTTTTTCCTTTGAGAAATTGGGGATTTTGAAGCATCAATCATGAGAATAAGATGAAAAGTAGAAATTCTACATAAAATGAGCTTGTATAAGACAAACAATGATTCCTACATAAATGAATAAAATTGTTGAGGAACCAATGAGGAATGAAATTTGAACTTACTGCGCGAAAGTGCGATCTGATGATGTCCTATCATGCCGCTCATTGTATCAAATTCCAACATACCAATGAGATTGTATGAGTGCATGCACAAGCTCTTGACGAGTATATCCAATTTGTCTCTTAATTTGCGTAGAAAACGGAGGATATAAACACAAAGAAAGTGGATTTTTCAAAGGTGATGTTGAAGGACTAGAGATACCTCATAATTGGATTTAACTCTTCCTCACATATCATTCTTGATTGAAGATAATGTCCAAGTAAGAGCTCAAATGAACTTACATTGTGTCAAATCTAACAAAGATATTTTCTTGTCCATATGAGAAAATCATGAAAGGCACCTGGTCAAGGCTTTGACCAAACAAAGAAAGGTTTAGAGAGGTATTGAAAAGGAGGGAGAAGGTAGAGAGATATTGCAAGAAGGGTTTAGGCCTAAACGGAGAAAAACATAACCAGAGAGATTAAGAGAAAAGAAGGAGAAGAGAGATACCCAATTTGCAAAAGTCTCTACTTTTGTAGATCCCTAAACTTCCCCTAAATGTTTTTGCTCACTAAAAATCCTTTGTGACCTCTTCACTGATGATGATCCACAACCTTTGGTGTATTTAATTTACTTTGTGAACATATTTAAATATTTTGTGTCCCTTGGTGTTCCCCTGTCAACTCCAAGTCATGATGTATGTGTGAATGTACATATGTATCTATATATGTATGTTTGCATGTGTGTGTGTGTATGTATATAGGGCTTTATGTGTGTGTTTTTGTATGCATGTTCGTACATACATATGTTTTATGTAGTAATGTAGGTATGTGCGCATGTGTGTATTTGTGTTTTTATGTATGTATGAAAAAGCGTGTGTATGCATGCATGTATGTGTGTATGTATTCATGTGTGCGCGTATGTATGCATGTGTATATCTAAGTATGTGTGCATATATATATATATATATACGCATGTATGTATTGTGAACAGCAAAGACACATGATAATTGATAATTAAAAGAGAGATTACAAGCTTCTCTTTGTAGAGGAGAAATGAAACATGTGCCATGCATCTAGTGAGCTATATCTAAAACTCCCCCTAAAAAATGGAGCATATGGATCAAATATGTATATCTTGGACCCGATGGAATCATACAACACACTGATGAGGCCTTTAGTGAAGACGTCAATGATCTTGTATGATGATGACACATATGATGTTGAAGCAACTCTCATCAACACCTTTTCATAGATAATGGACAATATATCTCAATATGCTTTGTCCTTTCACAAAATATAAGGTTTCCAAAAATAAAGATAACTGCTTAGTTATCACACCACATAGGAATAGGTGTTAGGGTCTTGTTTACCAATGTCTATTGAGAAATATTATAGCTATACCATCTTGTGGGAAATATTACTCATATCTCGATACTCATCTTCGGCCCTAGAACAATAGACATTCTTTTTGTTTCTAGGAATGATAAGTGAATAAAGTACATATACGATATATGTAATACCTTGTAATTGATTTCTAATATCCTTTATCCCCATCCTATCCACCATCAAAATAGGTCTCAATATGAAGATGATCATGATTCTAATAGATAAGCCCTTTAGTAGGGGCGCACTTTCATATCTCTAAAATGATTGTTACATCCATACATCATATGTCATGTTTAGGAACTACTTTAGACTCTAACAATGAGAATATCTATTTCATTATGACTGACTATGGTATAAAAAACATGAAAAAGTTTCAACGTACATTATTATTTACATCTTGTCTATATTATGATACTAACCTTTCTTGATGTCTAAGAAGTCTTGTGGTTGAATTCTCATATTTTTATGAGTTATTTGGATGGAAGGACATAGGTAAATATATAGAAGAATACATATACAATTATCAATGAGAGAAGAGGAAATGAACTCTTCAGCCTTTTAAGAGCCAAGCCAACTCTATTTTCATGAAGTTAAATTGTGAATTTCTCACATTTTCTCGAGTTTATGTGGATGAAATGACTTAGGTGAAATGCAATGGGACTGTGGATAGAAATTAACACGAAGAAATTAAGAAAATGAGGATTTCGCCTTTTTAGGACGTTGGTTAAACTTTTCTACTTTTTTAGGAGGTTGGTCAACTACATCCTTTGGGGGGGTCAATTAATTCCACATTTTTAAGAGACCAATCAGTTGCTTTTTCTCGGAAATCAATGATGGTTATATAGATTTTTGACAAGTCAACGGTGGTCAAGTGCATTCTTTAAGAGTTCCAACAGGTCAAATCTCCTTTCATGTATTTTTTAAATCAAATAATTTGATTTTTATTTTTTTTAAGAATTCATATTTATAAGAGGAGAGAGAGGTTTCACCCTATTCTTAAGAATGCTCAATGATAACATGCAATTTATACATGCAATTATGTGATTATTAATGCAAATTAATGCATAAAACATTCTATTCTGATGCATGTTATCATACTTTGAGTGCATTTCTATCATTTCATGCAATTTTAAGTTATAATCTCAAAATGCACTATTTTAGGGATAATTATGCATGATAAAGAATATATTTTAAAAGCATATTATTACCATCCATATTTGAGACTATAATTGTGTTTTAATGCTAAATAATGAGAGAAAATATTTTATATATACTCATTTATTTTTCTGATTTTTAAATTTTTCAGAGAAATGAGTATATTTTTGAAATAAGAATTTATCCTCTTGTTATTTAAATATTTTGACTTTTTTGATGATCGATAATTAAATTTCTGATCTAATGAAAAAAATTTGGATTAATTTGGAGTTGTATTTGAAAGTTATGAATTTTCTAATTTTTAGGGATTTTTCTAGATTTTTTTCTATATTTTTAACGAAATTTTCAAGATTTTTCGGAATTAAAAATTAAATTTTCTAATTAAAAATAAAAATTTCAGATTATTATAAGTGTGCAGGTGACGTGACGCAATCAGGAGCGTCCGATCAATAGCAATCGACGATCAAGAGCGGGAGATGATGTGGCGCAACGTGGAGCATTCAATCGTGCAATTAAATCGCAATCATCGATCGCCACTTAAGGCGGGGTGGGGGGGTACGTGGCACAATTCTATTCGTCAGAAAATTGTTTTTAAAATGATTTAATCTCAGCCGTTGAACAAAGGAGTTATAACGGCTGAGATTAAAACCAACAAAAATGCATCCGAAGCGTTAGATCAAGATCCAACGGATGGCGTTTCGTGTGTTACTTCTAAATCACGTGATGTGAAAAAATCTCGGGCGTCTATCTCCGATCCAACGGTCAAAACTTAAACGTAATGATTTGCATTGATGCGTTTCATTAGAGCCGTTGATCGAAGATCAAGCGTTTCATCAGACGGTCACGTCCAAATTGGTTATAAATTGAGATGTTCTTCGAAATTGTAATACATTATTTGATGATTTTGAGCAATTGAACTGCCTAGACACCACCATCCTTGAATCTCTTGCTTTCAATCGCTTCTAGACTCATTCCGCATCCACAAAGTGGTTGAAAGTGAGATTTCATCGATCGATTAGGGAGAATTCGCCTCTTGAACACCGAAGATTATTTTCGAAATTGCGGAATGAAAAGCCTTGAATTTGGCGATTAATTGGATCATTTCAATCATTATCGCGGGATAGATTATGTGATTTCCTCCTAATCTTTCATCCTATGTCATTGGATTTTAATTTAGAATTGTAGATTTAGATAATTTTTTATTTTATTTCAGATTTCCTTCTCTTCGCGTTCAAAAATTTCTCTCCAATTCGGTCTTTGATTTCTCCCTGAATCTTGAACCAAATCGATGATTTTTGATTCGGTGGATTCGTCTTTGAGTTCTCTTTCCAAATCTATCATTTTTCCCTAATTTCTCACCTCAATTCATCGCCCGATTTGATCCAATTTCAAAAGATCTCTTGAAAATCCCTTATTTCTCCGTGGATTCGACCCTTATTCACTACTATACTTCTTAATTCATTTTAATTTCATAAAATTGGAGAGTTTGATATTATTTTTTACACGAATCGGTGTAAAATTAACGACCGCATCGATTCATTTCGTCACTCACCTCCATAAGAAATGGTAAGATTACCATATCTTAGAAGAGTGATCTCCCCACTACTTTTAAGAGGTGGTTATGGATATAACCTATGGGTTTAATAGGTTATATCCACCATTAATTAGGTGACAACAAAAGAGATTAAATCTCCACGCTTGATCCTTTATAACCTCTAAACCTAGCATATAAATGATTCTTATTCTTCGTGTTTTACTATTTGTTTGATATCTCTTGGCATCAAACTAACAAACAAAAAAGGAGAGGTCAAGGCCTAAGCTTGGCGTTGTTTGATTTTCAAGGTTTTTGTGGAGAAGGAGATCTACTATAAGTTTAAGGTGTAAGATTACAGCAGATCTAGCATCACACGGCCTAGAAAAAGATTTAAAAACAAGGTTCTTATAAAATGAGGATTTAGATTTAGTTATTATTTGTAATCCCCTCCATGGATATTATAGAATCTGTTTTTTTATGCAGTAGCATTGTCATCATTTCATCACAAACATCTCATCCATCCATCATTCACTCATTGAATCTTGTCATGGGCATTCCACCTTTCTCATCTCTCTGTTTCACCATCATTATTCTAATACTTCCTTATATGCGCGCACACATGCATATTTATAAGAAAATTTATATCATAATCATCATGTCAATCCCTCACATTTCTACATACTCTCATATTATCCATCTTCTTTATATATTGATTCTCTCTAGAAAACTCTAATCTCATTATCAAGACTCTTGAGGATTCAACCCTTAATCACCATACTTACTGAAGAAATATAAATACTTTTGTATGAAAATGATTCCAAACAACAAGTAAAACTACCTTGAAATTGAGACCATCAGTCTTGTCCATTTCTTTAACACTAATAGATGTCATTGAAGAATTGTAAGTCTTAGCCTTTGATTCAGCAACATAATTTCATCTCCATGGTGCCTTTGGGTTAGGAGTTTTCTCCATGAATCAAAACTATAGTTAGCATTAGCTAAGTACGACTAGATTTTTTACTAAGTTTTTGATAATTTCCATGATTCTTTCTCTTATGATTGTGATTACTTTGTTCCAAGAACCCCGTTATTTCAAATTCAATTGAAGCTTCAGTATGGTATGTTCTTAAAGATTCCTTTCTAATATCTCTTTTTAACTATTTCATTATTTCCATTTTTTCACCTCCCCTAATTGTGCCACATCTCCCAAAATTAGTCATATTTATATATATATTTTAATTTGGGTCACCATAACTCTGGTGATCTACCACTTCACATTGTTCTAGTTTCTCCTCCATTTTGGTACCACATTGATCACACAAGAAAATTGAGAGAGTATTCAAATTTCTAGACCTATTATGGCCAAGATGGCATCAATGGGCAGCAAAGACTCTTCGTCTCTGCGTGGCATGCCATCTTGGGCTTGGATGGCTTCCCTACCTAGCCATCATGTACACGCTGCCCATCTGCCATGTCGCACCCCTCTGCTACCACTAAACACTGCTCCAGTCGCAAGTGTCTACCATCTCAGTAGCCAATGCTACATCACTGCACGGACCCCTTTTATGCCTTTTGGCATCTAAATGTTCCTAAAAATTCTAAACAGTCTTGAAAATTCCTAAAACTAACAAAACTCATATCCCGAAAATCAAAAGGGTTTTTTCCAATTTTTATTGGGTCATAAATTAAACTTGGTGTCGTCTAATGCAATTTGGCACTTCTCTAGTCATTGGCAGCCGACGTCACATTAATGCACAAGCCCTGGTTTTCCTTTTGATAAAAAATAGTCCTAAAACTTTTAAAAAATCCTAAGAACTCAGAAAACTCATATCTCCAAAAAGATAGGGCATTTCATCCATCTTTTCTTTAATGGACCATAAATTTTTATTTTATCATGCTTAAAAGAAAAAAATGAAGGGTTAGCCAAGATAATCACCAGCTGGAATTTGAAAATCCAAATTCGTCCACTTGAAGTTGACTTTGATGTAAACTCATTCTTCTCTACTTGTTTTTTAGAAGTATTGGCGCCTAAGCCAAATAATTGAGATATTTGAACTTGAGATAGGTCAAACACAAATGCAATGCAATTAATGGTAACATTTTATTTTGTGAACTCAAGCCACATGGCATAATGATCAAGAAAACATCACAAAACATTAAAATAATGTAATTACAAGAATCGTGCATTGAAGGATGTTAATTTTCATATAATCCAAGAATAGAATGCATAATTTTTAATACCTTTAAGTGGTTTTTTATGATTTAAGGAATATTGTGACAAATGTATCAACAATATCTCCTCGTTATCCTCGCACATTAGCGATGGGATTTCACCCTTTAAATGGATCATTTGTTCAATGCTTAGAGATGGTGTTCATTTAACTGCAAATTATTTGATCATTTGTCCAATTCCTTATTTTTGTGTTCCATGTGTTTAAATGACTCGATGAATGTGCATACTCAGTGAATTCAAGTGCAATATTTGTCACCAAATTTGATGTCTTATTTTACAATAAATCTTATAATATATTCATCGATTCTATTAAACATAGAGTAACCTTGTGCTGGTCGACAAATTCAATTTATATCTAAATTTTTTTGGATTTTTTGAGAGGCGGGAAGCTCGGGCTTTTGAGAGATTTGCGATTGCCCCTAAGATGATGTGCGGCAAACCACGATGTGGAGGATGTCCTACTCCAATTTCCATTGCTAGGCCGGCCCAACTGATTAGAGATATGATAGCTTCGTTAGGGACCGACATTCTTGCCAATACATTACCTTCATCTTTTCTGATTGTTTTCCACGAGCAAAAGGCCCCAATCAAAATGAACCCCGGAAAATTCTCCGATCTTATCATATCTATGCCCTAAAGCTTTCTTTTATCAACTTATGTTGATTTTTAATGTCAAGTTTGCTCATGTGAAAAAATGAACCCATTTCAAAGCACTTCATAAATTCATTATATTTGCAATATTATCTCTCTTATCTTATTTCAATGATTTTGTCAGCCCGCATTAGTCAAATTTTAGTTGCACGATCTTACTATGTTCTAGGAAATCTTTGATGGGTGCACCTACTGAACGGTCTAGATCGCTCATCGGGTTGGTCCTCTCTATCGCGACGCTCTGAGTGGAAGAAAATGGTTTACTAGCCGCAAGCCCGCGTCTGGAAGAACAGCGTTATCCGCCCGTCTTCTCGCTACTGTCTCTCTCCCCCGCCATCCTCTTCTTCCCCCCTCTATCTCCGTCTGCAGCAGAAAGCATCGAGGAAGAACCATGCTGAAGTTATCGTTAGCCCCTTCCCCTTGCAGAAGTGCAATTCCGCCTCATTCATCCTTCCTTCGAGTTAAGCTTCCGGCTGCGGCGGCGACAGCTCCGATTGGCCGCGGTAAGAGCGCTCTTCGGGCGGGAAAGGTGATAATGATGGCGAAAAGGGAGGAGGAGCTGAAGGGAATTAGGGAAATGACCACGGATCAGATTAACGAGGAGGTTATTGACCTCAAGGGGGAGCTTTTCATGCTCCGTCTTCAGAAATCCGCCCGTAACGAGTTCAAGAACAGCGAATTCGGAAGAATGCGCAAGAGGGTATGAATTGAATTGTCTGGAGCAGCTATTGATGTTCCTTCTTTGAAGTTTCGGAGTAAATTCGTAGGATAGTCTCATTGAATTGCATAGGATAGTTTTTTTTTTCTTCTGTCGGTGTCTATCTGGAAACGCGTCGCAATTGTTTTCCTATTATTATATGGATTGAGAGGTTTGTTTCGCCAAAGAATGTAGATGTTAATTCATGATCTTTTCCTACTCTTCTGCTCTAAAGTCAAGTGGAAAGAGGAAATCGCCTGATTCTCTCTAAATTACATACGATGGATTTCTCTATTTTCTCGTCATCAATGGGTGGAATCACATCAAGATTGCTATTTTTTTATAATTTTATTTATAAAAAAAATGTCTATCAAAGAATGTAGATGTTAGTTGATGATCTTTTAGCATACATTGTGGTGACATTACATGGAGACTTGGAACCTCTTAATTCTCCTCTGTTTCAGCTAAAACTCTAGAAATCCTCAGAGACAGAGGACTCTGATTCATGAACGTTGACTTTCTCTCTCAGGTCGCCCGGATGTTGACGGTAAAGAGAGAGAGGGAGATAGACGAAGGAATAAACAAAAGGCTGTCAAGGAAGCTGGACAAGAAGTGGAAGAGGAGCATTGTCCCGAGGCCCCCACCATCTCTGAAGAAAAAAAGCAGGAAGAGGAGAAGGCGGCTGAGGCACAGAAAGCATCATCATGAGGGGGACCATCGTCCATCCTCATCCTTGTGATATCTGATGGATACATCATTCAGAGCTGAGTTTTCTTTCTATTTCTGGTCTTTTAATTTGTAAACTCTGAAAATTTGTTGGAGATCACCATTTTCTCATTCGTGTGAGATCTTATGGTAGAATATCTTACGTGCTTCACCACGGTGGTACTATCATCCATCACCTTCATTTTTATTTCAGACGGATAGATATCCAGAGCCGAGATGGCTTTCTATTTCTGACCTGCCACTTGAGATCTTATCTTAAGATTTGTTTCAGATTTGTTTCAGATTAGAATATCTTACGTGCTTCACCACGGTGGTACTATCATCCATCACCTTCATTTTTATTTCAGACGGATAGATATCCAGAGCCGAGATGGCTTTCTATTTCTGACCTGCCACTTGAGATCTTATCTTAAGATTTGTTTCAGATTTGTTTCAGATTAGAATATCTTACGTGCTTCACCACGGTGGTACTATCATCCATCACCTTCATTTTTATTTCAGACGGATAGATATCCAGAGCCGAGATGGCTTTCTATTTCTGACCTGCCACTTAAGATCTTATCTTGCCATCCTCATTCTTCTGCTAATTCTGAAGATTTGTTTCAGATGACCTTTTTTCTCTTTTTTTCTGAGATCTTATCTTAGAACATTTTATATGCTTAAGGATGATGTTACTATCATCCATCATCCCTATGATTTCTGATTTATCCATAGATGCATAGTCTTTCCATTTCCGGTTGAATTCCAGCTGATTTGTTACATCTACTCTGTTTTTTTATCCGATCATCATTTTCTTTTTTTTTTTGAGTTGCTTATTTCACATTCCATTTTTGATGACCTCATCAACAGCATGATGTCACCGATCATCCATCATCCATATGATTTATGACGTATCCAGAGACGAGTTGACTTTCTGATTCTGGCTGCATTGTTATATTACCTCCATTTTTTATTTCGTCTTCAATTTCCTTTTCAAAGAATTATCGCACATCCTATGCTACAATTTCTAATAAGCACCATCACCATGGCACTACCATCCATCGAGCTCAATGCTTATCTTATCTGATCTATCCAGAGACGAGCTGACTTGCCACTTGAGAGACCCCCATTTTTTTGGGGGTCTTCCCTGATTGCCAATTTCTATCGCAGCTTGTTGATTAGGAGGGATGTTCCGGATCTGCGTTGACTTTTCAAAATCTTGGTGCATCGAGACAAAATCTTATTAGAAAAATGGGGATATACTACCGTAGTTTTCTTCAAAGGTGAGACTTCTTGGTACGTTTCTATGAACATGCGGAGACCCCAGATGTCTTGACGTTGGTGGGAATCCGTTGACTTTCGGATACCACGTATTTCCATAATTAGAACCAACGGATAAAATAAAAGGATAAATATTGATTTTGCGGTATTTTTTTTCCAATTATAGAGTTAATGGCCATTGCGCCATGAATTAATAAAAGTAATTTTCCAGAATCAATGGAGTCTGGCCTCCGGGCAGGCAAAAGGTAGAGAGAGAGAGAGCGAATAAACCCATTTCTAGAGAGAGAAAGAGAGAAAAGCCAGCCTACATGTGTAAAGAAATATAGAGGAGGAATCAAGTAATGGTCCCATTTTCTAGACAGTCAAAGAGAAAAAAACATTCTTTGGGATAAATATTATCGTAGTCTCTAGAGCGAGAAGGTTTGAGAGAGAAGATACGGTATATAGTATCTAGTATATACCCATTTCTAGAGAGAGAAAGATAGAGAAAACCGCCGATCTTGATTTTCAGATAGATATGAATCATGATGAAAGCACTCCAGAGAGAGATAACAAAACCCCGTATTTTTCTCGACACTAACGTCGTCTCCTCGCGAAATCTCCCCATCCGATGTTGTAATCTTCCTACGGCGGAAGCGCTCGTCTCCCGGGGAATAACTGATCGACCAGGATAGGGGGTCCATAGAAGAGGAGGGAGAGTGGATTCCGAGGGTTCTTTCCTCCGGGCAGTGATTGCCAGTTCCACGTCCTGTCTGCGGATCGACGGGAAAAAGGAAAAGGAGAGGGAGCGAAAGTGGATGATCATGGGAGCCGCGGGTTCCAAGCTTGAGAAGGCTCTCGGAGAGCAGTTCCCCGAAGGGGAGAGATACTTTGGTCTAGAGAATTTCGGAAATACTTGTTATTGCAACAGCGTATTACAGGTCGACGATTAAATCCCTAATTCCCTTTTTTGATTCCGTTTTTATTGTTCTTTTCTCTCCGAAACTGAAGCTCTTCGTTGGGGGAGAAAATCACTCGATCGATGTCTTCAGATTTGATTTCTTTCTGGAGCGATATCTTATACAAACCAAGGTATCAATAGAAAGAGGATTTGGGAAAAAATTGTTGTTCTCGAGCTGACTTCCCAAAACAATACCAGACAATTGGTCGCATTGCCCAGTATATCTGTCTTAACAGGTATTTAAGGTAACCTGGATCTCCACCTGCGCGTAGCACTTCCTGAGCTTCCCTCTTGAATCTTTGTACGAGAGTGGTCTCTAGTGCCCCTGCCATCTTTAACTTCCGAGACGCCCCTACTCCTCCCTGATCCGCCTCATTTATGACCTCCCTGCAAACATAATTTTCCGCCCATTATTATTTATTCAAACTGTGCTTGTCACACCTTCACCTTCACCACTGATACTTTCCCTTAGATCCTTCTGATTGATTGACCCACAATCAACCGTTGTTCTTCTACTCTTCAATATCATCATACCACTGTCATCTTTTTTTTTTTTTTTTTTTTTAGCAGATAAAATTACCCTCCACTATATGATCGGAAAATAGCCCCAAAACTGTAAATTATAGCTTTTTTAACACCTTCTCAGAGACAGACAATATCATTTATTTTCTCCATATTGTGGTTTTCTTCATTATGTGAGAAAAGTTTTTATGAGACTTAATAATCACTTATAGATCATGTCTTAAGTTGTCATAAAATTTCTTTAAATTGAAGTATATTAAGTGTAGTCCAAGAATGGAAAGAGGACCGGGATATGATCTTGATTATTTGATCTTTTAACTGTCGGAACATTAGTCTTACTTCATTTTATCTCAAAACATACTGTTATCTTATTATTGCTTTGGATTGATATGATCTCGATTATTCGATCTTTTGACTGTTGGAACATTAGTCTTACTGCATTTTAATCTCAAAACGTACTGTCATCTTATTATTGCTTTGAATTAACTTTTTTGAGTTTTGTTTTTTTGGGAACAGGCTCTTTATTTCTGTGTTCCATTCAGAGAGCAATTGCTTGAGTATTATGCGACAAACAAGGGCACAGGAGACGTGGAGGAGAATCTTTTGACTTGCTTGGCAGATCTGTTTTCTCAGGTAAGCAACCCTTGTTTGCTCAGTGCATAAAAAATGTCCATAATCACAAAACAAGGACATGTTTTATGCAGATTAGCTCGCAAAAGAAGAAGACGGGTGTTATTGCTCCCAAGAGGTTTGTGCAGAGGGTTAAAAAGCAGAATGAGCTCTTCCGGAGTTACATGCACCAGGTATGTGCATAACTCTGATACAATTGGAGCGGAGAGGGAGAGTCCTACGTGTACACATGTTAAGGGAGAAAGAGATGTAGAGAAAGAGGATATATGCTAATCTGAGGTAGAGAGAGTTTGTGAATGAATGTCGACATATATTAGCATAGCAATGGAGATTTAAATACAGAACACCTTTGGGCAGGAAAGAGAATGGAGGGATAGTGGATGTACTCTACTGTGAGATTGTGAGAGATTAAATTTAGACATAAAAGCACTGGAAGCACACTCATGAGAGGGAGAGAAATATTTTATGTATGTCCATGCTATGTACGCAGATAGAGGAAGAGAGGGCTTTTGTAAATCCAGACCTAAAAGTAGTCAGAGAGAGAGAAGGATGTACACAACTATGAGATGTAGAGATTATGTGCAATCTATAAGCAGAGAGCTTTGAAAAATATGCTCCTATGATATAGAGATAGATAGAGAGATTATTTATGGCTTATAAACAGAAAGAGATGGATGTATACTATCGTGAGATAGTGACAGATTTCATACATCTAGATCTACGGGGGAGAGATATTTATCAGTATGAGATAGAAAGAGATTGCGTATGTCTAGAACTATGAGCACAGAAAGTGAGAGGGAGGGGAGAGAGAGAGAGAGAGACAGAGAGAGAGAGCTGTCAACTTTTTTAAGCATCTCATTTGTTCACATTTAGTTTATTGATGTGCAATCTGGGTAGAACTAATCTTGTGTCACAAAGGAAGAGAGATGAGACTGATTTACATCTTGGGTTTCTTTTTTATTCTGATTCTTTGTATAGGATATAAAACCCAGTAGAAATTACTAAGAAAGAGAAAGATACAGTAGATAGATAGACAGGGAAAGAGATAGTGATTGTTCTATTTATGTTAACTGAAGCATTCTTTCTCTAATTTCAAACAGGATGCTCATGAATTTCTTAACTTTCTTCTAAATGAGCTTGTTGACATCCTTGAGAAAGAGTCAAATGCCTCAAAGGGTTCTCCCGAAGCTTCATCTTCAACGGAGAAGACCTCCAATGGTCCTCTCACTTCTCAGGCAAATGGAGTCAAGAAAGAACCGCTGGTGACATGGGTGCACAAATTTCCAGGTCAACAGTCAACTCTCCACATTGATCTAACCAATCTAAAGGATTTCACTTTGATTTTACTTATACCTTTATATGGTTGACCGGCAGGGGACTTTGACGAATGAGACAAGGTGTCTAAGATGCGAGACAGTAACAGCAAGAGAGGAGACTTTCCTTGACCTGAGCCTGGATATTGAGCAGAACAGCTCAATCACTAGCTGCCTGAAGAATTTCAGCTCCACGGAGACTTTAAATGCTGAGGACAAGTTCTTCTGTGATAAATGCTGCAGGTCTTCTCTTGCTAATATGCGTTGATTTTTATGCTTTGAGATTCATTTTAGTTTAGAGATTTTACATTTTGATCTTTTTATGCAGTATGAATTGTAGCTTTTGAGGTCGAATATTTGAGTTCTTTTGGCTTTTGATGGGTTTGATCCTTTTGAAATTTGAGGTGTCTAATTTTATTGGATTTTGGCTGTACGAGTCTTCTTCTCTATCGTCCTGTAACCGTTGGACTTCAAATTTTTGAGTTTTTCAGTAATTTCACATCGGTGACTGAGTTTCAATTTTCTCTTTGGCGTTTGATTTCTTGACCTTTTGATCTCGTTGACTTCGATAATTGACCTTTGATTTTAGACTAGCTGACTATGGAATTGTGTGAGTCCCTTCAACTCTTATTACTTCATTCGATATTCATCTGTAAAAGTCAAATACTGAACCCTAAAATCACTACAGAAGTTTAATGAATTCTCTTACTCACACGTGGGCTTTAGAAAATGCTGATAGTGCCATCAGTCTTCAGCCAATAATTTAATATTCTTGATTAAACCCAACCAGAAAATATTTGGAGGGGTTGGAATTTGATTCATTTTAGTTTTCTCTATTCTTCTTAACTTTGAGGATTCTATTGCAGCTTGCAAGAGGCACAAAAGAGGATGAAGATAAAGAAGTTACCCCACATTCTAGTGATCCATTTGAAGAGATTCAAGTATATCGAGCAATTGGGACGATACAAGAAGCTATCGTACCGCGTCGTGTTCCCCATGGAGCTGAAACTAAGTAATACCGTAGACGACCCGGACTCTGAGTTTACTCTCTCTGCCGTTGTTGTCCATGTTGGTAGCGGGCCAAACCATGGGCACTATGTGAGCCTGGTGAAGAGCCACGACCATTGGCTCTTCTTTGACGATGAAAATGTGGAGATGATTGATGAGTCTGCCGTCCAGACTTTCTTCGGCTCATCCCAGGAGTTCTCCAGCAATACTGATCACGGCTACATCCTCTTCTACGAGAGGGTGATCTCTTGAACCATGTTTTTTTCTCTCATTTTTCCTTCTTGTTGCTAGCGCCATGCTTCTAGGGGTGGCACATGACGACGACGACAATGATACTTGGGTTCAGTAGATAGAGACGGAGACCCATGTGGGAGAGAGAGAGATTGCTTGGTTTTCATCTTTAATGGGTTTGATCCATAATAAGAATTGGGCGGAGAATGTAAATGCTGTGGACTTCAGAAGTGGAGAAAGGGACCTTTTTTTGTATCTTCACGCTGTTCTTCGTGATAGAGATCCACAGAAAAATGGAAGAATTTTTTCTCTCCTTTGCATGTGCATGTAAGAAGTTCTTGGTTTCATGACAGAGAATGTATGGTGTTGTATGATACTGTTCGAATCCTGGAAGATTCTCCAATGAATTTCGAGTCATCTTGAGATTCATTCCGTTGTTCCTGGTAATGGAGCAGGGACTCAATGGTGTTCTGAGAGTAGCGTCAGGTCACAGAGTCAGAATGTACAGTGTAGAGAGATAAAAAGGGCTCTTCCAATCATTTATAAAGAGTCGACCTTGAACATTCCCATAAAATTTAGAGAGAGAGAGGGAGAGAGGGAGATTAGTCAATGGTAGATATGAAAAATGAAAAAAAGGGTTTTGCAAGGATTGACATGCAAGAGACATGGAAATTGTTGTTGATGGAATTATGTGAACTCTTCATGTTCTTGGACTCTACCTACTCACTGAACAGAGTAAGATAAGATCATTGATTAAACAGCCACACGGATGAGAGAGAGAGAGAGAGAGGGAGAGAAAATCGTGGGCTCATGGTTCTGCTCCTCATATTTATTTTCAAAAATTCAATTATCCTTTTTACCCGCTTTTCGATGGCTCATTAATGGCTAAACGCCCGCATCTCTCTCTCTCTCTCTCTCTCTCTGTGTTTCTCTCTCTCACCCCCGAGTCGACCACATTAATGTGAGAGCCGATTCAGGCCTGTCCTTCTCTCATCATGAAAGCCATGAAAGGACCCAGGAAGCCATCCGTCTCCTGCAACATTCCTTTAAATTTTAAATGTAGAACGCTCCGCTGGTAGGCTTCAAGATCTAAGACGCTTAGATAGAGAAAGCGAGAGAGAGGTTCTAGTTTTCCCAGCTGGGGCGCACAAAACGGTAATTTTCTTGGATCTATCATTCTTCACAATGAATCGACGCGTCTACAGTGGAGGCCTGTAATTCGGGGTTTCGGGGGCGGCACGCCACTGGATGCATCGCTCCTATAACAGTCTTAGGAAATCCGTGGCGGTGATAATGATGGGGAGAGAGATAGAGAGCATGTGAGCAGCGTAAATGAGGTGGGGTTGTGGGTGTAAATGATAGAAGGGCGGAAGCTACCGCCCTAATGAATAATGCCCGGGTGGAGGTGAAGGTGAGATGTTAATTGACTCGTCTCTCACTTACCTACCAAATGCGGTAATTGAAGAGAGAGAGAGAGAGAGAGAGTAGAGACCAGAGAGAGAAACCACGAGGGTCACACAAAACTTTAGTTTCCTATTCACTGTGAAATAGGGCGAGAAAGATGGACATGCAGTAAACCTGAGTGATCACGCGTGTTCTCTGGACAGAATTGTCCCCTTCCCAACTCCCTTTTCCGGCTATTTATTTCTCTTGCGCCATGACGCTATCCCTCTATCTCTCCCTCTCTCCTTGAACCGAGTAAGAAAGTAGTAAATGCGGAAAAAGGTGCCGTTACAGTTTCCGTGATGGATCGTGTTTCCTCTGCTCGTATGGGGGCGAGAAGTTAAACAATTTATCTTCCCCTTCACGAAACCCTAGATTTTTCTAAATCAAATTATCCTTAATTTAGAAATCTTGAAATTTTCTAATAAAAATCAACCCAACTCGGGAAACCCTAAAATTATTCAAATTAAATTAGCCCAAATCCCGAAGCACGAAAATTTTCGATTCAACCCTAGCTGTGCTCCCTATAACGCGACTGAGAAGGATATTCATGGCGTCTTCCTCAGCAAGTAATTATTTCCGGAACCTGGAGATGTGGACTGAAAGGAGCCTTCAAGAATCAAACAGTCGCTATTAGGGTAGATCGATGGCGACTGTCGGGGCCCCAGCACCTCTCCTCAGCAAGTGGCCCAAAATAGTGGAGAGTTGTTAGATGAGGAGTAAATGCTGCTGCAGAGCTCGTCCGATTCTGAATCTTCGTAAAATAAATTCACCCGCAGGAGAATTTCTCCTGCGCGGGGCTTATTTTTTCACTGTCTGATGTGAAAATCGTGCATGGGCCTCATTGTCTCTATAAATCTTGAGTTCCAGAGCCTTCGTTGCATCCTCTCGGTTCCTCTATCGAGAAGCCATGGGCGGGGTTTTCAAGCTGGCGATAGCGTTCTTGGCGGGGATCACATTGATTGTGGGAGCAGACGCAGCTCGAGCCTTCTTCGTGTTCGGCGATTCCTTGGTGGACAACGGAAATAACAACTTTTTGGCTACTACTGCTCGGGCTGATGCTTATCCTTACGGGATCGACTCCGAGTCCCATATGGCCTCCGGCCGCTTCTCTAATGGCCTCAACATCCCCGATATCATCAGTGAGATTCTTTCTCTATCTGTCTCTTTCTATCGCTCATTCTCTCTCTAATCCTGCCACACTCTCTTTCTCTCATCTCTGGCACTCATTACTAAGACTCGCTTATCTCTATCACTCATGAACTCATAAACAGTCACCCTCGCTTTCCTTCTCTCTCTCGCTCATTGAACACTCACAGTCACTCTCTTTCCTTCTATCCTCTCTCCCTCTCCCTCACGAAGGAACTCTCGCACGGTGACCCTCTCTTTCCTTCTCACCTTTCTCCATCACGCAGTGAACTCCTCCGCTTTCTTTCCTTATTTCCTTCTCTCTCTCTCTCTCTCTCTCTCTCCTCTCACTAGAAACTCTCTCTCTCTCTCTCTTTCCTTCTCTCCTCTTTCACCCTATCACCCGGTCTCTCTCACACTCGAAACTTTCGAATTTTCTTTCCTTCTCTCCTCTCTCACCCTGTCACCCAGTCTCTCTCACACTCGAAACTTTCGAACTCTCTTTCCTTCTCACCTTTCTTACCCAGGCTCTCTCTCTAGAACTCCCAAACTCTCATTCCTTCTCTCCTCTCCCTCTCTCTCACCCACTCACTCTCTCTCTTTCCTTCACTCAGTGAATTCTCACACTCTCTTTCCTTCTCTCCCACTGAGACACACTCTGACTCTCTCCCTCTCTCGCTCCCCTTCACTGACTGACTCTATTTCTGAAAATCATCGCAGGTGAGAAACTGGGGTCACAGCCGACTCTGCCATATCTCAACCCCCTACTCGACGGCGAGAATCTTCTCATCGGAGCCAATTTTGCCTCCGCAGGCGTCGGCATTCTCAACGACACAGGAGTCCAATTCGTAAATCCCCAAATCTTTCTTCTTCCCTCCATCTCACCAAAGATCCAAAACACCAATGTTTCCCTCTCTTTCTCTCTTTCGCTTCAGATGAACATCATCAGGATTTCGAGGCAGATGGAGAACTTCCAGCAGTACCAAGAACGTCTGAGCAACCTCGTCGGCCCAGATGAGGCCCAACGGATAGTAAAAAACGCCGTCGTCCTCATCACTCTCGGCGGCAACGACTTCGTCAACAACTACTACCTCATCCCCTTCTCCGCTAGATCCCGCCAGTACGAGATTTCCGATTACGTCACCTATCTTATCTCCGAGTACCGAAAAATCCTCTCGGTAAGCACAACCCTTAAACCCTAAAAAAACCAGACTTTAAGGCGAGAAACTGAAGTAAAAGCCTGATCTTTATATTAGAATCTGCACGATCTCGGAGCTCGGAGAGTTCTGGTGACGGGAACGGGACCGCTGGGATGCGTTCCGGGAATGCTGGCGATGAGAGGGAGCACCGGAGACTGCGATGCGGAGCTGCAGCAAGCAGCCGGTATGTTCAATCCCCAGCTCGTTGATCTTATCAAGGATCTCAACAGCGAGCTCGGTTCCGACGTCTTCATTGCCGCCAACGCCTTCAATTTGCACATGACCTTCATTTCCGAACCCGAGAAATACGGTAATCAAATATATCGATCTAGCTTCAGAAGTATCAAATCTAGCAGACGAATTTCCCGATCTGATCTATCTCTCTCTCTACAGGGTTTGAGACGTCTAAGCTAGCATGCTGCGGCCAGGGCCCATTCAACGGGCTGGGGCTTTGCACCATCGCTTCCAACTTGTGCCCGGATCGCAGTGTGTACGTCTTTTGGGACGCCTTCCACCCCACAGAGCGCGCAAATCGTCTGATTGTTGATCAGATGTTCTCCGCGTCCACAGATTTTATCAGCCCCATGAATCTCTCCACAGCCCTCGCTCTGGACAATTCTCGCGTTTGAGTTGTGGACCATCGACGTCAATCGTCTTAGTTCAAGTGTAGAGATGTCGCAGGAAGCTGAAGGTTCTGATAGTCACCAAGTTTTTCTTATGCTTTGGATTATCGATATTTAGAAATTAAATAATTGTGGTATCATTAAAAAGAAAAAAAAACTGGCGACGCTGTATTCATGCTTGTACTCATGGTGTGCTCAAAGAAGCTTGCTCGGACCTTCAATTTGATTCAATAATGTCATAGTACGATGAGAGTGTAAAGCGTGAGGTCATTGAAACGAGATAACCTAACTCGCTTCAGTTCATGAGTTCTTTTGCACAATGATGACCGATGATGACTTCTGCACATAATCGAGGTTGAAGATGACAAATCAATCAGATAATCCCTTCGACCTTAGCAGGTTGACATCAATAAGGATCTAATGAATCAAGTGAAGTGTCGATCGGACTTAAATCGAGGGGCAACCAATACGAAGATCATCATAAGTTTTAGAGAGAAAATTGTGGAATTCAGTTGAAAATGCCAAAATATACCTAATTAAACCCTTTCAAAAACTCATTTCATTGTAGTGTTTGAGTGAACGACTAAAAATCTCCTTGTCAACCCTAATGATTTGTGGGTTCTACCCTTGGCTAACTATTTTCTGAATTGATTCTCACTTACGAGGAGTTAGGCTTTATACATGACCCCTGGTCACATGCTACAACAAAAAATTCAACATGTCTGAAGTTGTGGGACATTGGGGCTTGTTTTTGGAAATTTTCATATTTTCAACATTGGTGAACTTGAATTTCTATTCTTCTTGTATTGAGATAATCTTGTAGAGGACACTCTCTCCTAGATGCCTTTCATCAGTAGAAAGCTTCAATTTAAGATGTCTTCTATTACTTTGACTTCATTTGATAAGTTGGATCCACGAGTGAAATCATTATAGGCATATTACTTTGATGAGACTCTAGTTGTCAAAATAAGGTATAATCTTTGAACTTTCTTGAGTATTATAGATATTTCTCTTATTTTTTAAGTAACTTTGAACTCAATTGATTCCTTTGTCCTTGTAATTAGGGCATGACCCCAAAATTCAATATTATTTTGGGCTTGGTGAGATCTTAAGGGCCCAATTTCAAAAGAAAGTTTACTAATTGTCACTTGATCTCTTTGGATTATAGGTCGACTTTTCTTGATAAGCAGATTCTTGGTTGAAGAAATCATTTGAGATGGCCTAGATGAGTAAATTCTTGATTAGCCATACTTGGGTGAAACCCTAATTGATGTATGCGAGAAAGAGAAATTACATGCTTCTATCTATAGAGAAGAAGCATCTAGGATAAGGAAGTCCTAACCAGCTGAATTTATCATGCCATATTTGAACACTCCACTTAAAGCTGAAGGATATAAATCAAACATTCCCACTCTAGTGCCCAATGAATAATATGACATACAACTAAGTATTGATAAGATGTAATAACAATATTATTAACTGGCTTTCATGCTTAATTCACATCATCATGATTATCATGAAATTCATGTATTTGGAGAAGATCATGTCATTTTGCTTAAGTTGTCATTTTAAGTAGGATTTTATGGTTAATTTTTAGATTATACGTGTTTCACCTCTATGAAGGTAAAACACCTTGAAATCTAAACATATTCTTGGGTTTAAATGTGTGATTAATGCCTCATAATTCATTAAAAATTTCATTATATGTTTAGAATTATGATTTTAGAAGCTTTAATAATTTGGATGAATTTTATGGGTTTTTAGAATTAATTAAGGCTCAAAGTGGAAAAAATATAGGGTTAATCACATGGCAACACATCGTAGCAATTGATGGATCCATATAGTGCATAGCTGGTCCCTATGTCATAGAGGGGAGTTTTCATTTTAGTTAAATAGTTCTATTCAAATGATTTTTTTAATTGGCTTAGTTATATTGTCTAGAGAATCTACAATCTTTTCCATGCGAACTATTATGTAGAGGGGATATGTGGTGGAGTAGCACTCATTAGATTTGGAGATTTAAGCTAAATTTCTGATCTTCACTGATGAGCAAGAGAGGGTTGTGGCAAAGCGCAATTTGTGAGATGGAAGTTGTGGGCCACAACACCCATGTCTTCAATATGTGGCTTCATTAGAAGACCTTATTTTCATCAAGAAATAGGGTGGTTAAAATTATTATCTTTTATTCTCTTTACGAGATGTCAAAATGTGATCGTGAGTGTCCAAAGTGATGCAACAACAACAATTTCAGGAATATTTTCTTCCTCAATTTTTCATCGACGTGGCACAACCCTAGGAATTGACCATCAACTAAAAGAGATCCAAAGCCTTCAAATTTTGGATCTAATATCCTCTATTAGTTTTTACTCTCTTATGTTAAAACTATGGAATTGTGATCTAGCATTGAAGGAGAGTAGAGAAGAAGAAGAGGCACCTATTAGTATGCTTGCGATACCCAAGGATGCGTGGAGGAGCATGCCAATGAATGCCCTAGGGTGTATTCATAAACTGGATAAGAAGGTCCACTATACAAGAGAAATCTAAACTTCCAACTAAGGTATTTTTCCAATAGACTAAAGAGTCTACCATGCACATTGTTAACCCTTGAGCAAGAAGAAGCTAGATGAACTTGGAGAACTAAGCTCGAGGGCCTTGCTTTAAGCTGTAAATTGGATGATGAAGATGACATACCTGGTGATAACATGCAATTTTTGTTGATAATTACATGATTATTAATGCAAATTAAGGCATAAAGTATTCAATTCTTATACATGTTATCATACTTTGAGGGTATATCTATTATTCTATGCAATTTAAAGTTATAATATCAAAATGCATCATTTTAGGGATAATCATGCATAATTAAAGAATATATTTTAGAGTAGATTATTCTCATCGTTATTTGAGATTATAATTAAGTTTGAATTTTAAATAATAAAAGAATATTTTTTTAAATATACTCATTTGTTTTTTTAGTTTTTTTTTTTCAAAAGAAAGGAGTATACTTTTGAGATAAAAATTTATTCTCTTGTTATTTATTAAATTTGAATTTTTTTAATGATAGATATTTAATTTTTGATCAAACAAAAAAAGTTAGATTAAAAGGAGTTATATTTTTTAATTTTTAGGCATTTTTCTAATTTTTTTTAATTTTTCTAGATTTATTTTATATTTTATTTTTACTTAAAAGAGTATAAAAATGTTTTTATTTCACGCGTTGATGTTGCAGTTGACACGACGAAGTCGCTTACGTATTGTCACGTGACGACGTATGCACATGCCACGTGGCGCATGCATGCTTGTGTGCGCACAAATAATTAGTGGTTAAGCATCATTTTTAAGGATAAAAGCTAACCCACTAAAGACCGCACCCCTTTTATACACGTCATTTCACGCTGATTTTTCCAAGGTGGGACTATGTTTTTATTTATTTTATGTAGGTAACGTGATGCATTCTATAAGGTGCGATTGCATGAATTAATCGCGATCATCGATTTGTGGGAATAAACCTAGGGAGTTCAAGGTCAAAAATCTTAAAAAATTCACAACATCCCTCTATCAAAATATCATCCCTTATTCTCTTTGAGAAAATTTTCTTATCCTATTTTGTCCCACATCACATTCATTTGAGGATTTATAATGGCTGCAATTAAATGTGCTCAATAGACTCCTATGGACATATAGCTGCATCTCGAGTGTTTGATAGAAATCATAATCTGGATGCTCCATTGAGGAGCTGACGACCACGACTTAAAGATGGTGATTCATATTCTAAGGATTAATTATCGCCGTTGATTGAAGATGAAGAGACGATCAAACGGCCACGCCCAATTTCTATTCTATTTATACTTTCTCTTTTCGACAAAAATGTATTCTTGGATTGTTTCAATTGATAGAACTTCTTTGATAGCTCAATCCTTAAATCTCTTGGTTTCTTCCTCTTATTGACTCATTTCTGCATTTGATAAGTGTTTGAAATTAAGAGTTTGTTGAAAAAAGAGGGAGAATTCGTTGCTTGGGCTTCAAATATCTGTTTTAAAAATGCAGAATGAGAAGCCCTTGATCTAGTGATTAATTGAATCATTTTGAGCGTGATTTTGGGTTAGATTACATGTTTTCCTCGTAAGCTTTCGTCATTTATCACTAGATTTTTTTAATTTCGAAGCTTAAATTAGATTAATTTTTAGCAATTTTATCAAATTCGCTCTCTTCATGATTGATTTTTCTCTCTTGATTTTGCTCCTCTATTTCTCTGCGAATACTGATCGAAATTGAGTGACTTTTGATTCTATGGATTTTTCTAGGAGTCTTTTTTCCAAAAATACTAATTGTCCTAATTTCTCACCTCAATTCATCATGCGATTTGATCAAATCTCAAGAACACCTAAAAAATTCCCTTATTTTTCTGTGGATTTTATCCTTATTCATCATTATACTAATCTTAAAATTGGTGAGTTTGGTATTTATTTTGACACACATTCGTGTGTATTCAACGACCGCACGGGTACATCTCGTCACTTGGGCAATCTCCTCATAAATTGTATGCCCAAGGGGTATCTCTATTAACACCTGCTCAGTGAGCTCTTGACGAAGCATTTTTCTGCGTCGTTAAAACACAACAACGTAGGTCAAAAAAAATTTATAAAATCAAACTCACAAAGATACGATATAAAATCAAGTAATGTGTAAGTATTGGGTCGATCCACAGAGAGCATGGTTGACTTTAATTGCAGAGTTGAGTTGGTCAAACTTAGTTTTAAAAGGGGTTTTAAATAAGTAAAAATAAGAAGTGAAGAGTGGAAATGATATAAATAAGCTAAATAAGAAGTTTTGAGAATTTAATTCTCAGGTTTGAAAGAGAAAAGTTAAAAGTCAAAGTCAAAGCATTGACTTTGACCAATAGTAGGTGTTCTGTAAAATCAGAGAATCAAACAGAGTCAGAAGATTATGTATATTTGGAAACTAGAGAGAAAATGGAATTTATTGATATATATTTCGTGATTTTTGGCTAAGAAATGGATTTATTATGAATTATTGAAAATCTAATATCAGAAAATCCCCGAAATAAACACCTCAGAGGAAATCTTCAAATTGACCGGCCAAATGAAATCCAAATCTTGCAATTTATATGTCAATAGAAAGCTAAGAACCAGAGAAATCTAAAAAGACCAAAATTATCAAATTCGGATTTGTAAATTAAAAGTAATTGACCCCAAAAGTCAACATTTGACTTCTGATGAAAGATGAACAGTCCTCGGTCAAACGTCAAATTGGAGGGTCAAATGAACTTGGAGTTCGATGAATTTGCTATCCACGGAAAGCTGATGAAAAGAGGAATCCAATGAAATCAAAATAAAGTGATTTGGAATTATATTCAGAGAGATACCATATTTTCAAAATCAAGAAATTTTTGGACGGAAAATTGGGAAAAATGAAGAACACTAAGAACTAATTTGCAAAATTAAACTTCTCAATCTAATAAAAACTCAAATTACCTCATGATAATCGATCGAATCTCACTACTAACCCGATTACTGCAAGAATGGGGCTTCAATTCTCGTGGATTGAAGCGAATTTGCTCGGATTCTTTCTCGCGGACGTTTGGACTTCAAGGGGAAAATTCGATGAAATCAAGGAGAAATTCGTGATCAATCCCGCTCCAATTGCTTCGCAATCGAGTCTAAACGCGGGGGGATCACGATGAACTAGAGATCTTCCTCGAAATTTGCTTAATTTACTTCACGAATCGATCAAAAGTTGAAGAACAAGAGAGAAATACATTGTCTTTTAAAGGGAATTTTTGCCCGATTTTTGCAGCCGTTTGATCCGTTCGTGGGAGCAGATTGATGGCCGCGATCGGTCGTGGGAGCGGCTTGATCACTTGGTGGCGATCGTGGTCTCAATTTCACGATAAATCAGCCCCGATCGCAGGGCGATCGGGCCACGATCAAACTGTGATCGTGAGCCACGATTGTGGGTCCATCGTAACCGCTACCGTCCGATGAAGATCCAGGTAAGTAGGATGGTCCCTATCGCACGATCACGCTTGATTTGATGCACGATCGTCGTCCGTGCGATGAGGATCCGACCGTCCCTACTAGTCGCCAGGTAAGCCGTCGATCGCGATCGTCCGCGTGATGGAGATCCGACGCTCCATGCGTCACCACAATGAGAATAAGATCAGCCTCTTAGTAGACGTCTGATCGCGATCGTGCGATATTCGCATTGATGAAGATCCGGCGCTCCCGAGCTTCCACATGGCGTCAGGTAAGCCGTCCGATGCTTCCAGATGACGATCACAATCGCGGTCACGATCGAACGCAGCTGGCGCTTCCACGTGGCAGCTTTTGAAGGGTCACTTAACCTGTATTTTACGCACGTGTTTTGATTAGTGATCGCGTGGACTCGGGTCCACGCGATCGATGAAGCGGGATCGGTATCGACGCCCGTGATGCGGCCACGTCACCTGCAAAAGGTAAGAAACGTGTGGGACATAGTCCCAGACAGAAGAAATTTTGAATTAAGTTAAGCTTAAAAATAGGGGGCGCAGAACGCATTTGCGTTATCGCCCCAATATTCTTACTAGGGCCCACTAACCCGTGGGCCCTTCACCTGTTGACCCCCCTGCTGCCACGTGGCGCCCCACACGGGCGTCCACGTGGACCCGTGGACACGCGTGCCCTGTGCGCTACCTGCGCCTCGCGTGGGCCACCCACAGCCCTGCCACGTGGCCTCAGCGCCACGTCGCATCCGTGCGGTGGTCCCGCAAGCCACGTCAGCTCGCCTACGCCACGTCAGCCTCCGCGGGGTCTATGGAATAAAATATAAAAGCCCCCCTCTTTTTCGCGATTTTAATAGGAAAATTAATCTAAAAATCAATTTAAAATCAGATAAAAATCAGAAAAAGGGCATAAACTTCATAAATTCATAACTTTAAATGTAGAACTCCTTTTTAATCCAAATTTTCTCCATTGGATCACAAATTCTTTCATTTTTAACATCATGTCATTTAAAATATATTTTCAAAGAAGAAATCAAGATGAATTAGAATTTACTTAACTCATTTCTCAATAAATATTCTAAATCATAAATTCATCTTGAACTTATCCTTCAAAACATGCACTAAAGTCAAAATCATTCAATAAAAGAGATTAACTTTTATAAATTTAAACTTAACAAAAGATTAATCATCTATTACTCATGAAATTATCCCTAATTTATGCATAAATATCGACTTTAGTGAAATGACATACCAATGGAGAAAATTCCTAAAAAGTATGATAACATGCATCATATTCACATAAAATAAGCATGAATATGAGTTAATTAGGATAAGAATTTGGGTTATAAATGCATATTATCAGCTCTCCTTGAAGAAAAGTATTGGTGACATCTAGCTAGTGAAGAGACCAACCTAATTCACATCCAAGGAAAGAAGAATGCATAAGAAATTAAGGCAAATGGTGAGAAAAAAGGTTTCCTCATAATCCATGCCATATGTTTGAGTGAACCACTGATCAACAATCGTGTCTTGTGGTGATGAATGGCGCCATTTAAGTTCTACTTTAAGGTAAAAATCCATATTTAAATAATAACATTAGTATGGGTAGATTGAGGAATCAACACCCATATATTGCGTTTGATAGGCGTTGCATATTCCAAGTCCATATTCGCGTTCCAAGGAGGTAGTTGTGTGGCCTCCATGTGTGATTGGGGCATTGCCTTAGAGGAAAGAGAAATAGAAAATGCTCGATAGGTAGGATGAAGACAATCTTAATTAACAAAGCGAGAAATGGGGTGAAGAGTGCATGAACGCTTAATTTTTCAAAGAGCAATAGTTAAGTTAAGATTGTTTGTAGGTAACTCACAAGATGTCAGACTTGGGCACATGGTCAAGGATGTAGTGAGCAAAGCCGCAGAGATTGGATTATAAGAAAGCATGCAAAAACCTAGAGATAGAGGAGGAGGTGATGACAATGGAAGTGGAAAAGGAGTTAGATAAGGAGAGGGGTTCGAGAGGGACTCCTCTAGTAATAGAGTAGGAGGTGGAGGATTAGTCAGATTTGGTGTAGATGATGAATTCATAACAAGAAGGGGCATAAATAGGAAAAATGTAGGAAGTGAAGATGAGAAAAAGGGGAGAAATAGTAGTAGATTCAAAGAAGGTTCATATCTGGAATCAATATACTTGTGCTGATCTGGAAGGTTCATCTTAGATCATAGGAACTAGGGAAGGGCCTAGTGTGTCAATTTGATGCTTCTAGTCTAAGTGACAAGGGGTGATGTGAGTATGATAATCTTTTTAGGTGTGCGAGTTGCCAATGGATAACCCTTTGAGGGACTGAGGTGCCAACTTGGATATGTTGGGACAATGATCATAGGCAAATGCCACATACCTGAACAAAGAACTAAGAAATATTTTGGTGTACGATCAAGGAGATAGAGAGAAAAGCTCACGATCAGGGTGGATGCAATAAAGGGGAACTCTGCCTCTGAGTGGAGATGAAGGTAAGCAATAAATAGGTAGAGGTGAGAAGAGCATCAAACCAAAGGTGATGGGAAAATCTTATTTCTACAGGAAGAGTGCGAGTCATGTATAACAGGTGACTATGTTTGTGCTTGGCAACATCGCTTTGCTGAGAGGTATAGGTGAAACATGGTTTGGATGATAATGACAAGAGAGGGACAAAATTCTAGCAGAACGGTTGGATTAAACTCCTAGGCATTATCAATGAGAAGAATTTTAGCAATAGAAGAGTATTGGGTGGAGACATCTTAAAGATACTAACATACAGAGGACAAAACATCATTGTGGCCTTTTAGAAGATCCACCCATGAGGTGCGACAGGAGTCATTAACAAAGACAATGTCATAATGAAAACCCATAATATATGGGTCTCGAGAAGGCCCCAAACATTGCAATGAAAAGGCCACACCTTAAATCAAGGATCCTCAAGCAACAAAGGGTCGTCCATTATGAATGAGTGATGAACGTGAATGTGAAGGAAAAAATGGAAGCTATTAAACAATGTAACGCAATTAGAGCCGTTAATGAGCATGTACAGGCTCTACAGATGCTAGATAAATGCATTTGTCATTGGATAAATAGAAGATGTGACTAGATGAGCAGCCATAATTAGAGAAGGAGGAGTTGACACGAAAAGGAGACTTAGAATGTGTGGGCGAATGCATGCATTGATGAAGATGGAGAGGAAGTGATCAAGCAAATTGTTGCATGAGTAGTAGGGATATATGACCAAAAGGGATTAAGCACAGGAGCCTATGTAGAGTCCTTGTTCAACATAAATTTTTAAGACCATAGAAGCATGCAGACAAGGAAAAAAGATTAGTGAACCAACTTGGGGAAACATGAGCCTATATGATATCATTATTGGATGGCTAGAGTAGGCAGCTTGATAGGACGATGACAAACCAGCTAGGTGATAAGAACATAAATAGTAGCTATAACCACCCATTTATTGCTGATATTTAACTTCATTAAACTCTCAATACACCAGCTCCTCTACTATTTCATCACTTGACATTGTAGATTATTAGTTCATCAAAAAAGAGTTTATTCTACATACCTTTTGCTTTTCTGATTTTCAGGTACTATAGAAGAGGAAGAATAGCTAGATACTCCAAAATAGAAGTTTTAAAAGGCTTAATGGGTTGTCCAAAGTAAGGAGATTCGAGCCCAGTCAAAGGAAATGGGAGCCCAGCTGAAGAGGAGAATAAAAGAGGAAAAAGCCCTCTCTCGGGAGCTCTCCTTCTTCTTCCTTCTTTTACTGCTGTTCTTTCTGTCTCCTAGGTTTAGATTTCCTCCGGCGTTCTTCCCGTCAAAATGTAGTGTAAAATAGGAACGCAGTCCTTCTTTAATTTTAATCTTGTTCTTCTTCTTCACCTTCTCAGCAATATTTCCTCCCTCGTCTTCTTTCTTCTCTTTCTTTCCCTCTCTCTTTCTCTCTTTTTCTTCCCGAAAATCTCTCCTTCTCTCTCTCGTTTTATCGTTCTCCCTCTCATTCCTTTCTTTTCTTCTCTCGATCTTTCTATCTCACTACCTTTCCGCCTTCTTTATTTTCTTTCTATCTCTTGAATCTCGATTTCATCTCCCTCTTCCAAATTAATTTTCTGTCTTTATATCTCCCTCAATCCCGTTTTTTTTTTTCCGTCTCGTTTTCGTTCACGATCAATCTTCCTCTTCCTTTCTCTCTCTTCTATCCCCTCTCTTCTTCTCCCGAAATTTCGTCTTCTTCCGCTTGATTTTCCAGCTGAATCTCTTCTTCGAGTCCTCCCTCTATCTCTATTTTCTTTCTCTCGATCCCCGTTGAACTCAATCTTTCCAGCAGTCTCCCTCTTCCTCTCGATATCTCTGCACCTCAAGTTATCTTTTTGCGATCTCTCTCTCTCTCTCTCTCTCTTTTACGCGCACGCTCTTTCATTTTCTTCCGATCGTCCTCCCTCTCCCTATCTTCCGACGCTTCCTCTTCCATTTTCTTCTAATATCAGTCTTCGTTCTGTCATTTCCGTTCATTCTCTCGTTCGTCCATTCATTCTTATCCCGTTCTTCCGCAAAGCCTCTCTCTCGCGATCTCATTCTTCCGCTATCTTCCCTCCTCTCTCTTAATCTCATTTCTCGCCTCTGCAACCCTTTTCTTCCACAATTCCGCCCCTAACTTTCTCTTCATCTCCCCCGAAATTTCTCTTCTTCCGCATCCCAGCAATTTCTCTTCTTCTTCCACCGCTGCTCTCTTGCTTACGTCGTCTCTCTCTCCCGATCAGTCTATTTTAATTCCTCTCTCACTTGCGCTACCTCTTTTCCCCTCTCTTTCGATTTCTCTCTTACCGCTCTCTTTCTCATCCGGCATTCTCTCTTTTGTTTTTCCCTCTAAATTTCTGTCTCTCTCTTTCTATCCGTATTTTTCTCTATCTCTCGATTTCTTATTTTTTTTCGTGTTCTTCCGCTTTTTCGTTTGACATCTTTTTGGCATATTTACGTGTTTCGGTGTTTCCTTTCATCTTCTGCATTTCTCGCCTCTTTTCATCACGGTTCTTTTGTCTATCTTCGTTTCTTCGTCTCGGTGTCTTCTCTCCTCTCTTCTGCGTCCCCTCTCTTATTTCTTTCCATCGCTACAATCCTCGATTCCTCTCTATCCATCGGGTGGCCTCTCCTGCTTCCCTCTTCCACTTCCTCGTCCATCTCAGTCTTCCCAGCACTCTCTTTCTCTATCTCTCAATTTTGTCTTATTCCGCCTAACCCTCTTTCACGGTAAAACCTCTCCTCCCTCGGTCAATATTCTCTCTCGGTGTTCTCTCTCTTGCTTCCGTCCCTTTCTATTAATCTATTTTATCAGTCTCTATCTCTATTTATTCTCCATAAAAGGCCCTCTCTCTAGTTATTTGTTCCTTCCATTTCTCTCTCTACCTTCCCCATCGTTCCTCTAATCTCCCTTCCCCTACTTTTATTTTATTACATCTTATCACACATCATCTTTTCTAAGTCTTATCTTAACTTTAATATTCCTCTATTTTGCATACCTTCTAATTGTTTTTTTTATTGATATGACTTAATTCTGAGCCAGTCTCCTTTCTTCCCGCCTACATTGACATTCTCTCGCCCTAAAGTCCCTGTGGATCGACCTAGGAATCCTATACAACCCAAGTATCTCAGTTGTTTCATAGTTTCCTAGTTTATAAATATTAAGTTTGGTGGGCTTTAAAAATATGACGACTTTGAGCCTATCACTAGGCAAGGCCAATAGGTGGGAAAAAGGGTTGATAATAGGTCGAAAAGTTATGGTAGATGAGATAGGGTTAGCAGCAATAAGTAGTTGATGTCAATTGGCAAGAAGGATTGGTGAATTGCCATTAGTGGGGTTGGCAAATGGAAGCGACATAGGTTAAGGTTGGTCATTGAGATCAAGACAATTCTTAGTGGGCCTTGTCAAAGCCAAGGGCGATGCGATCACGACAAAAGCAAAGGAACAACACAAGGGCCTCATGCGCGCCTCACCACTTGTAGATGATGATGTAATTTTTTTTAAGGAGGCGGGGTAACACACCTCATATGCATACTAAGGGTGGCACATTCTTTTTTCTATCTTTTTGTCGCTTGTGCATGTAGAGGCACTGGAATAGACACCACTAGTTGATGAGACGAGATGGCGAGGTCATTGAATACACGGGGACTTGCGTCAGAACAATTCCAAACTCACCAATTTTAAGAAATAATCATGAATTAAGGAGTATAGTGGTGAATAAGGGTCGAATACACGGAGAATTAAGGTATTTTTGAGAAACTCTTTGAAATTTGATCAAATCAGACAATGAATTGAGGTTAGAAATTAGGAATTTTAATATTTTTAGAAAGACAACTTGAAGACGAATCCACAGGATAAAAAATAACATAATTTGGATCAAGATTTGTGAGAAATCAACAAGCGAATTAGGTAAAAATTTCCAAGAGAGCAAAAAATCAAAATTAACTTAATCTTTGATTCAAATTAAAATATAATGTTATAGGAAGAGAGATTATGAGGAAAACATAAATTCTAACTTGAGAGAGTGCTCGAATTGATCCAATTGCTCACCGGATCAAAGGATTTTCTTTCCACGAATTTGAAGACGATTGTCGGCATTGAAGAAGCTATTTTTCCCTATTCTCTCAACTAAATCTCTCTTTCAATCACTCCTTGGAGGTGGAAATTGATCTAGAAGATGAAGAAAGTAAGAGATTCAAGGATTGAGATGTGTAAACAGTTCGATTACACGAAACACTCAATAATGCTTTACATGGTCGAAGAATATGTTAATTTATAGGGAGATTTGGACGTAACTGTTGGATCAAGATTTTAATCTTTGATCAATGGCTCTGATGAAACGCATATATGCGAATCATCATGTTTAAATCGTATTTGTGGGATCAAAGATGAATTGTTGAGATTTTTCCACCTCACGCGTGAAGAAGAATCGCGTGAAACGCATGCCATTTGATCTTCATTTGATGCTCTGGATGCATCCACATGTCCACAGGGTCCACCGAACGGTTTTAATCTCAGCCTTTATAACTCCTTAGATAAAGGGCTGAGACTAAACCATTTTATAACAATTTGTCGACGAATCACAGTTGCGTACCCCCTCACTTATGTGATGATCATTGATCGTAGTTAAATCACGCGATTGGACGCTCCAGATGACGCCACGTCACATGCACATAAAACATAGAAGATAGTTCCACATGACGAAAATTTCGGCGATTGGTGGTGTAGGGTTCTTCAAAACCGAACCAACTTTCGGTTAACTGAACCGAACCGAATCCGATGGGTCTAAGTTTCTCTTAAATCGAAGGATGGTATCGGTTTCGGTTTTAAGATTCAGTGAAACAGAATTAAAAAATCGAGAAGCTCTCTCTCTCTCGCACTTTGGCAATCAGCACTCCTGCGGTTCTCCCTCTCTTTGGCAGTCACTCGCGCGACAATTCACCCAAATTTCCCTTCTCGCCGAAGGCATCTATCAAAGGCAAAAGGCTCACTCTCACTCTCGACGAGTCTCATAAATTTGCTTCTCCAGGTTAGAGGTGATTTTATTTTGATAAGGAATGCAATGGTGTCCAAAATATTTTTTGCAGAAAGGTGACAGATTTTCCATTCTTGGACTCTATTTTCTTTTTGATTATATCACATTCTGATTATATTTGAGGCTCTTGTGAGGATTATTTTACATTTGCGTAATTTTTTTTACCAATCGCAATCGTGCACTGACAACAGATATCAGAGATCCTCGTTAATTAAGTCAATTTCTTGTGAAGAAATTCGGAAGGATTCCCCAAGAAGATTAGTAGAAAACATGAATCGACTCTTGCAAATCGGATGCTGTCCAAGAAGGGCTTGAAGGCCATCTCCAGCATTAGCCAAGCGACAACCAGGCCCTCAAACACCGCCAGTGAAGACTTGAGGGCACTCCCGCGTTGCTCCCCCATTTGACGTATTTTACATTTAGGTAATTTGGTAGCAAATTCCTTATTTGTTCCACTGAGATGTTTGGATGAAGATTTTTACATAATAGTTTGCTTTAGGACATTTTGCAGTTGTAATAACCACTTTCAGAGAGGATATGAAGTTATCAACCCCTCCTTCCTCTTCGTCTTTCAAGTTTTCCATTGTTCTGGAATTAGTTTCATGCAATTATTTCCATAAAAGTGATCATGCAATGGGTGACACGGCAATTGATAACCTGTTCATCCTACTAATTAGTGTGCTTATTTAGGTGTATTTTTATGTGATTAAATCTATCGTATAATTGAGCAAATTCAAAATTTGAAGAATTTGTTTGAGTGTCATGCAGTTCTTGTTTTTCTCATATACTTATTCAAATACAAATCCATTTAAAAAAACTTATTTTAATAAAAATAAGGGTATTTTCAAAATAACAAAAATTAGCACGTAGTTGTAAATAATAAAAAAAATTACTGAAAATTTACTAAAATTATAAAACAGATAAGACAAAGTTTATTTTTGTGTTGAAAGGTTGTGTTGAATTTTGACCCTTTATTAGAACTATGTTCTTATTTATTTTTGTTTCTAATTGTGTTCATCATGTGGATGCATTTCCTTGTTTTTTACTATAGATATTTTAATATTCTAGTGTTTACCATTAAATAAATGTTTTATTCTCCGCCATTTTTTATTTACTTTTCCCTCATTGTTACACCTCACTCTTATAATTCTCATTTTTCCAGTTGCATAGTTGATATTTTGAAATTCTAAACATCTTAATTCTATCTAATGGCAATTATGTGAGTTCTAGATATTTAATTTTACAATCATGGAGCATCAACCAACTCAAATGGATATCACTCAAGATGAGGTAACTTATAATTTATTATTGTACATAACATAAAGTCCTTATAATCATCATTCATCTACATCTAGTAGATAGCCTCAAATGATGCAAAGACACATAATTCTACAAGTGTGAGCACTACAAATTCCTCACAACATCAGAAATTCTCTCCAGTATTAGTTTACTATACAAAGAATGATACTGGTGATTATTGTTGCAACATGTGTAAGCAAAGCACCCCCTTGAGAGAATTTATCGTAAAGAGAGACAAGAAATGAAGCACTATAGCTCTCTGGAAAAACTTGGAAATCATTGCTCTATGTATAAAGATCTCAAGCCTTCAGGTATTCTAAATCCACTGACCAATTTGTTTTCAAAAAAATGTAAATAATTAAGGACTCAAGAGCTCACTATGGAAAGATGCATTGACTTGATAATCAAGACTGATACAACCTTTGCGACACTTGAGAATCCAGAATTTGAAGCTTTTTGTTCCTATTTTGCACAATGTGATGTGTCCCCTCCGAGTGAAAATACATTAAGACGTGGTATCTCTACAAATTTTGATGGTGAAAAGGTGAAAACGCGATAATTTTTTCGACCAATTGAGAAAGTGTGTCTCACAGTAGATACTTGGACTACCACAAATCGCGTGGTGATACTTGGGATTATGATTCATTGGATTGATGACATGTGGAAACTTCATGAACGTGTTCTTGCTGTCGAAGAATTGTGTGAATCTCATGGAGGTGCACACATGGCAAAAATGTTGCATGAAGTGCTTGTTGATTATAATTTGATGGACAAAGTAAGTTTTTTTTAATGTTTCTTTACTTTTTTGTGCTAAATACTTGTTTTATGCATTATTTATAGCTATGCACGATCATTGCTGATAATGCAAGCAACAATAGGACTATGGCAGCAAGCTTGGAAAAATTATTGAAGGGTTCTCATTCAAGGTTCACAAAGAATTATCTCATGCCTTGCATGTCCCATGTTCTCAATCTAGCCGTACAATGTGGGTTAAAGGAGCTAGGCAACTACGAGTCATGTTCAGATATAGGATGACGACAAACATATAGATGGACTCAAAGCTATTAGTCAAAAGCCATTTGGTGAGATTCTCCATAGACTTCAAAAACTTATTATTGTAGTTAATCGTTCTCCAAACATGATTCATCACTATAAGAATTTTTGTGATGAGTTAGAAATGCCAAATAAGAATATTCTTGTTAAGGATGTCCAAACTAGGTGGAATTCAACATATGATATGATCGAGGCTGCTTGGGAAAAAAGAGAAGTATTGAAGGCAATGGCAAACGACCATCTAAACACAAATAAAGAAAACTTTTTAATTGAGGATGAAGATTGGGAGCTCCTAAAGATGTTTGCAGATGAACTCCTAGCTTTTCGTGAGGCAACTTAGGTATTTTCTAAGTCAAAATCAATTACATCGCCAAATGTATTGGGCCTTTATGGACTTCTAGTTGAATGATTGGAATCCTTAATTTTTGAGCTAGGTCATCATCTTCAAGATTTTATAGGGCCAAAAATGAGCAATGACCAACAAAAGGCACTAAGATGTGCATACACAGTAATGAAGGAGAAATTGCTAAAATATAATATGCAAGTGAGGAGAAAGCATGTGTTTCCTATTGCCACAGTGCTAGACCCTAGATTCAAGTTGGGACATATACCTTATGGTGAGCACACCTTTTTTAGGGAAATTTTACTTAACATGCTTGAATTAGTACGCATCATAGAAGCTTCGAGTTCTACACCGATTGATGATCTTCTGGCTTCATCAAGTCACAAGCATTCAAAAGTAATGATGCAATTTATGGAGTAACAATCAAATAGGAGCACAACACTAGATGAGAAATCAGTAGATGTTGAATTAGAGGATTACTTATTTGAACCTTGCATTGATTGCTTACGTGATGACTCATTATAGTGGTGGCACAAGAGAGGATCTAACAAATATCCGCGCATTTCAGTGCTCACAAAGGAGTTTCTTTATATTTTTGTATCAAGCTCTCCCTCTGAGCATCTTTTTCCCATAGGTAGAGGAATTATCACATTTAGAAGAGGAAGGTTAGCTCCCAACACTATATCTGCTTTGATGACCTTAAAGTCATGGAGTTGCGAGGATGCCACTGAAGATGATGAAATTAATTCAGAAATTGAAGACACTACATTTGTGAAATGATAATATCCTAAAACTCTATTGTTTGTTCTCTCGAGAACCTAAAACTTTGATTATTTTTAATGGCCAATGTTTAAATTTTGGATTTTTATCTTAAATTCTTGTTATGTTATATATATATTATTAGGAAGTGATGATCTCCTGTCATTTGTTTTGTTAAACATGTATATATATGTATACAAATTTTAATGTTCTAAGAATTTTAATATTGATCAATGCAAATAATACATCACCGAAAGTATAGGTTTAACCGAACCGAGACAGGCCAATACCGTCACCGACACTGAACCAAAGTTAGGTATAGGTTTAGGCTTTTACAAAAATTGGTACCGACACCGAAACTGGAGAACCCTAAAAACTAGAATTGGTGTGTAATTAATGAGATAGCGAAAACCCTGAAAAGGGTGCTCATTCTCATTAATTACTTGCGCGCACACACGCGCACACATGCGCCTGCGCATGCACACGTGCTTTACACTTGGCGTTCTCATAAACGCTACCACATGGCACCATAGTTTTGTCTGGGCCACGTCAACTGCCAAGTCAGCATGCGATAAAAATATAATTTTTTATTCATTTTAATTCAAAATAAAGAGAATTAAAATTAGAAAATTTGTAAATTTCAAAATACTACTCCAAATTAATCCAAATTTATTTTGTTGGATCATAAATTAAATTATCTATCATGATAAAAGTGATATTCAATAAATAACAAAAGAATAACTTTTTATTTAAAAAATACACTCTTATATTTTAGAAAATAAAACTTAGAAAAATAAATGAGTGAATAAAAGGTATTTGCTCTTATTATTTAACGTTAAAACCTAATTATAATCTCAAATAAAAAATGAGGATAATCTAATATTAAAATATTTTTATTAATTTATCATTATTATCCCTAAATTAGTGAATTGTGATAACATGAAGTAGAATGGAATAATTTTATGCCTTAATTTGTATTAATAATCATATATTTTCATGTATAATTTGCATGTTATAACTAGTCAGGGCTAGCAGTAACAAGAGTTCGTGATGGCCGTGAAAAGGGGCTGATGAAGAAGGCAACACTACTCACAAAGGCTGTGTCGATGACAATTGCATGAATTGGCCATTAGGGTTGGCTTCCAGAAAAGTCACATTGAAAAGGTGACTAGTGAAGCAAATAGAGCCTAATCAACTATGATACCAACTAGCTTTGTGGTCTAGTATTCAAGAAAAAGAAGAGCGAAGAAGAAGAGGCAAGGAGAGAGAGGATCAGTGATCGTGTAGGAACCCTACATTATAGAGAGAGAGAGAGAGAGGGAGAGAGAGGAGAGAGAGATGTGTAAGAATGCCCCTAAGATGGGCATAATCAACTCACAGAAACATTCTTGAAATTTTTTTTGTTAAATCAAGCCTTTTAGACACAAAAGTACCTTTAATATCTTGATATGAATGAGTTCTAGAATTATTATGCTTCTATTGACTCGTAAAAATCAACATTTTGATGATGTACTAAAGAGAATTTCTTGCTTGAACTCCAACATTTGCAAAGAACATATGATTTGGGTTTGCCTTGATGTATCTTATAGTTGGATCAATTTCTTGGGAACTCTCATTTATTTGGGAAATATCTCAATCAATATATCATCATATTTGTGAAGAATGGACAGATTGTTTTAGATTGATTGCTTTATTTTCTTTCTCCTCATTTATGATTCCTCTAACTTCTCTCATCAATAACTCAATTTGAGTTCAACTTGCATGGGTTTTGATTCCTTGGAAAGGCCTTTGAATTATATTTCTAGATACAATATGAAAATTCTAAACCACTTTAATCATCCAATTTCATCGAATTTTTCAAGTGTGAAAGATTGTTTGAGTTGAAAATATAATTATTTGTGGATTCAACCTGATTTCATAATTATACCTAATTAATCATCTGATGTAGGATATTTCGTAAAGATGATAAGCGCAATGACGATGAGTGTGAATATGAGGAGTAGGAATGAGAAGTGAGAGGATGGTATGATTTAATTAATAAAGAGGATGAACTCTAACTCTATCCTACAATATGAAAGAGGATCTATGAATGATATCACGATGGATTGGAATTTGTCTCAGTAATATTTCGTATAATAGTTATGCAATTGAGAATAGATATTAAGGATTAGTCAAAGTTGGACTTATAGATATAAGAACTGAACTCTCGATCACTATGATAATTTAGAGGATGAGTACCTTGGATCAGACGTGAAGATGATGCTCTTGGATTCACCACACGATCTGAATTACCCTCGATCTGCTTCTTTACCTTGAGATGGATGAAAGGGACAACAAGGGGGAGAGAATAGAGAAGGGAGATAGAACTCGGAGTTGAGATGAAAGCGAGAGGAAATGGGGTGCAAATAAAACACAGAAAATTCTCCACTAAGGAAAACGATTCATTCCATAAAACAACATCCGTCATCCTTTACAATTGTCCCTTTTTTAGGGTGAAGAGAAGAGGGACGCTAGAGAGAAGGGATGCGTCTAGGTAGTTACAGGCAGTTAGGGATGGCTTCATGCATTTTCAATGCTCCCATGATGGCCGACGGATGAGATGTGGAATCTCATTGATCTCATGATGATCTTGGCAGTTGTGGTGGTTATAATGACGGTCCATTAGCAGATATCAGACCAAGTCTTCATGTTCTCCATCAACCATGGAGGTATTGCTCAAGTGGGAGGTAGTTATGTTTTCCTATTGTCTTTGAGATCATTTATTTACATCAAGGTACCTATGATATAGTGATTGGATTTTTTTTGACAAGGATTCTATATCAAGGGAAGGATGGTTGACTTGGTCCAAATATGGAATTCTAAGTATTCTAAGGATTAGGATTTAACTTCATATGACCAAGTCAACATTAGATCAAAATTTAATTGAAAGATGAGGGAACCTAAGTCCCATTGGATCTACACTCTCTTTTATTTTCTTAGAGAGGTTTTCTTCATTCATTTCATGAATGGATAGTTTCTCAAATTTTTGAATGAGGAGCACACTATTTATTTGTTCTTTGGAATTGATTTTTTCCTTAGATCATACCTAGGTTCACTTGGAACCCTTGCGTCTTTGTGTTGAAAGGATTCTCCATTATCATCAACTGAAATATTTAAGAATTTTTTTGGCCCATAATCACATGTGTTAATTTCTCACATGATTTTGGTATGTCATATATCCTGGTGAAGATATCTACTAGCTGGTCTGATGAAGTCATGTGCACTATAGTGATGACTACTTGTATCATCATGACATGAACTTATTGGCAATTGATGTGATGTCAATCATAGCTCGAAAGATGTGTGTAGGTGGTAGAGACCTCTCATGTGGTGGCAAAATCACAGCATCCCAAGAAGAAGAATGTCATGGAGAATAAGGTGGGAACACTGTCGGGGCTACGAGCAGTAGCGATCGTGAATCCCTCAACATACCCTTATGAAGAAGAAAGTCTCAATAAAATACAAGAAAAATTGTTCACAAGAAACCCTAAGCCTATTTATAGGCTTGGGAAGAAAGAAAGAATAACAAGATGAAGAAAATTTAGGGAATTAGGAAATAAATTTGACAATAAATCCCAATAATTTCCAATTCTAGAGCTCAAGCCCTATTTTGGCAAAGTCAGTGAGGCATGATTTGATGAATACTCGCCTCCTCTATGTGTGTTTTCATGGAGTCGATGGTGGCATCAACTTCTTTGATGGTGGGGCTAAGTGATAACATGCTATATTAACATAATAAAACATGATTTTTATTGCATATTACGGCATAAATGATTTCATTTCCATGCATGTTATCATATTTATATGTATTTTTCTATTATTCTCTTAAAAAGTCATTATAATCTCAAAATACTTTAATTTAGGGTTAATTTTGATAAATTAGAGTTTAATAATTTGATAACCCATATTTTTTGAGATTATAACTGTTTTTAAAGTTAAAATAATAAAAGAAACAATTTTTATAAACATTCATTTCATTTTCTAAAATTTTAAAATCTTAATAAATGAATGTATTTTTGAAATGATAATTTTAACTTTTATTATTTATTAAATTTGACTTTTTAGAATAATAGATAATTAAAATTCAGATCAAATGAAAGAAATTTGGATTAATTTAGAGTTATATACCAAAAGTTATGAATTTTCTATTTTTAGGAATTTTTTCGGTATTTTTCAGATTTATTTTTGATTTAAAATGCTTTAAATTTATTTAAATAAATGCAAAAAAATAATTATTTGCGCGCGGGCCCCGCGTGGATGCGACGTGGCACGCAAGGCCACGTGGCAGCGCCACGCGGACCCGCGCAGCGCCCACGTGGCGCATTAGATATACTATATACTAATTTTATTTAATCTATATAATAAGGTTCTTCAGCCTTCCCTATAGGGGAAGGGTTATTAACCTTCCAGATCGTCGGGTCTTATAAACCCGACGATTTCGTAACATTAATTCCGTGTGGGACTAATCCACACGAAATCTATTGGATGCAGGTGACGTGGCTTGATGAGGAGCGCTGGATCTAGAGGACCATCAATCGACACGCGTCGATCAAATGGACGCGCAGTCCACCGGCGATGATCAAAGCCACGTGCGTCAATTAAAAGCGTTATAACGGCTGAGATGCTTCGATGCGTATCGCATCTCAGCCGTCCGATCGCGATCCAAGGGGCGACATCCGAGGCGTTTTATAACTATCAATTGCGCGGATCATCCAAGCCTTTCATCGGGATCGGACGGCTACAACTTAAGCGAAACGGTCCACGGTGGACCGTTCCATCGTAACCGTCGATCGTTTCGATCGGATGGTTACGCCTAAATTTTGTATAAATAGAGTGTTCTTCGTCGTTCTAAAGCATCCGAGTTGAGATTTCAATCTAATTGACTGTCTAGACACCCCTCTCTATCGTTTCTCTCGATTCCAACGTGTTCTACTCTCATTTCCGCACTCACGAAGCATTTAAAGTCGAGATTTGGTGGAGAATTGAGTGAGAAATCGCAGCTTGAAGCTCGTCGAGGCGTTCTTGAGGTTCTTCGCGATTAATCGGCTTAATCGCGGCGATTTGATCGCAAAACGGGTTTAGTGGAAGCGGTTTTGCCTGATTTCTCCCCCTATTATGTTTAATTTTCGTTTAGATTAGGATTTTAAGATCAATTTCATAAGATTTAGCTCTGAATCATGATTTCTTCGGTCCGAAATTTCTCTCCACTTCGAATCTTGATTTCTCCGCGAAATCAAGTCCAAATTCGACAATTTTTGATTCCTTGGAATCGATTTGAAGTCTACTTTCTTAAAATACCATTTTCCCCAATTTCTACCATCAATTTCTCGTCCGATTTGATCAAATTTGAAGACTACATCAAGAAATTCCTTAATTCCCTGTAGATTCGACTCATATTTACCATTATACCCCTCAATTCGAGTGAATTTCCTAAAATTGGTAAGTTTGGAATAATTTTTGACGCGATACCGCATGAAATCGACGACCGTGCGGTTTCGTCACGTCACTCAGGTGCTTGTCTCACCATGATCTCAATCTGCTTCAATTTTGAATCTCCTTTGTCTTGAGCCTACTAGGAGATGGAATAAGCATCAATACAAATATGACTATGTTGCTTGGATTTGAGCCATTTTACTTGTCCCACTTCATGTGTATGTTGGGATCCAAGGCCCTTGATGGGACTCAATATTCACAAACATGCAACAAAAGAGAAAATTGAATGTAACATGAGGGAAAAAAATGATTTCATCACCTTGCATGGAATGGGATTTGCAACCCCTTTTCATTCATGGAATGGGATATGCCGCTCTTGTAACACTGTCCATGGAGTTATCATCTCAATGTTTTTTTTATCATTTGCAGGTGATCAAAAGTGATAGCCAACATAGCCTTGATCTATAGAGATCTCCACATCATCACCCTCATAGGGATTTAAGGAAGAGAGGAAAATACAAGGGTGGCTCTAGGGAAGAGGCTTGTACAGTTTCCCCTTCAACCCTACACCTTAAGGTGTCTATATAGAGTCAATGATTTTTTCATAAAAACCCAAAATGATATTTATCTCATCATCCAATAGCCATTTTTTATGACCCTATACGCCCAAGGACATATTAGATTGATAACTTTATAGGACAAATAAATTCTCATTATGAATTATATTACTTAATGCATTATCGACAAATAACTAATTAGTCAAAGATCAATTTCACCTAATCAATTGGTTGAATCTTTGACACAAAAGGTATGGAGCTGCACTACATGTCCTAGAAGGTAATGGGTTTATGCTACCCACCCATGACAACTGTGTATTAGCAATTACCATATACATATAGCCCTTCATCATCTTTTTGTTCCTTAAATGATTTAGGAGATAGTTTTTTTCCAATCCTGATAGGAAACGTTAGAAAACTCATTTTCCCATATTTCACTTTATGCCTTGGAGAAGGCCTTGAATGCACTATTCTCCAGAGTTTATCTCCTCTTAGTGTTGAGGATAGATGATCCCATTTTCACTGTAAAATCATCTTCATAGACATCATTTTGTATGTAAGATTTGATGATTTAGAGTCTCGTCACTATAAACTCATTGGTCAAAGTTAACATACAACCTATCACCCACAAGATGCCTTTCGTTTCTTAGGTATAAACACCAACTATACAACTATGACATGAATCAACTGAGTTCATAATTTGGTACAATATTATCCATTGATTTATATGGGTTGAAACAGTGAACTATTCCTTGAAAATCACCTTGTGCCTCGCCTTAGTATCTCCACACAAATGTTTTTTGTGGCAAAACACATCATCCCTCCAAAAAATGCTAGAAGGAATTGGGGAAACAAAAGCAAGCTTAAGTTGTGATTTATACATCGACCACTAATATGGATTCTCCAACTATTTCTTCCACCCTTTCTGCGCTAATGACTTTTTATCCACAAGGAGCATGAAGCATGAAGTTAACTTTAGTTTTTGGCTATCCTTCCCTACATGTCAAGTGCACATGCTTTTCTTACTTTCAAGTTTTTTTGGTATATCAATTGGGGGGCATCAGCTCATATGAATGAAACACCTCCCTTTCTTCTTCCCTTAATCCTACCTCAGTATATCCTCTTGATTCTGAAAGTCCCAATACGGTGGTGATACTAACTAAAAGGAGGGGGGGGGTGAATTAGTTAGTATTGATTACTTATGTTTTCTAATTTTCTTTTTCTATGATTCATTGTTTATCACTCTCTGCTCCTTCTAACAATGCACAAGTGATTTTATACTGGTTGGGGGACATAATGTCCCTTAACCTAGTCCTGAGTACTATTGACTCGGAGCCTCCAATCTTATCGAAAAGGAAACCTAATCCTCTCACCCCACGGATTGGGTGAAGGAAAAATTTTTATACAAGCTTAGGTTTGCCCCAAGGGCGGCATTGACACTCACATTTACTGGACCCTACGGCGCTACCCTCTAAGCCTCGGCCTCCTCAGCTCTTGGACACCCAGACTCCCTCAGGCCAATCTCCACATGATCGTGCGTCCCTTCAAGCCCTATCGTGCCTCTCCCGCTAGTGCCGCCGACCTCTCGTAATATAAGAACTTGTCTTTAGGTACCTTCTCGATTCCTCACTCTCGAGAATCGACTCCTCAATATTTCAACCAAGTGAAACTTAAGAAATATATATATATATATATATATATATATATATATATCTAGATAAGCCTAACTATATGAATTGCAGCAGACAAAATGGATCTTAAGAAATAAATGATTTCTATAAAATGACATCTCTCCTAAGTCACTTGGGTACTCTTGAAAACTAATGGTTGACTTTGACTAATAGATTTGACTCTGATTAATCAGGTTGACTCAGACTATAGGGTTGACTCTAACTGTGTATTGTTGACTACGACTAATAAGGTTGACTTTGACTTATTAGGGTTGACTCAAATTGTGAAGGTTGACTTTGACTACTATAGTTGACCTTGACTATGAAAGGTTGACTTTGACCACTTCGGTTTGACTTTGGCAGTGAAGGTTGACTTTGACTACTATGGTTGACCTTGACTATGAAAGGTTGACTCTGACTATGAGGTTGACTCTGACTATGAGGTTGACTCTGACTATATGTGGTTGATTGTAACTAAAGGAGTTGGCTTTGATTGTATTTGGTTGACTCTTCTACTATTAGAACACTGTCTAAGTACCTTTGAATAGATTTGTAACTATATGTGGTTGATTGTATAAGCAACTAACTAATTGATAATAAGCTATGTGTAAACAATGCACAAATTTAACACAATAAATGGGACTAACATTAAGCCAAAATAATTAAATTGTGAGATGAAACATTTGAGTGAGATAGATGAAATACCTCTTGGACTTGGCTGTGAATATAAAACAATAGAATGCTAAGGTAATAAAAATGTAAATGAATTGAGAGCAGAACTATAAATGACAAGAATTTTACATTACCGTACCTTTGTCAAATGTATGTTGTTGAGAAGGTAATTTACTAATATTAACTTACAATGACTAAGAATGAAATGTAGACAGACTCATGTCAATGACTAATAAAGGAACTAATGACAATAGAAAATTAAGTGTAAACAGATCTATGTGAATGACTGAGAAAGAAACTAATGAGAAACTACTAATTTATGTTATTTACCGAACGAGGAACTACTAACGATAGAAAATTAAGTGTAAACTAATTTATGTGACTGATTGAGAAAAAAACTACTGACTACTGTAGATTAAGCATAAACTAATCTATGTGAATGACTAAGAAAGGAACTACTGGCAACAAAAATTAAGCGTAAACTAATTTATGTGACTGACTAAGAAAGGAATTGTTGACAACAGAAAACTAAGTGTAAAATTTATGAAGTCTAGAGGTATTTATATCGTAGACACTTATGCAAGAAGTCAAACAGATGAATAACTTTAATTTGGTAGTGATCTATCACTACAATCATGATTTTAAGATCACAGTTCGATGATTGTCTGTAGAAAAAACAAAAAACAAAACAGAAGTAATCTGGGTTATAGATTACCGGAAAATTTAATTCATACACCCACAAATTTGATAGAAAAAAGGAACAAAAAAAGAAAAGAAAACTAAACTGTAAGAGAGTAAAGAAAGGAAATGGACGAGTGAATGAGCGATCAGAATAACACGTCACTGGATGCTAGTGAATAAATAGGCAACATGAAAAATGAATGAGAAATAGATGAAGATTGATTGAGAGGAAGGAAGAACTTCCAATCAGTTGAAAGTCGGATATGCTTCAATGAATCGTCATCAGAAAGTTGCAGGAGGCGTTTCTCATTTGCCGACGTGCCGTGAAGGATGAATGAGACACAAAGATTCGTTGTCTTCTTGATCACGATCACTAGAGGAAAGTTTTTCTTCTTTTTCATAAAAAATCACTCTTTCTCTGTCTACACCCTTCCGATCAAACCCTAATGCCGTTAAGTTAGTTTAGGAAGAGGGAGAGAAAATTATAATAGTACCCTCAATGATATTAAGACTCTATATACTAGAACTAGCATATGGATGATTAAACTATCGGTAGAGATGTTACAATATGAACCTTAAATAAACATCGACATACTAATAGAATACATATCATCATATAATTGTATGCATGAGGATATTAATAAAGAGATTACCACTGCTTTTCCTGAAATCAAACACACCAATTAGTCTTAGATAAGATCTTTAGTGGGTTAGTCCAATATAATCATGGGAAAGATAAAATAGTAATGTTTCAGATTGATAACATAGAAAAGGAGATCAATAATGAAAAATAAAATTAATGATTCTTAATTCCTTAATTATACCAGTGGCAATTCAAGACAATGTTTACATCAAAACTATCTCTCTAACAGATTCTATGTTTGATGGTTATCCTCATCCAATTTAAGGCCATGGTTCAACAAATTTATGTCTAACCTTGACTTACATGACATAATTTATGTCCATGACTTTCCATCTAGTATTTTATCCATGAGTGTCACCATACACTTAATTCTTCAGCCATTCTTGGATTCCCATTATGTTTTCTAGGATTTTTGTTCTAGACAGAATATTTTTTGGTGCATAAAAATTTTTGTTTAATCTATGAGCTTGTGTTGAACACTCCATTTGATGACATTCTTTCCAATCATTTTAGTTCTACTCCTCTTTTGTAGAATTTTAGGCTTGGCCATCCTTTCATTTATAAACTTTAAAATATTTACCCTGCTTATCTGCTTTTGAGTTTGTGTGTGAGCTATATCAAGTGGGTAAACATCACCACTGCACTTTTCCCCTTGTGTTTCTATTCCCTGATCTTGATGTTTTGACCCTGTGCATTGTGATGTTTGGAAGTTCTCCTCTATAGCTTCTACTTCTATACACCTTTACTACGTTGTCTTTGTTCATGATTACACTCGTGTTACTAGAAGCACGATGAGCGCTAAATGCATGGTCATGTATGTACTTATTAAGTCGCACACATTTTCACATAAAAAATAGAACTAAATTCACTATAAAGACAATTCAAGAGAAGTAAAATGTTGAATAATTTTCAAATTCCCATAAAATTGGAATGACCATGGAAAGAGAAAATATTTGTCTGAATTTAATCAAATTAGAAGATAAAATAGATGAGAAAATGGGATAAAAGAAAATTTTTACAAAGAGGAAGAATAAAAGAATGCAAATAATCAAAATTAATGTCAATATGAGTTGAAACAAAGGAGATCTCAATTAAAGAACATTGAAATCTTAAGAGAGACAATCTTGGAAAAAAAACTATGCAAAAATGGTAAAATCTATCCCTCCCAATATAGCCCTAAATAAATCTGTAATACATGGAGACAAATCCTTCTAAGCTGATCCTGTCTTGCTGAATTGAAAACTGTGAATTATAATTCTTTGACAACGGCTTTCGAAATTCAAGTGTTGTAATCTCCTTATGGAAAAGACTCCTACAAATCCAGAGGTGCCAATAATGTGGTCCTACTTCGCTATATCAACAATTGAAATTGAGAAGTTTTCTACTACTGCTATCGGCTTTCAAGTAGTAAAATGACCATGAATTTCAAGGTGATGAATGATAATTCACATTAATCTTGCACAAAATTATGAAAGAAAATGCAAAATCATCATTTTCTTAAAGGGACACTTTATGGCTATGAAAAGGCCTCAAGGGTTCAAGTACATGAAAAAGTGGAGAAGAGGACCCCTTTTATCAGGTTTTAAAGCTAGAAACAACCTCAAATTTATTAATTTCAAGTGCAAATGGTTAGGTCGGCTTTTTAATGTGTGTGGGCTGAGAGTGTGCCGTGTCCCTTGAAAGCAAGAGAAAAACCCCACAAAATTTATGAGAAAAACATCATATTAGCCTCTAGCTATTTGGTAGTGCATTTATGGGCTGTTGATTAGCCATAATTGTGCCTTGCTGTTCTAAGAGACCATTTGATAAAGATCAATCATTAGGAATATCAAGCATCATCCTTGCGTTTAGATCAGTATTCTTAGGAGCACCTCACACCAGATAATGCCATGTACCATGCTAGTTAGGAAAATGAACTGCCATCTACATCTACCACTATATAGTCTTTGATGGAGAGCTTAGATAGTATTTTAGGAGAGAGATAATTCTTTTATGCCACTAAGAAATGGGATGCACCCATGAATCCCTCATAAATCAATGGCTTGCTATAATTCTCTTGATCTGGCCCACACGTTGTAGCCAGATCATGTGCAAGGAATAGACATAGACATAGTTCCACATAGAGAAAATATTCTTCTTTGGATCGATAATTTAATCTTCTATATTTTTATGCCATTTAATTCCTAAATTATGAAGACAATCACAATGTTTTTTCGAAAAGTATCACTAGATTGCCTTGAAAAATCAACATTATACATTGCATCTGGATCAAAATATCTTCAATCTCCTCTATATGCTTCAAAATTAAATGTTTGAAGTCTCAAATTCCAAATTTTTTATAAATTAGGTTAACAAACAAGTTATTTGATCTCTAACTTATTTTAAATTCATTATTTTCAAAAAAAATTAGCCTCAAAAGTGCATTTGAAGAATTTGACTAAAATGGTGTGAGATTTATAAAAATAGAAGAAAAACATGATAGCATGCATCATATTGACATGAATTATGGATTAAAATCACCAAAGAACTAAACAATTACACATATAAAATGTATATTGTTAGTTTACCTCATTTATTGTACTGGGGTACACACCCCATCCACCATGGGAGGACATGTCCCCAACTGCGACCTCATCACTAGAGCACACAACTACGACCTGGGCCCCACTTCAATGCGTTTGCCAGTCCGATGTGTGGAACCCAAATTTCTCCTAATTTTAAGAGGCATTCGGCCTGACCTTTCATTTCCCATTTTCTTTCCATTTTCAATCTTTTCATTTTCTTCTATTTTGTCTTTCTCTTGATGTTATTTTTTTTCTCTACTTACAAGTCTATGTACAATCCTAAGGCCACTTGTGAACATACGGTAAATATTCTTCAAAATATCTGACAAAACATTTTGAATTAAATTCCAAGAAATTGAAGAGAGAAGTTAGAGAGAGAAAATGGCAAAGAAAATTCAATTTCAACTATAAATTTAAGAAATTTGAGTCTACATCTTTAGGATGATAGATTATAGCAAACCAAACCAAATAACCCTCAAATAACCCAAACTTACCGTGAAATGGCTCCAATTATTCCTCAAATTGAAGGAAGCCCAAATTAGAAGTTTTGTATGGATTTGAGTGCTTACCTCTAAATCCATCTCCAAATATTGATCTTTTTGGGGTCAATGTAAGTAGAAGATCATATATTTACCAATAAAAAGAGGGGTTCAAGGGCCAGCCCACTAAAAAGTCTCAAGTTATTAATTTTCCAAGAATAAAGACCAGTCAAGAGTGAGAGAAAGGTATTTAAGGAGACACGATCTCACGATTTAAGGAGCACAGCGATCTCTATTGAATAGCTGAATATATTGTATATCTGATCATCTGAGACAAGATTGGTAGCAGCAATTTGCAACTACGTTTGAAGAAGAAAATTGCTAGCTAAATGTTGTCATCAGACCTTCATCCAATGGACATGATGAAACGTATCATGAAAGATCGTGGCTATGGATTCATGTTAATGAGAATTGGACCACATGCCATGCTGCCTTGTATTAAAGCCCTGGGCATGGTGGCCCACGTCTTTTGGCTGATAAATTTGATGCTGCCATTACCCCCATGTCCTCCTTAATTGAAGATCAACTCTCCCAATCAATTGGAACAATCTGAAAATCACTATTGTGCCAAGTGTACCTACAAGGACATAGTCCTACATGTTAATATTTGAGAGTTTTTTGGTCTCTAAATAGGTGTCAATTCAAACCATTTTACAATTGGGCCATAATATATAATATTAAAAACTAATATTTCCTTATACTAAGGCACCATGCGTGCATCACATGGTGCCACTATTTGTTGAGGTGTGTCATCACGTGTGAGTGCTGCCATGTTACGCCCACCATATCAGATGATCTATGTGGAACCCATGTTGCGATTTTAACCCACGAAATAAATGCCAACATTTCAGAAAATTTATATATAATTAGGAAAAACTTAGAAAAATTATATCTTTCAAAATATAAGGCATTTTTAAAAAAAAAATGATATTAATTTCTTAATTTGATTTCCTAAATTATCATGCCATTTATAAACTCAAAAAAGAAGAAGAAATAAAGATGAACATAATTCTTTGACTTGGTTGATTTAAAAATCAACCATAATCAAAACTAAATATATAAATCATCAATTGCCATTTTTATTATGTATTCTTTGCTTAGTTGAATCCACCTAAATCTGCAATCATGAGAACTCATTAAATTTATTAGATTAAAAGTTTTTGACCCGATGTACTAGGTAAAACACACCGAATCTTAAATTAACATGAAAATCATGCAATATGAGAACTAAAATAGCATAAGATGCATACAAATAAACTAATTGTGATAACATGCATTAAAATGACATAGTTTGCATATGTAATGGGATAATTGAGCATATATTTGTAAGCACTAATGCATGTTAACACTCACCAGCTTTGGCTTACTCCATGTGCTATATATCCCACTATTATGCAAACGACCACTTCTAGGGACATTGTGCCTCTTCTCACTGATGTTGAGGAGATTTTTTGATGTAGTGTTATCTAGTTCTATTATTGATTTCAATATTTTATGAGAACATAGGCATATAACTTAAATCTTTTAGGTTTTGACACTTGGATAAGCCCTCAAAACTTTTCAAAAGATCAAGCAAAATGAAAGGCTAACATTGATTGGGATAAAGCATTAAGAGCTAATAATCCAATTAATGAACTCGATTTTAGCTTATTTTTAGTCATTGTTTGGAATCAACTTCATTAAAAAAATTATATTTCCTCATTAAGTTTAGTAATAAAGGGTCTAATATTCAAGGAGCCTAGGTAATGAGATTAGAATCTTCTACGAAGACGTGATACCTATACATGGAAGATGATCTAGAACAAAATTAGGGGAGTATGGAAGATAGGGGTGATAAAATAAGATATTGATGTGATTCTAAATATATTTATATCTATACATATTTAATATTTTATGATGAATGAAAAGGAGAGTTTAATAAAAATGATAGAATTAGTGGTAAAAAGACTTTTTGAAATGATAAATTAATGATAAATTATTCTATAATTTTTAAAAAATTATAAAAAGAATTTGTGGGTTGTTTACAAAAAATTAAGTTTTGTCCAACCTCACTAAAATAATGAGGTTAACTTAACTTTAACTTCCCTAATAATTTTTTATCACTCTAAAACATAGGATGATCCATCTATCACATGCAAACTTGAGCTATTACTTTTTCTCATGATAATAGGGTTGACTTGGCTTTATAAGTTTATGGAGAATTTTCTCTTCTTCTCTCTCTCATCATTATTTGAATCCATCCATTTCTATTTTGATACATGTTTCCTTGCATTCCCACATGACTTAAAGAAAGATTTGAGAGTGTAACCACTTGATTTCTAAGAGTCAAGTAGAGTTAGTCTCAAAATATGGCCAAAATAAATATAAGATCATGTATTATGGAAAAAAATCATTTCTATGTCATATTTGGCCTTTTTGAAGTGAATATACTCATATTAGAGTCTTATTCATTACCTAAACATCATAAATGATGCATGAATATAACTCATCTTTTAGATTTATCACCTATCATTCAGTATAGACCAAAATGTATACTTATAGGGTTCATTAAAGGAGTTACTTAAAACTATTCAAGTGTCTAGCCTCTAGAGATATCCACAAAAGCTCCATATGGTCTGATCTCTAAGTGAAACTCTTCATCACGAGAGAATGGGAAGAAAAGGGAAAGAGTTTATAACAAGGCTCATATGGAAACCCTTAGATTTGGTCATTTTCCATGTATTTATTGACTTTCATTGTTTGAGCTTTATAAAAGTTTCCTAAATTATGTCAATATCTGACAACGTCTATCAACCTTATGAGATCCTATGGGACCATATATTTCTATTTAATAACTCTATAGACTCAATAACACGTTTTAGTTACCTTATCAATTAAGTATATCAACATATGGATTAAATAACCAATAATCACTTTAATACTATAGATAGGATAAGTTGCATGCCTATTGTGTGCCAAGCTACACCATGCACTCCAAGAGATATAAAGTATATAAGAACTCTCTTACAGAACCTTGTCCTCATTAGTTATTGTGTATGTATAAACTAGGGTATGGTCAACTGTCAAATCCTAGTTGGTCATTTTATTCATAATAGATATGTGTAGGAGATCATCAATAACTTCTTGATATTTCCACTACCTTCACCAAGGATTTAAATGTATCTCATTCCTTGAGTAAATCTCCTCTTATACCAAAAGGACATGTTCCCATCTTAACAAATTTCTTGTTGATGTCTTTGGTGTCTCAAGTCTAAGGTTGACTTACACAACCATGACATGAATTGACATGATTGATAGTTAGGTATAGTACCATTTAAGAATTCATACCAATCAATTTAACAAATTCTTTTTCCAATGAGTACCTAAATCTGTCCTTGATGTCTCCACATCAATGAATACATGATTAGCCATACTCATCATATGATTGAGACTGGATTGTGCTATTCTTAGTAGATATTTTGATTTTCTTATCAAATACCCTTCAAATGAGAATTTTAATAACATATTTTTAAAAAATAATAATATTTGTATTATGATTTGACTATAACTCACTTAGTCATTGCATACATTTATCTCTTCATTACAAACATCATATAAGAATGAGAAGCAATAAAAGTTCATTTTCAAGAATATAAAATAGAGTTGGAAGTGTTATTGACCTATAAGCCATATAATATTCATCAATATCAAGTTTTGTGATGGAGTTGGTGATGCACAGTGGTAGTTGTGTTAAACCTATGACTTTGGTGATGGACAATTCACACTAATAGTAATATTAATTCAAAGTGATACCTGATAACATGCATTTATAACTTAAATTCTTACCCTATTTAACTCATATTCATGCTTATTTTATGTGAATATCATAGTTTTTAGGAATTTCCTCCATTGGTATGTCATTTCATTAAAGTCTATATTTATGCATAATTTAGGGTTAATTTTATGCTTGATTGATGATTAATCTTTTGCAAAGTTAAAATGAATAGAAGTTAATCTCTTTTCTTGAATTAATTTGACTTTAGGGCATGTTTTTGAAGGATAAATTTCAAGATGAAAATGTGAAGATGATATTAAGAAGATTTCTTAAGAAATGATTTAAGTTAATTTTTAATTCATATTAGATTCTTCTTAGAAATTATATTTTAGATGGCCTGATGTTAAAAAGGAAGAAATTTGTGATCCAATGGAGAAAATTTGGATTAAAAAGGAGTTGTATTTCTTAAGTTATGAAGTTTTGAATTTTTATATCTTTTTTGGATTTTTTTATCTGATTTTTAATTAATTTTTACCGAATTTTTAATATTATTTCTTATTTAAAATCGTGAAAAAGGGGGTTTATTTACCGCAGGACCGCGGAGCTGACATGGGGCGTGAGGTTGACGTGCAGCGCAAGCTGACGTGGCGCGCGGGACCAGCACCGATGTGACGCGACACTAAGGCCACGTGGCAGGGCCGCGCATGGCCCACGTGAGGCGCAGGTGGCGGGGACACGTGATAGAAGGCCACGCAGGTCCACACGGACGCCCGTGAGGGGCGCCCCGTGGCCGGGGGGTTGGCAGTGATTGATATTATGTGGCATATAAGCCAATCACACTTTCATGTATCTTGTTTATGTTCATTGAAATGAAATTAATTCATTGTCATTCTTGTGTGATGTTTGCAATGAAGTCCATGAGCATGTGCAATGACTATGTGAATTATGATGAGATCATAATATAGTGATCACTAGTCTTTAAACATATGTTCTAAATATTCCTATTCGTGGGATATTCGAGAAGGACATCGAATTATCCGGAAAGAATAGCACTATCTAATCCATCTCATATGATGAGTATGGCCGATCCTATAGCCATCGGTGTGGAGACAGTACGGATAGATAGTGGGTGCTCTTTGGAGAAAGAGTTCACTGAATTGATCCGTATGAATTCCTGAATGGTATTATACCTAACTGTCAATCACGTTGATTCATGTCATGATTGTGTATGTGGTCCTTTGACTTGAGACACCAAAGACATCTTGTGGATGGATGATCGTGTTTTGATTATGACTAACGAATCCCTAGCCACGGGATATCTAAAACGTCATATATTAGATACGACATGAAGTCCACGAAGATGATTGTGTGGTCAAGATGGGATTATCCACCCTCGGTATTTGAGGAGATTGACTCAATGGAATGAGATGCGATGAAATCCTTGGCCAAGGTAGTAGAAATATCGAAGAAGGAGTTCTCGATGATTTCTACACGCATCAGTACTAACTTGAGTGACCGATTAGGGTTTGACAATTGACCATACCCTAAGTCATTCATGAGTCTAATGTGGATGAAGGATTATACATACATGGTAATCGATGACGGGAAGGTTCCATAAGTGAGTTCTTACATACTCCATATCTCCTAGAGTACGTGGTGTAGCTTGGCACCCAACGGGCTGGCAACTCAACCTATCGATTGGGTTAAATCGATCCTTGATTAATTAATCTATATGTGGATGTGGATAATTAATTAAGGTTGACCAATAAGGTGTTATTTGGTCTATAGAGTTATTAACTAGTGAGATATATGGACCTAGAGGGTCACACACTAAGGTTTATGGATGTTGGTGGATATAGACATAATTATGAGGGTTTTTATGAAAAACCTCATTCCAAATATCTATAAATAGGGGAGGACGACCACAAGTGAAGGTGCCTATGGAAGCCTTGTGGGAATTCTCTCCTTTCTTCTCTTTCTCTCTTGGTGAAGAGCTTTGAAGAGGAGATCCAACCATTCGGAGACCGTGTGGATACCGCTAGAGGCTAGACACTTGAATAGCTTCAAGAACTCCTTCAAGGAATCCTTGTAAGTATGTTTTCTCATACATACTAGATGATAGGATCATCTGTTCTTGGTGGCTCGTTATTTTGAATGTCCGATTGAATGTTTTCCGCTGCATTTGATGTTTTGATCAAAATTTCGGAAAGTTATCGACCTCAGATCCCAACAGTGGTATCGAGCTTTCCAACGAGCCCAAAAAACGTCTAAAATGGATAAGAAATGAGAAAGATATGAAGGTTTCAATTTTTGAAATGTTTTCTTTCATTTTGGTGGCGGCGCCGCCATGGTCGCTGGGTTTCGGTGGCGACGCCGCCGGGGCCATGGTCAACCTTTAGGATTGACTAGGGGTGGTGGGCCCCACGTAGGGGTGTGGGGCATGGTCAAAGGGGAAGTTTGACCAAGTAGTGGGCCCCACGATCCAGTTAATGGGGCCATGTGGATGACGTGGCACTGGGTCGAGGGTTGACCCGGTCAACGCAGGGCCCACGTGGCTGACGTGGCAGACCGGGTCAAGAGTTCACCTGGTCAACTCGCATGCTGACGTGGCGGACCGGTTCAAGAGTTGACCCAGTCAACTCGCCTGCTGACGTGGTAACCGGGTCAGACCGGGCCCATAGGGTAGGCTCAGTCAAAATGGACCCACGTGGGACCCACTTCCCACAGGTCACCCATCCTGGGAGAACTCCCAAGTTAAGCGTGCGGGAGCAGTACCCAAATAGAAAATTGATTTATTGACTCAAATAAAATATTTTTATTAATTTTGATGTCATTTAATTCAATTTTTATTTATTTTGGGATTTATTTAATTGAATAATTTAAGAGTTAAATTATTTTAAATTGAGAAAAATTCCATAAATCATTTTAAAGTGTTGAAATGATTATTTCCTGATTATTATACATGATTGTCATGTTTATTTTGCAAAATATTAATGTGATTAATTTTTGCATTGAATTAAATTTATTTATTTAATTGTGATGTTATTAAATTGAATGTTAAACCAAGAACATAGTTGGACCTATTATAGGATCCCATATTTATATGTTTTGGTTTATTGATATAACATAATATATGACATATATGTGATATATGTATATGATTATTGAGATAATCATATCTTTGGGTATGGTTATATAGATAACCATGACGTACCCTAACGAAGAGACCCGATAAAACATAAAACCCCTCACATATTAAAATCTAGGCTGAAACGCAAGAGTTACGAACTCACGCGTGGTCCTCCCTTGTTATAGCCTTAGTATCCAAGTCACCTTAAGTTGGGTTGGTGGAGTCGCTCCAGGCCCGCTTATTGAAGATGAGGAACAAAGAACTAGTGTATGACACAAGGCCGGGGTAGAGGAACCGTTTAGTTTGGTGGAGTCGCTCCAGGGACTACTCACGAATCTATTCCCGTCAGAGTAACAAGAGTGCCGCCTAGACCAGAACTCGGTGGTTGGTGGAGTCGCTCCAGGCCACATGAGCGCCGGGGACTGAAGTATGATCAGATATTACAAATGTTGTAAGTCTCATGAGATGAGTGCTCAACAATATATTGTGATTGCTGGAGTCGCTCCAGGTCATAATATAGTTGTTGAGATTTTGATCCCCACTAGGAGATTGTCGGTTCTCCCTTTTCATGCACATGAGGGTTGTGTGAATTGCTTAATTTTAGTGGGAGCACTATTTTCAATGAACACAATATCTGCAAAGAATTAATTATTAATTCTTATTCATCTCCTACAAGCAAAGATGTCGTCGACTAACCCTCTTCGTGGCATTATGGATGCCAATCGTTTGACTGGCCTGAACTTCACTGATTGGCTCAGGAACTTAAAGATCTTACTTAAGTCTGAGCGCATCGCCTATGTCCTCGAGGGAGATGGCCCCGTTGAGCCAACATCAGATGCGTCTGAGGATGAGGTATGGGAGTACCAGAAGTGGCAAGAAGATTCCACTACGGTTCAATGTTATATGCTGGCCTCAATGTGCAATGAGTTGCAAAGGCAGCATGAAGACATGGCACCAAAAGCCATGTTGCTCCATTTGATGGAGTTATTCGCAGAGCAGAGTAGAACTCAGAGATATGAGATATCAAAGAGTCTATTCAGGGCTCGGATGGCTGAGTCGTCTTCTGTACAATCACATGTACTAAAGATGATTGAGTGAATCGAGAGGTTGGCAGTGCTCGGAGTTGAACTCCCTGTTGAGATGAGCACGGACCTTATTCTTCAATCTCTTCCGGACTCCTTTTCTCAGTTCATTGTTAACTTTAACATGAACAAGATTCAGGCCTCTCTCCCAGAGCTACTGAACATGCTTACTACTGCCGAGGGGAACCTTCAGAAGGAAAAACCCCAAGTCTTCTTTGTTGGTGGGACCAGCAAGAAGAGGAAGGTAGCCTTTGCCTCCAAAAGGGGCAAAGGGAAGAAGCAAGTGAAAGCAACTTTGACAAAGAAAGGCGGCGATGACAAGGGAACGTGTTTCCACTGTGACGTGAAAGGACATTGGAAGAGGAACTGTAAAAAGTACCTCAACGAGAAAGCTCAGCGGAAGCATGGTGATGCTTCAGGTATCTATATGATAGATACTTATTTGTCTTATAGAGATTCTGCATCTTGGGTATTAGATACTGGATGTACTTCTCACATCTGCAATGATTCGCAGAGGCTAACAAGTAAGCGAAAGCTGAGAAAGGGCAAGGTGGAACTAAGGATGGGAAACGGCGCAAGAGTTGCGGCTGTGGCGCTAGGGGTTGTGAACCTCAAGCTACCATCCGGAGATTATCTTTCTTTAGAAGAATGTCATTATGTTCCTAGCATAGTTAAGAACATCATTTCAGTTTCTTGTTTGGACAAGATGGGATATACCTTGATTATTAAGGACAAGTGTTGTTCTATTTACTTGGGAAGTAAATTGGTTTCTACGGCACCATTAGTCAATGGTTTATATCTGATTGATGTTTCTTCTTATAATCTCCAAGTGGATGTTGCTCTTAAGAAGAGTAAACATGGTGTGAACGAGGCCTACTTATGGCATTGTAGACTTGGGCATGTTGGTGATGGAAGATTACAAAAGTTGCATAAAGATGCATACTTGGGAGCATTTGATTATGAATCATTTGCAACTTGTGAATCTTGCATTATGGGTAAATTACCCAAATCTCCATTCTCAGGGATTGGAGAACGAGCCAAGGGTATCCTGGAGCTAATACATTCGATGTATGTGGTCCGATGCCCTGTCCAAGCCGAGAGTGGCAGTTTCTACTTCATCACTTTTACTCGATGATTTCTCTAGGTTTTGGATGGGTATACCTTATGAGGTATAAATCTGAAGCTTTTTGAGAAATTTAGAGAGTTTAAGAATGAAGTGAAGAAACAATCTGGAAAAGAGTATCAAGACTCTTCGATCGGATCGAGGAGGTGAATACTTAAGTACAGAGTTCACACAGCCTCATAAGGATAATGGTATCCTAGCTCAATTGACTCCTCCTTACACACCTCAGATGAACGGTGTTTCAGAAAGGAGAAATCGTACCTTGTTGGACATGGTACGATCTATGATGAGTTTCTCGAAACTTCCAATATCCCTTTGGAGATATGCGCTTGAGACAGCAACGCGTGTCCTTAACGTCTTACCTAGCAAATCTGTAGCTTCTACTCCATATGAGATATGGAAAGGGAAGAAGCCCGACTTTTCTTACTTTAGAGTTTGGGGTTGTCCTGCTCATGTTAAGAAACATGATACAGATAAGCTAGAATCAAGGACTGAGTTTTGTAGATTTGTGGGATATCCAAAAGAGACATCTGGATACTACTTTTACCGCCCTGAAGAACAATCGATATTTGTTGCGAAAAGGGCCATCTTCTTAGAAGATGAGTATCTCTTGAGAAGAGATAGTGGGAGTAAAGTAGTGCTGGAAGAAGTTCCAGATCCGAACACAAATACTACTTCATTAGATGAGAACTCAGTCCCCGAAAATCTTCAAGTACACACAGAGGCACCGCGTAGGACTGGTAGAGTACCGAGATAGATATGGTAGAGTACCGAAAATCTTCAAGTACACACAGAGACACCGCGTAGGACTGGTAGATCGATATGCAGGACATATTGTGACGGATGATGTCGATACTCTCCACTTAAAGGATAGTGATCCTTTAACCTACATTGAAGCGGTACATGATTCCAACTCTAAGAAATGACGAGAAGCAATGGATTCGGAGATCCAGTCCATGCATCAAAACCAAGTATGGTACTTGGTCGACCCTCTTGAGGGTATAATACCCATCGGGTGTAAGTGGATCTTCAAGAAGAAGATCGGTGCAGATGGACAGATTGACACCTTCAAGGCAAGGTTGGTGGCTAAGGGTTATCGTCAAAGACAAGGAGTTGACTATGATGAAACCTTCTCGCCAGTTGCTATGATTAAGTCAATCAGGATTCTTCTCGCCATAGCTGCACACTATGATTACGAGGTATGACAAATGGATGTGAAAACCGCCTTCCTCAATGGAAACCTTGAGGAAGAGGTGTATATGATACAACATGAGGGTTATACATCGAAGGAGTTTCCAGAAAAGGTGTGCAGGTTGCAGAGATCCATTTATGGATTGAAGCAAGCATCTAGGAGTTGGAATATGAGATTTGATGAGGCAATCAGATCTTATGACTTCATTAAGAATGAAGACGAACCTTGTGTGTACAAGAAGATCAGTGGGAGCACGATCACTTTTCTTGTCCTTTATGTGGATGACATCCTACTCATTGGGAATGATGTAGGTATGTTATCATCAGTGAAAGCGTGGCTGTCAAAGAACTTCTCCATGAAGGATTTGGGAGAAGCAACCTACGTATTGGGAATACGTATCTATAGAGATAGATCGAGGAGGTTGCTTGGCTTATCCCAATCCATGTACATAGACACCATTGTCAAAAGGTTTGTCATGGAGAACTCCAAGAGAGGTTTCATGCAGATGAGACATGGAGTTCAGATATCTAAGGAGCATTCGCCAAGACTCTCGAAGATAGAGCGTTGATGGAGAAGATCACGTATGCATCGGCGATTGGATCCACTCATGTACGCTATGCTATGTCACAAGACCAGATGTGGCATTTGCTCTAAGTGTTACGAGCATATTTCGAGCTAACCCGGTGAGAGTCATTGGGAAGCGGTGAAATGTATCCTTAAGTACTTGAGAAGGACTAAGGATTTATTTGCTGGTCTATGGAGGGAGAGGAGCTTAAGCTCCGAGGTTACATCGACTCGAGTTTTTCAGTGAAGACCCGGGGTGATAGTAGATCTACATCTGGATTCCTGTTCACTTTGAATGGGGGAGTAGTGTCTTGGAAGAGTTCCAAGCAGCCCACCACTACAGATTCAACGACAGAGGCTGAGTATATTGCCGCAAGTGATGCCGCCAAGGAAGCAGTCTGGTTGAAGAAGTTCATCACAGACCTTGGTGTCGTCCCTACGATCCCAGACCCTATTCATTGTTGTGTGACAACAATGGTGCAATAGCACAAGCGAAAGAGCCAAGGTCTCATCAGAAGTCTAAGCACATTCTGAGATGCTTTCACTTGATTAGGGAGATCGTCGCTAGAGGAGATGTAGTGGTGGAAAGAGTTCCATCAACTGACAATGTTGCATATCCACTTACTAAGCCTTTAGCTCAAGAAGTCTTTGAGCGTCATTGCACAACTATGGGGTTGTTGCACAAGGGCGATTGGCTTTAGTCCAAGTGGGAGATTGATGGATATTATGTGGCCTATAAGCCAATCACACTTTCATGTATCTTGTTTATGTTCATTGAAATGAAATTAATTCATTGTCATTCTTGTGTGATGTTTGCAATGAAGTCCATGAGCATGTGCAATGACTATGTGAATTATGATGAGATCATAATATAGTGATCACTAGTCTTTAAACATATGTTCTAAATATTCCTATTCGTGGGATATTCGAGAAGGACATCGAATTATCCGGAAAGAATAGCACTATCTAATCCATCTCATATGATGAGTATGGCCGATCCTATAGCCATCGGTGTGGAGACAGTACGGATAGATAGTGGGTGCTCTTTGGAGAAAGAGTTCACTGAATTGATCCGTATGAATTCTCGAATGGTATTATACCTAGCTGTCAATCACGTTGATTCATGTCATGATTGTGTATGTGGTCCTTTGACTTGAGACACCAAAGACATCTTGTGGATGGATGATCGTGTTTTGATTATGACTAACGAATCCCTAGCCACGGGATATCTAAAACGTCATATATTAGATACGACATGAAGTCCACGAAGATGATTGTGTGGTCAAGATGGGATTATCCACCCTCGGTATTTGAGGAGATTGACTCAATGGAATGAGATGCGATGAAATCCTTGGCCAAGGTAGTAGAAATATCGAAGAAGGAGTTCTCGATGATTTCTACACGCATCAAGTACTAACTTGAGTGACCGATTAGGGTTTGACAATTGACCATACCCTAAGTCATTCATGAGTCTAATGTGGATGAAGGATTATACATACATGGTAATCGATGACGGGAAGGTTCCATAAGTGAGTTCTTACATACTCCATATCTCCTAGAGTACGTGGTGTAGCTTGGCACCCAACGGGCTGGCAACTCAACCTATCGATTGGGTTAAATCGATCCTTGATTAATTAATCTATATGTGGATGTGGATAATTAATTAAGGTTGACCAATAAGGTGTTATTTGGTCTATAGAGTTATTAACTAGTGAGATATATGGACCTAGAGGGTCACACACATAAGGTTTATGGATGTTGGTGGATATAGACATAATTATGAGGGTTTTTATGAAAAAACCTCATTCCAAATATCTATAAATAGGGGGAGGACGACCACAAGTGAAGGTGCCTATGGAAGCCTTGTGGGAATTCTCTCCTTTCTTCTCTTTCTCTCTTGGTGAAGAGCTTTGAAGAGGAGATCCAACCATTCGGAGACCGTGTGGATACCGCTAGAGGCTAGACACTTGAATAGCTTCAAGAACTCCTTCTAGGAATCCTTGTAAGTATGTTTTCTCATACATACTAGATGATAGGATCATCTGTTCTTGGTGGCTCGTTATTTTGAATGTCTGATTCAATGTTTTCCGCTGCATTTGATGTTTTGATCAAAATTTCGGAAAGTTATCGACCTCAGATCCCAACAGGCAGGTGAAGGGCCCATGGGTTAGTGGGCCCTGGTAAGTATATTGGGGCGATAATGCGAATGCTGACCGCCCCTCTACATTTTATACGCGCAAACTCTGTCGTTTTTCTCCGTGTGGCACTATGTCCCAAATAATGCTTTAAATGCAGGTGACGTGGATACTTTGCGCGCGTTGGATGCAAATCGCATCAAGTAAGCCGCGTCGATCGAGTGGACAGTAGTCCACTCGATAGTCATCAGAACCACGTGGGTTATTCAACACCGTTGATCGCTTAAGTGAAACAATTGGATCCACAAGATCAAATCGCGCAATCAGGCAATCGGTGGGCTATACGTGGACTCACCTCGGCATGATCTTCATCGACGGGCTGATGGAGAAAGATCGCGAACCACGATCGACGCGCGATTGTGGCCCGATCGTCGCGCGATCGTGGCCCAATCAATGCGCGATCATGGCTCATTTGATGCGCAATCAAGACCATGATTTTTCTGCATTGATGGCCCATGATCTCAATCATACGATCGTGGCCATCAATTCCACCTATCACCGGATCAAACGGCCAAGATTTTCGGGACAAATTCCCTTTAAAAACCGATGTATCCCCTCTTGTTTTTCTGAACTCTTGATTGAATCGTGAAGGAATTAAGCGATTTGAAAGAAAGATCTTGAGTTCTTCATGATCCCCCCGCGTTTAGACTCGATTTAGATCAAATCAGAGCGGGATTGATCACGAATTTCCATCAGATTTCATCAAATTTTTCCCTTGAATTTCGAACGTTCGCGAGGAAGAAATCAAGCATAATCCACTTCAATCCGAGTGAATTGAAGCCCCATCTTTGCGGCAATCGGGTTAGTAGTGAGATTCGATCGGTTATCAGGTGATAATAGAGTTTAAATTAGATGTAGATCGTTAATTTTGAGTTTTATTTCTTAGTGTTCTTCAATTTTGTCTAATTTTAGTCCGAAATTTTGCTAATTTTGAAAAGGATATATCTCTGATTATAATTCCAAATCACCTGATTCTAGTTTTATTAAATTCCTTATTTTATCAACTTTCCGCGGATAGAAAATTTGTCAAATTCTGAGATCATCTGACCCTTCAATTTAACGTTTGACCGAGCACTATTCATTTTCAATTTGAATTTAGGCGTTGACTTTTGGGGTCAATTACTTTCAGAATATAAATTGGAATTTGATCATTTTGGTCTCTTTAGAATCCCCTGGTTCTTAGCTTTCTATTGATATATAACTAGAAAGATTTGGATATCATTTGATAAGTCAATTTGAAGAGTTTCTCTGAAGTGTTTATTTCAAAATTTTTCTTATCTTTGATTTTCAATAATTCATAGTAAATCCATTTCCTATCGAAAAATCCCGAAATGTATATCAATAAATTCAATTTTCTCTCTAGTTTTCAAATATATAATTTTCGTTAATCTTCGACATCTTGTGATTCCCTGATTTTATAAAACTTTGACTGTTCGTCAAAGTTAACGCTTTGACTTTGACTTTTGACTTTTGACTTTTCTCTGTCAAATCGGAGATCTTAAATCTTAAAATTCTCTATTTAGTATATTTATATCATTTTTATTCATAACATATCATTTCTACTTCTTTAAAACTTCTTTTAAACCTAAGTTTGACCAAATTAACTATGCAATAAAAGTCAACCTTGTTCTATGTGGATCGACCCGATACTTACACTTTATTTAATTTTATATCTTTATCATTGTGAGTTTGGATTTATAAATTTTTTTTGACCGATGTTTGTGTGTTTTAACGACCGCACAAAACACTACGTCAATACCACATATTCCTTGAAAATTAGATTGTCAAAAAACACAACTATTCTTTTGAATTTATGTATAAATATACATGTTTGTAAATAATGGCCATCTTATCACCTTTTTAAGGAAATTATAATTTTTTTACTAAAAGGTGATATCTTTGGATTTTTAAAATTTTGAATTATCAATATCTACCTATCATTTTTATATAAAGTGATTTATTTAATAGTTTGAGATTTAGTTCATTTTTTAAATTTATTATATCATTTTAGTTTATAAACAAATGAATTGATTACAAAAAAGCAAGTGGAGAAGTTGATAGTTATTTTGTTGACATTGAGGTTTTCAATTTGATTCATGAGAGTACCACATGAAACCTGAATTATCTTATTCTGTGTGGGGAAAATAGTCCCCCAATAATAAATAGATGAAAGAGGATACAAACACTAGATGGTATTTCCTATGGTGATTCAAAGGTAGTTATGAAATCAAAACAATTCTATACTATGGTGATTTAAGTGAAGCCCATTAAACCTTGGTGATACCAAAGCTCAAATATGAAAACACATGGAAAATCAAGACTTCGAGATTGAGAGATTTTCATCACTATTGGTTATGGTGTGATTCAGTTCATTAAGTAGAAATATGGTTTTGAAGGACATTACTAAGAAATAATGACAAGGCTAACATCTCTGCCATAAAAGCTTGCTTGATCGGCACTTTGTGACTTGGGACTTTCAAACATTGCATTATTTCTTTGGGATAGAGTTTGATCATTGGTTGAGAAAGTCTCTCTCTCTAGAAGTACACTTTTATCTTATTTAGGAAATGTGGTTACTTGACTAAAAACTAGAATCTTCAATAATGGACGCTCAGCCCAAGCTTTAGGGATACTAATTCTCTAATATAAGAGAATGCCAATAGATATCAACGTTTGATGGGGAAGCTGATCTACCTAATAATCACACATCTTTTTGTTGTTGGTGTTCATAGCTAGTCCATACAGGAACCTTGCAAGGTGCATTGGAAGGGTGCCTTATGGGTTTTTGTATACAATTGATAATGAATGGCCGGCCAGCTAATCAGACCAAACACACATTTTGTATTTTATTATAAGTCTTACATTCATTATTATAAATACGTGATATCTAAGGATACTTGCAATGATAAGTAAATGATGAGGGGATCATAATCCAACAACTGTGTTTGTAAACAAATATTCTAAATTTTCTATTTATAAGATATTTGATAATGATATTGGGTATCTAGATAAAATAGTAATACCTCCTCATGCTCATTTTAGCAGGATGGTTGATCATGTGACCATTTATGTGGAGACACTAAGGTAGGGCATTGGGTGCTCTTTGGAGCA